>CM067365.1:76863538-77356038 GCA_034401795.1 Chaetoderma sp. LZ-2023a
GATGATATATGCAAAATAGTAATCACAGCAGTGATAACATTAATTTCTTTATCTTCATCTCTCAACAAGTCTTACCCCATGTGCTCAGATCCACAATTTACCCCTTTCAACCCTATGGGCATTTTGAAACTACTGCTTGCTGTACTGGCACCAGCAGTTTCCAGTCAAATTAGTTTTAAAATACATAAAATATTTCCGTTGTGCCTTATACGGTTCACATTTTTTTACAATGCCATCTATGTGGCAACTATGAGCATGTTGCACGTGTTACACTGCATGTTTTTTTGGGGGGGGGGGGGGGGCTTCCAGATTCAAAGGGATATAGCAAGCCAGTGGACCGTCAGATTGAATTCTTATTGCAGAATTTTAAGCGATATGAGATAAATCATATTTCTAACTATCTCTTTTGCGCCTATTTAATGTTAATTGTACGAGTAAATCAAATAGAAGAAATGTAATATGATAAACAACCTATTTAGATGCGGTTTCTTTGTTGGTCTGTCGATCGATCTATCTGTCAAATTTGTGCACATGAAATACAAAAAGATTCTAGCTTGGCATAGAGTCAAATGTCACTCCAGAAAAAGGTGCTTCACTAAGATTGGTGGTTGCATAACCACCCATCTTAGTGGATTTGAACACCCAAGCCGGTCAAAAATGGAATCTGCAATGACCATGAGCCATCTCCATTTGCAGACCAAATGGACAATCTCTGAGAAAAATAAACAATTTAAAAATAAATTCAAGGATTACCGGGTATTTAGGCTTTTTGGTCACACTGGCCAAAAACATCTAGTGGCCTTGGTAAATGTCTATTTGTAGGCCAAGAAAAGAGTATTAAAAAAAATTTATCACCAATCATTTCAATGATAAATTAAAAAATAATCTTGTAATTGGTCTGCAGAGGAATATTTTCTATTAGAAAATTGCAATATTCATTACCAATTTTAACCTCTACATAGTTAGAGAACTGTCATTATTGTCACATAGTGCAAAGATTTTTTTTGTGATTTTCCGCATTTTTCGGATTATGACTAAACTGGTGAAATCCTATTGTATCCATCAAACAGAATTTGATCTTCCAGATCCATTTTTTTTAAATCTGGATTATAGCCAAATTAAGTAGGGAAATTCTGTTGATAATGTTCTCCATGAGTTGCCGTTATTTATTTTAGGGACCAGAAACGGGTTACCTTAATCTGTTGATTTTAGTATTAACATCAATGAGCTTTCTAAAACTTTATAGATATCTCTTTAAAACAAACCCAAATGTGGTACCCTCATCCGGTTACATGCAGAAACTAAACATCTGACTTATCTGTAGCCTTAAGTTGTCAATGTTGTTTTTCAATGTTGAAACGGCCAATTAACCTCTTAACCCTCAAATCTTTTTCAACTTTCTCATGTCCATTTGCAGAGCAAGAGATGAAAATCTTTGAAAATTAACCAGTAGAATTACTGGCTCGTTTATCGAGCCAGGCATTCCAGTGGTAAATTTTCCAAAATTATCATCTCTTGGTCCGCAAATTCACATTTCTCAAAAACTGCTAGAGAAACCATTTTTGGGCCATATGAGTGTTAAATGGTACAAGATTACAAATCCCTTGACAGTAGAACACACAAATCCCTTGACAGCAAGAGAGCACATATGATTGAGTATCGTAAATTAGAACACTTATCCGGATTCAGTAGATCTATAGCTGACTCTGCGCATCACTAATTTCATCAAGACACCATATCCAGTTCAACACACAAGTTTCCTTATCATAAACCTGTAAAACTCTAAAAACTCATTTGTCTAGAAGTTATTCCTGTCCGATACAACAACAGCTTCCAGTCAAATTAGTTTCAAAATATGAATCAGAATATAACATGGGAAAAAATTTGCCATATTTGCTTTCTAGGGTTAAAAGGCTTATTATTAACCCTTTAACCCACAAATTTATTCCAAGAAAAATTTAAATTTTCTAATACAAAATGTCCATTTGCACAGCAAATTTTCAAAATATTTCAAAAATAGTCTTCTCTTGCTCTGCAAATGGAAATTTTCTCAGGACCACTGGTAGAAGACATTTTTGGCTGATATGAGTGTTAAAAGGCCTATTAAAGAGAACACTGAAGCCGGTCTGTGCAGCAACTTAGACCTTTGATCTTTATAGAATAACATATGCTTTTGATCCCTGATTGAAATGACAATAGCCAATAACAAGTTTACTTGCACACATGGAAGTTAGCATCAGAATACCATCCAATGGATGAATCCAGTTGATCAGTCAATCATATGACCTCATAATCAACTAAGTCCCAAATTGCTGACATCATAATCAATTACGTCAATAATGAGGTGATTTGGTCCCCCTGTTTAAGACTATATGCTCAGCCTCAACGTGGCGCAGGGGTGTAACCCACTGGGTGTCAATCCAGACATTTGGAGGGGCTAACCAGAGCATTATGCACAACGCTAATGAAATTACACTTGGAGATCGAATCAATCGAAATGGTGCTCGCCCTGTGAGGATCCGCCAGGCAGGTGCAGCGCCGGGCTCCATGCCTCGAAGGAGCCCACCCTCAGCTACTGGAAGTCCCATCAACTCGTCTTGTGGAGCCAGGGGACGAGGATGGAGAGCTACTGGCCAACGGAAAGAGAAGACCAAACCCAAAGAGAACCCCAGTATCAACATCATGCACTGGAATGCAGAAGGGGTTACCAACAAGAAATCAGAGCTCGAACAGTTCCTGTACGAAAACAACATTGATATCTGCTGCATCCAAGAGACACACCTGCAAGAAGGAAAACCATTTAAGATCAGAGGTTACCAGCTTTTCCGGTGTGATCGAAGAGGAAGAAAGAAAGGCGGGGTGATCACCTTGGTCCGAAACAGCGTGAATGCCAGCCAGATCGAAACCTTTATGGAAGAGGCAGAATATATCAAGATCAAGGTAACAACCAGCAACTCTGTGATTGACATTGTCAATTATTACTGCCCTAATAACAAGAATCTCTCACTTGACACAATCCAGGTCCCGGACTGCCACTTCCTCATTGCGGGAGACTTTACTAGCCAGTTCCAGAGCTGGGGATACAGAACACTTGATAAACGAGGAGAAGACATTGAAGCATGGCAAGATGAAAAGCACCTTTTACTTGTCAATGATTCCACAGATCAGCCTACCTTCTACTCGCGCCGGTGGCACTCGACAACAATGCCGGACTTGCCATTTTGTACAGAAGACATTCACAGAAACCTCAGTAGAGTGGTCG
This sequence comes from Chaetoderma sp. LZ-2023a, assembly GCA_034401795.1. Classification (NCBI taxonomy): domain Eukaryota; kingdom Metazoa; phylum Mollusca; class Caudofoveata; order Chaetodermatida; family Chaetodermatidae; genus Chaetoderma; species Chaetoderma sp. LZ-2023a. Next base: position 76,866,801 of record CM067365.1, read on the forward strand.
GATCGCAGTTAGGAGGAAGCGACCACCGCCCAGTCCTCCTCTCTCTTTCTGGAAGTATTTCGACAAGTTCACCCCAACATCCAATGTGGAACTACAAAAAGGCAAATCAGTCTGTTCGGCATTCGTTCCAATGAGCTTACCCAAAATATAGCAGTAGAAGGGAGAAACATCAACAGTGTACGACAACAACATTGATATCTGCTGCATCCAAGAGACACACCTGCAAGAAGGAAAACCATTTAAGATCAGAGGTTACCAGATTTTCCGGTGTGATCGAAGAGGAAGAAAGAAAGGCGGGGCAACTGGACAACAGAACTGCAACAAGCAGCACATGATAAACTAGACAAGGCCAGAGAAGATGCAGATGGTAATCCCTGTCATGAAAACCACTTCACGCTACAACAAACTAAAGCCAGGTATCTAAAGACCAAGCTGGAGGACAAAAGAAGAAGCTGGAGGGAAAAGACGGCAGGGTTTAATTTAGAGAGAGACACCACAAAGCTATGGAGACTGACTAAAGCACTGAATGATGAGGGTGTCGGGGGAGAGAAGATTACTCTTGAAGAAGATGGACAAACACTGACAGGAAAGATGGCTGCAGATGCCTTTGCGAAGGCATATGCAAAAGAAAGCAACATTTCTATACCACGAATGCGTAAGAGGTTAGAAAAGAGCAAAAGGAAAGAACAGACACCAACACTCACAATGCAATGAAAGTTGACATTAGTTTAGCAGAACTGAAGAAGGCTATCCGCCAATTGAAGAAGAAGAAATCTCCCAGGCCAGATGGCATTACGAATGAAATGATCCAACACCTTGGTAATGCATCTCTTCGCAAGTTGCTAGACATCTTTAGTCTCAGTTGGACCAATGGAGAGGTTCCTCAGTGCTGGAAGGAAGCCAGAATGACTCCTATTCTGAAAAAAGGGAAGAACAAGACGAAAGTCCTGAGCTACCATCCTATCACTCTTACAAGCTGCATATGCACGACCATGGAGCGCATCATCAACCAGCGGTTGCAGTAATACCTGGAGTCTGAGAACATTATAGTTTCCGAACAGGCCGGCTTCAGAAGATACAGGAGCACAGAAGATCAAACAACACATCTTGAACAGGTCATAGAGGACACTTTTCAAGCCAAGAAGGTGATGCTAGCTGCCTTTATCGATCTGCAGAAGGCATTTGACATGGTGTGGAAGGATGGCCTCCTTGTGAAGCTCCGGTGCACAGGCATCGGTGACAACATGTTCCGATGGCCCAAGTCATACCTACACAATCGTAGAGCTAGGGTCCTGGTGGATGGACAATCTGGACAGAATGTATTGCTGAGACAAGGGGTGCCACAAGGCGGAGTATTATCACCAACTCTGTTCATACTCTTCATTAATGACATTGTAGCAGAGCTGCCCAATGGGATCCAAGCAGCCCTCTATGCAGATGACCTCGTACTCTCGTGCACCGAGGATTACACAATGACTGCCACGTACACAATGCAGCTCGCCTTGGAAAGAATTACAGTTTGGGCCAATCGCTGGTGTATTACCATCAACAAAGAAAAATCATCAGCCATGCTATTCTCACTGTCCACCAAAACCAAGGTTGGCAATCTGACACTCGAGTACGAGGACCAGCAAACATACCTGGGAGTCACCTATGACAGAAGATTAACATGGAAGGAGCACATCCAGAATGCAGAGGCAAAGGCCAGAAGAAAGCTAAACATCATGAAGAAGCTGGCAGGAACAAAGTGGGGTGCCAATGAAAGGATCCTCAAGACGATCTACCTAGGTGCCATACGACCACACCTTGAGTATGGATCCAGCCCATGGATGACAACAGCTAAATCTCATCAACAGAACCGTAACAGAGTACAAAACCAGGCACTGCGCATCATCACTGGTGGAATGAGATCATCACCAATAGAAAAAATGGAGCAGACAGCAGGCATCCCCCCCGCTTAGCAAAGGAAGGGAATGCAAAGCACTGATTCAAGCTGCAAAGTTCAAATCATTCAACAACCACCCGATGAAGATCAGGCAAGCACAGCTGTCATCAGGAAGACTTAAAAGATCAAGTTTTGTGAGAGACAAAAGCACTTCAAAGGGAACACCAAGAAATCTTGCCAGCACAAATAGAAGACCCAAACCACACCCTTGATCCTCCACCCTGGGAAAACAAACTAGAGAGCATAGCTATTCGCGCCACAGTACCTCATCTCACAACCAAAGATGAACACAGTGATATGAGCAAGAAGGCCCTGACCCAAGCCATGCTGGAAGAAATGTACCCTCAGGAGACATGGATAAGGATCTACACAGATGGATCAGCCAAAGATGCAATTAGGAGCAGAGGTGCCAGATTGCACATACAGTATCCAAACGGACAACATGAGTCAGCTGCAATACCGACAGGCAAACACTGCACAAACTACAGAGCTGAAGTCGAAGCACTGGTTCATGCAGCTAATACCATCAGCAGAACAGCAGACCCTATTGCACAGATTGTCTTTTTATCTGATGCCCGCTCCGTCCTTGAGGCTATCACCAAAGGTAAGCTGCCACAACTTGAAGAAGCACTACAAACCACAAAATGCTTTCGTATAGCACTGCTGTGGATCCCCTCACACTGTGGAGTCCAAGGAAATGAGGAAGCAGACAAGATGGCAAAGGTGGGTGCAGAAGAGAATCAGACAGAAAACATGGTTACCCATACAGAGATGAAGACTCTATAGAACACCTCCATCAGAAGATGCCTACCATCATCTCTCGAGGCCAGAGCAAGTGACCATTTTTCAGCTCAGAACTGGACACAACAGACTAAACCAACACATGTACAGGCGGTTCCACCTTACGACATCGCCCGCTTCAATGTTGCAGTACGTATCAGCTGCTGAGAGAAGAGATCTGGCCTTTGTCAACCTCTTTTCTTGAAAAGCTGTATGGGCCTGTGGAAGAACTGCAGAAAACCACAGATTTCATCTTGAGAACGGCTCTCCAAGTGTGATACCAGCGATCGAAAAGAAGAAGAAAGTGATTTGGTCCATCACAAATGTTTAATAGTCAGTCAAGTTGTACGATTTGTAATTTGTGTCTTTACTATTTACTAAACATTCTGTTGGATTTTTGAAACTAATTTGACTGGGCATAGGCAGGAACAGTGGCCAGTTAAATTGGTTTCAAAATTTTCAACAGCTTACCTATATAGGGTCATAGGGTATAAAAGGTTGAGAAAAATCAGTCTCAAGCCATTCAGACTTTTGAGTCACACCAGCACTCAGCGTACGGTTGCCTGATATAATTCAACTGAGGATAATCCCGTAAGTTTGAAGACGTAGTTATTAATCTCCTTTACCGGACAAGTCTTTGTGCTTTGCTAACATGGCTGCCAAAGGGACAGAACAAGGACTCATCGCCTTGCCTTTGATCTCTGGACTTTCACTGTACTCAGTTATGTCTGAGATCCTGTCTGATCGCCACCAGTCTGCCATCCCAGATCCAGTGAGGGACACCAATGTCGGAACCAGGACACAGCCGTCCACACTCTGTCCTCATCGTGACTGAACCCAGCTCATGCTCGTAGAGATCAGCAAACAAGAAAAGACACTGGCATAATAGTTCAGAAGACCTGACCACACACATGGACACCGCCAGACCGGTACCACATGGGGCACGGAAGATTACAGGCGCGTGTCTTATGACACATCCGTGTCAAGACATTTCAAACCTCCAGGGACATACTAGAAATGACATGCAATATCATGTCATCCAGGTCCTATCATCAGATCCTGATGATGACAAAAGCACTCCTTGGAGAAGATCCAAGAAATCACATTGGATACATCAACTACACTGTATGGAACTGCAAGGCATCAACAATGCAGGATAAGGGGCGTTTTTAAGGCCGTATCCCCGGCGTGACGGTTCAGATAGCCATTGTTAATCTCAATACGGTTGGTTCTGTTCCTGTGATGAGGCCAATGTTGTCACATTTTGCTTAACCCTTTCACTGTCAAATCCTTGAAAAAGTAAATTCTTTACAATATAAAATTTCTGTTGAAATTTTTGAATTTCATTTGCCTGGAATCAATAAGGGATCAAAGGCATATGTTATTCTATAAAGATCAAAGGTCTAAGTTGCTGCACAGACCGGCTTCACAATATCGATCAGTATTCTGTTTAACCGAGCCAGTCATTCTAGTGGCAAATCTTCAAAAATAATCTTCTCTTGGTCTGCAAATGGACATTTTCTATGACAAAATTTAAATCTTTAACAAATTCGAGGGTTAAAGGGTTAATAATGATTCTAGTCAAATTAATTTCAAAATATTCAAGTTTTTCTGCATGCTTGTTTTGAAAATGAAATAAAAAATTCTTAGTCACCAATATTCAGATCACACAAAGTTATGGAACCGTAGTGTATGGTCATGACTTTATTGTAGCCATTCCGGTGGTAAAATCCCAAATATACTTTTTTGGACTGCAGATAGACAATTACCAAAACCACTGCAAATTAACAATTACACTTTCAAAACTTATCTATTTGTATTTGATAGACATCCAAAAAGCAAATTAAATCATTCTTCGTGAAACGTTTTAAAAAAAATAACAAGACATCAGTGATGGGATATTGTTGAAAACCCCCCACAGACCCCCCTTGCGGGTTGGTCTGTTGTTTTATTAACCACTATAAAAACATACTTACCGTTCAATCACTACTTGCTAAATCAATTATCTGCATTTTGCTATCAGAATAAGATTTTTATGCCCGCATACCCACCTCCCCATGCCTAATCCCATTCCTATGGACCCTCAACCAGGCTACTGGTTGACTGTCCTCTCCAGCCTGCCATCTAGTATAGACTGGCACCAGTCTATACTCACCTCATAGTGACGCTTGTCGCTAGGCGCGCTTGCGCATGCGCACTAGAGCCCAAATAGGAAACAGATTCACTTTTCTAAATTTAAGTGCAAAATCTTTCAAACTGATTCTCAAATCTTACCACGCGGGGTGGTTGAGGCCGGGTCGTAGTGATTGAATGGTAAGTATGTTTTTATAGTGGTTAATAAAACAACAGACCAACCCGCAAGGGGGGTCTGTGGGGGGTTGTTATTACACCACAAAAACATCCATTACCGTTCAATCACTACTTGCTAAACCCGTAGATTTGGTCAGTGCCCCCTGTCCACATACGGTGGGAGGAGATTTAGAGAATCATTAACACAGGATAAAAATCACACCAATCTTACCCCAATGTTAATAACATAACATAATAGTGCATATACTCAATCACACCGTGATTTAACAAATAAGGATAAGTAGAACTTAAAGAACTAAACAAAAAACCAAAGAAGACTCACCCATTTTACAGACGCACCGTCCTAACGAAAATGGTGGGAAGTGCTGGGTATATGGTCTTCGGCTTTTTTAGTTAAAATCGTAATATTACGAAAGAATGAAGCTGCTGCACTCTGGTCTTTAAGATAAAACGAGGTAAAAGTAGATTCAGATTTCCATCCTGCCACCTGCATGACCTCATCTAATGATGAACCGGCAAAAAGAGCGAAAGAAGTAGACATGCCCCTAACGTCATGGGCTTTAATATGCGCGAGATCGATTTGATCCGGAGACGCTATTTCATAGCAAAGCTTAATTGTCTCGCAAAGCCATCTGGCAATTGTAGCCTTTGACACCGGCTTAGATAATTCTTCCGCATAGGAAACCCATAAATGGGAAGGATCTGTTCTTTTAAAATCGGTTCGCTGTTTATAGGTTCTTGACGCTCTAACCGGACACCAAAATTTGTCTGAAGGCGAAAAAGACGACAAAGATTTTAAAATAATAGGACTAGCAGGAAAACGGTTAGACTGGGTTTTAGATAGAAAATCCCTTCTCGGATATAAAACCAAACCGTCACCTGACACTATAAATCTATCCCTTTCAGCAGAAAGAGCATGAATCTCTGAACGCCTTCTAGCCGATGCAGCAGCTACCAGAAAAACCGCTTTAAGAGTTAAAAGCTTAAGACTGATAGACGATATAGGTTCAAAATGTCGACCTGCCAAGACTTGAAGAACCAAAGCCAGATTCCAGGAAGGTAAAGGCTTAGCAACCGGAGGACGAATATTACCTAGACCTCTAATAAAGCTATTAAGAATCTTAGTATCCTTGACCTCGGCATTCAGAAGACAGGGAAGGGAAGATGCAAGCGAAAATCTATATCCCCTAACCGTGTTAGCTGACAAATCCAAAGAGTCAAACAGATAAGATAAAAAATCTAAAACTTGTGGTATAGAAACAGAATCGGGCACGAAACCTTGGTCTGAACACCATTTACCAAAGATTTTAAGACGACCCTTGTAAACTCGACGGGTCGATTCCCTTCTGGCCGAGTCAATAATTTCCTGAGATCTTGAAGAAACCTTATCCTGGAAGCTTTCAGACTCGAGATTCTCCAAACGCATAGATTGAAGATTCCTGGACTTGGATGTACACAACGACCTCTTACTTGAGATAGAAGGTCCTGGGATACAGGAAGAAGACGAGGAAAGTCTACCAGACATCCAGAAGGTCTACAAACCAAATCCTATTGGGCCAAAAAATAGAGCTATCAAAAGAATCTCGCAAACCTGGTCCCTGACCTGCAGTACTAACGGGATCAGAATCGTAGGAGGGAAGGCATAAGCGAACATCCCTGTCCAGAACTGAGACAGGGCATCTACCGCCAGAGCTTGATTGTCCGGAAAAGGAGACATGTAAGAGGAGATCTGGGCATTTAGAGAGGTCGCAAACAGATCCACTAGAGGACGACCCATGAGATTGAAAATCGCTCTGACAACCGACTTCTTTAACTGCCACTCTGTGTGGGCGAACTTGCTGGGACGTGTCAGTTGATCCGCCAGAAAATTCAGACTGCCTGGGACATGGGATGACACTAGAAAAATCTGCCTCTTGCGGCACCACAATAGCAGATTCCATACTTCCAGACAAAGGAGAGACGACCTTGTACCTCCCTGCCTGTTGATATAAGCTACGACCGTCGAATTGTCCGACCGAATTGAGACTTTGAGGCCTATCACCTGATCTGACCAGGAAAGGAGAGCCTTCTTGACAGCCCACAACTCCAGAATGTTGATGTGGGCTGACGACTCCTCTGGGGACCAAAGGCCGGAAACTGACAGGGAGTCCCAGACTGCTCCCCAACCCTCCTGAGACGCATCTGTGAAAATAATTGCTTGAGGAGGTGACTTTACCAGAGGAACACCCATCAGCAACAGAGAACGGTCTCTCCAGAAATCTAGATGAGGGATCAAATGTTCTCTGACGGAATCTGATGGTATTTCGAATGGACTGACTGTTTCCACAGGGACATCAAATACATCTGAAATGGCCTCCTCATCAGCGCCGCCCAAGGGATCACCTTCTCTACGCTGACCATCAGACCTATTACTCTTAAAAAGAATCTTGCTCTTACCCCTGGCGAAGACGCAATAATTTCCATTGCCACTGCTAACGCCTCTATCCTTGGCTCCGAAGGGAAAACTAACCCCCGAGCCAGATCGAAAGCAACTCCTAGATGAGTAAAGAATTGCGACGGAACTAGGCTTGATTTCTCTAGATTTAAAACCCACCCTAGATTGCAAGCCAGACTGCAAACCTCTGGAAGAATTCCTTCGAGAATTGAGGAAGACCTTGCTTTTACCAACCAATCATCTATATAAACATGAAGATGGATAGAACGACGGTGTAAAATTCCTGCCACGGCTGACACTATGCGGGTAAAAAGGAAGGGAGCCGTGGTCAGGCCGAAGGGCATGGCGCGAAACTGCCACACCCGATCCTTGTAGGCAAACCTCAGGAATTTTCTGAATACCGGATGGATAAGAACATGGAAGTAAGCGTCCTTTAAATCTATGGCAGACGTCCACATTCCCTGATCCAGACTGGCAATGATCTGGGAAACCGTCTCCATCTTGAATTTTGGGGTGAGAATGTTCTGATTTAATTTCTTCAGGTTTATGATTGGACGCCAGCCTCCTGATTTCTTTGTTACTAAAAAGATGGTCGAGTAGTAGCCCGGGTCTACTCTCCAACTGTGAACTTCCTCTATAGCCCTCTTTACAATCATGGCTTCCAACTCCTCTTCTAAAGCCCTCAGTTTCTCCAGATTGGAGGGAACTGGAGTCCAAACTGGGCAAAGGGAGAGAAGAGGAGGATGACAGATCCATGATGGAGCATAACCCCAACGTATCTGGGATACTAGCCAGAATTCCTGAATGAGGGCTTGCCATTTCTCTCAAAACAGAGAAAGGCGCCCTCCTACTGGCACGTTGGGAACACAGCACTGAACTGCTTGCTCCAAAGGGGGAGGAAGAAGGGAAGGAATGGGATAGAGAAGAGAGAAATTTGGACCTACCCGGGAACTGTCCAAACCTTCAAACTCTCTTCCCCTGATAACCCCTAAAAGAAAATCGTCCTCTGGATCTGGATGCACGGCGAGAAGGGGTATGACCCCTCCTGGCCCAAGACGAAGGAGACTGTCTCCCTACAGACCTTGAACGATGGGATGAAATGGAGTCGAACAGATCTTCCTCCGAAGATCGATCCCGCTGATCATAAGAGGACACATTAGAGTTATGAATTACCCTAGAAGGATAAGCTCCAAACTGATCAGGTTTGAGACTCTTTCTTCTAGGTGAGGAGTTAGGGCTTTTAACCAAAGAGACATCTCTCTTCCCGGAGGATTTGGCCCATGAAACCTGAGCTTGAAGCTCCCTGGAGGACTTCAAGCGCTCAGATTCCGCCCTAATTAAATTAGGAGCTGACTCTCCAAACAGATCAGTCCCGAAAGGAGACGCCACCACAAGATTCTGTTTCTGTACCTCGGAAACCCTAACCTCAGAAAGCTTTCTAGACCTACGTTTGGAAGTAATGAATCCTAAAGATTTACACACTGAACTAAGAAAACCCCTGGACAAATCTGCCAAAGAACGAAAGACCGCCAAAGGAACTTGTTCTCCTCGTTCTTCCGCCTTAAGAACAGCCTCCGACAGCAGAGCAAGATAATTCGACGACTTAATCTGCGACCTACAAACTGACTCCCACTTAAACAGATCAGAAGAAAAATCCGACTTGGCCGCCTCCTTCAACTGAGATGATAAAACGTCCCAAGCAGGACCAGACAGAGACTGAGTCGAGGCTACCTTTAAAAAGTCCTCCTTAGGAATCTGAACCGGCGAGTCATACTTGGAAATCAGAGAAAATTCCGAACCAACCGAGTCATTAACGAAGAAATTTAACATGTCTACCACTAAATTGTCAATAGGAAGTACCTGAGGCGAAGATGAAGAAGGATCGTCAGAAGAAAGAGCAGAACCGAAAGAAGGAGGATCCACAGCGAATTCCTCCTTCAGAGGAAGAGAAAGCGAAGAAGCAATCCATCGGTGAGCCATGGACCAGTCTTCCGAAGAGGCTCTAACTGGGCAAAACCTCTTCAGATCCCTGGCCCTGACTGACTTAGGAGCAGAATAAATAGAAGATAGAATAGGAGGAGGAGAATAAGAAGAGGCTATAAGAATTGATGTGTCTCCTGAGACCAAAGAATCACCTAACCTCGACAACACGGGAGAGGAAGGCCTACTGACCGACTCCTGAAAAGAGGAAGCATGCATAAACCCAGAATCTCTACCCAATTCCTGACTAGCCGATGATGAAGGACGAACCACTGCCGCCGCCGAAAATCTTGAAATAATAGACAAACGAGCAGACACAAACGATCGATCTAAAGAAGCATCTCTAACTACTGAAAATAAAGAAAAATCTAACCCTGAATCCACAATTTGAAACTCGAGCTCAGGGGACAGAACCACCGAAACAATCGGATCAAGATGATCAAAAGACATAGACGATGCCATAGATGAAGAAGGAGACGAAACTGACTGACCGGAAGCAAAAACTTGATCACCCTGATCATGGGAGGAAGAAGATTGAGGACCATACTGAAGCCGAGCAAAGCCCGGAGGAGGAATGGAAGATTTAAACAGAGGAGAAGAGTTAGTACCATGAGACGAGGAGAAGTCTTTCGACGAGAGAGAGGAGGAAAGGGATGAAGATCTAGACAAAACCGGATTAACCACCGCGTCACGAAAAGAAGAATCCGAATGAGAAGCTAACTCAACCTCGCTGACCCTTGGAGGAATGAAAGAATCATAACTAGAATCTACCGACTCCTGAGACAACCTTTGCAAATTTACTAGACCAGAATCATTAAAATTCCTAACATCCACCAATCTCGCTGATGCTACCAAATTTTGATCATTCGCTAACCCGGAAGCTGACTCCCAACCGGAAACGGAAATTGGAATTCTATCCAGGTCTGACCGACCCGGAAGTACCCCTCTGATACCGGAAACGGAAGTACACTGACTAATGTCCACCCCGGAACCGGAAGCGCTCCTACCGGAATTCGAAAAATAAAAAGAGTCCTCAGACTCCGGATATCCGGAAGCGCTCCACGACCCGGAACCGGAAGTAGACAATAGACTTCTAGGATCCGATGTCCTAAATAACCGGAAAACAGACCGGAAGTAGCCAAAACGGAAGAGGTAACCAGATCTTGCCGACCTGGATTACCCTCCCACCCCCCTCCCGGAAGTCCTACCGGAAACGGAAGTCACAGAAGCCGGAACCGGATCTAGACGACCCGGATGTCTACCTAACCCGGGCTTCCGGCCGGAAAAAGACTGTGAATCGGAAAATTTAAGTAAACCCGGGTCCAAATGACCCGAGTCCACCCCACCGGAACCGGTACTCGCAAGACTAGGTATCTTAGATATGGGCGCTCTCGATACTACTTTGACCACCGGAAGCACCGTAAAATTGGCATTCTCATGAGTACTAGCCTCATGGACGCCAGCTTCAACCGACGCCACCACTGCTTGAGGGTTATGCCCGTCACCCTCAAGTCTTACGTGGATTTTCTGTGGTGCGCTCTCCGAGCACACCTTCAAGAGCTTTGGCGCTCTTGTCTTCTGCTTAGGCGATATCACCTGTCTAGAGGTCAGAGGGACCGGCTTCCCCCATTTGCGGGAACGCCCGCTAGCCTTTGGGCTATCCTCGGAACTCGACGAGGTTTCCTGCCTTTTCGCCTCTCTTATCGCAGAAGTTATTCTCTCATCAAGCGATTTCGTCAATACCGTGGCGAAGGATTCAAACCTAGCGAAAAGCGCCATCACGGCGTCCGAGTTTCCTGATGAATTTCCCCCCTCCGTTGCTACCGATAACAGAATAGAGGTTTTAGCAAAGGACACCGCCTTAGCCTTGCTAGCAACGGAGGAAGGGGAAGGACGACCAGAGGGCAGCGATAGTTTACCCGACAAATCCTTAAAAAACATTTTTGCCACCGAAACCGGCCACCCTTTACAAATCCCACACATCGCGGTGGATGTACAGGTCGTACACTTCGCACAAACGTGCCCTTCGAACTCAATCGCGTGATGCCGATCACACTTCGCCGATGTACATTTGGTTTTATCTGACCCTTTCGCTGACTCCTACAAACGAAAAAATGTAACACTGAAGCATTTCGCTCAAACTCGCTAATAATAGCAAACCTCAACTCAGTTCTAACGGCGGGAAATTCAAATTTCCTGACAAGAAACCTTCAAGGAATTCTACAATATCCTTATACTGCACTAGAAATAACTTCATTTTACAGGCTCTAGACATTGGACTGGACATTATTAATGATGATGATGTTTTAGGATAGGCATAACCATCAAGATACCACGAATAATACGATGTTCACAAAAACCGGTAATATCTCAATTTCATCTATAATATACTGTACAAACACATTATACTTCTTAGACGTAACTTAGGGAGGATTGACTTCATATTAGGCATGATTATATTCCTTGATATAAAGTAAATAGGTATAGCTTCACAGCACAAAACACAAAATCTTTCAAATATTTTTTAGCCAACTATTCTGCTTGCAGAATAATTGAAAAGTGAATCTGTTTCCTATTTGGGCTCTAGTGCGCATGCGCAAGCGCGCCTAGCGACAAGCGTCACTATGAGGTGAGTATAGACTGGTGCCAGTCTATACTAGATGGCAGGCTGGAGAGGACAGTCAACCAGTAGCCTGGTTGAGGGTCCATAGGAATGGGATTAGGCATGGGGAGGTGGGTACGCGGGCATAAAAATCTTATTCTGATAGCAAAATGCAGATAATTGATTTAGCAAGTAGTGATTGAACGGTAATGGATGTTTTTGTGGTGTAATAACAACTGTCATTTTCCGAATTCTGAATGTCTTTGTGCTGGCTATTACTGGTTGATGCAAATGTTACAATGACCTTGACCTCAACATCTTTATGCTCAATCCCCTTGATATAAGGAATCATGTCGCCAAGGTTAGTCCCCATAGCGTCAAGGTATGCCGAGATACAAGATGATATGTTGAGCTAAACCAAAATGTTAACCGCAAAAATAGTTTTATACGAAACTCACAGTGACCTTGAACCTTGCTCTCATGACCTCAGTATCATTGTGCTCAAGGAAGGTGTCTAAATTTAGTCCCAATAGCATGAAGCATTGCCGAGATATAAGACGATATGGTGAGCTAAACCAAAAACTTAACCGTAAAAAATAGAGATCCCAGTGACCTTGAACATTGACCGCATAACATCAATATCATTTCATTGTGCCCCATTGACATAGGGAAGCATGTGTACTAGTTTAGTCTTAATAAGATGAAGCCATGCAAATTAAGATAAGACGATAAGTTGAGGTAAACCAAAAACTTAAACGAGATTGGACGCCAACAAACAGACAGATGAGTTACAGAACCAATATATATATATATATATATAAATATATATATACCGTAATTTCTCGACTAAAGGCCGCCCTCGAATATAGGACGCTGTCCCAAATTTGACCAAAATCCGCTCAAAAAACTCTTGTATTCAAGTATAAGACGCTGTTAAATTTAGAAAAAACATACCTTTAAAAAATCGAAAATTGGTATCAAAAATAACCATCACTCCTCGTCATGTTTAATGCATGACTAAAAATTATCATGATGTTAGAGAAATTATTAAATAGGACCGCCTAAATATTGTGTATCTTCAATAAAGATTGTTTATTACATCAAAATCAATCTAATTTTGGCATAAAATGTCTCCTTAAAAACATCGAAATCGTGTGATAGAAACAGATTGTAATGGCTCTTTTGCGTTTGGAGGCGCTGTGTGATCTTATGCGCTAACGGGAGTTGGTTATCTGGCTCTTTTGTGATTGGAGGCGCTGTGTAATCTTATGCGCTAACGGGAGTTGGTTATCAAACAGGTACGGGAACATTCAGTTCCTATCGCGCAATGATGATATATAGCAATTTCCGAGTCCAGAATATTTATATCCGAGTACTCGCTCTAATTAGAATAAAGATCTTTTGCGATTGGAGGCGAACCACGTGATTTATACACGTATCTTTTCTCGATGCCATTTTATGTCAAATTCTGGATTAATTTTGATGTAATAAGTGATATGTATTAAAGAATAAGCAATATTTAGGCGCTCCAATTTAATAATTTCACTTCCGCTTGGTGTTTTTGGAGTATACATTAAACATAGTCGTCAGGCGGCGCGAATTGTCAAGGGTAACATTTAGTTCAATTTCCGTGGTATAATCTGTGACTTTCTAAGAAAAATTTTGACCCAAAAATGTGCGGAAAGAATGTTCTCAATTATAGTATGCACCCCCCTTTCTAGTACATGTGTTTTGTCCAAAAAACTGCGTCCTTTAGTCAAATTTTAACGGTATATATATATATATATATATATATATATATATAACAGACAGCGACAGACAGACAGAGACTGAGTAAGCGAACCCATCTAATATATTTTAATTTTCGGCAATAATAAATACTTTCTTTTATCATTTCTTTTTATTTCTAAATCACTGCAGTTACACCCCATTGTGTCCGTGTCAGCTCTAATAAATATCTAATATGCGGCATTAACGTGACAGATGAAGGATGACGCTGGGATTCAATGAGAGGCGGCAAAACAGTGTCCTGCCAATGTTTTATCTGACTCTCTTGCAACACAATCAGATAAACCAACTGCCAGGCTATGTGATTTGAACCGAAACTATTATAGACTGACAGCAGTGCAGCATTTTATAGTTAGAATAACAAGCGTTGTAAGTGCCATAATGCAGCAATGCCAATGTCGGTACATATAATGGAGGTAGCAATTTCTAGCTATGCCGCTGTCCATTTATTGCTATGCTCAGCCCATGTTTTAAGTGTGTTGAATTACACCATTCCCAGATTGACATATTTTAGGGAAAATACCGTCCCACAATGCATCGCTTACAACAGTTAGAAATAGTATACAGCACAAAATCTATTTACAGAGGCATGAAACAAGTCTCCACGAAAATGTAAATTCAAGCAGGCCACCAGACAATAATTTCAATGAGCAACTACCCTTGATCCTCTGAGTATCTTATCAATTTTCAAAATATTTAGCAGGCCCAGAATTATAATCCTTACAATGTCATCTGCAAAAGCTCAGCGGTCAACCGGCTAAGGAACAATCTCCCAAATTTTGGCCCAGTCCGTTCAGTGGCTCTAGAGACGAAGTTGCTTTCATGAAAACCAAGCCATCCAAGATGGCCGCCCAACCATTTGGCAAATCAAGTTCCCTTGAACAAACTTGGTTCAGCTGGTGCCCTAAATGATATTTTATGAGTTTTGAATCAATTGCTCAAACAGTTTCGGCGAAGATTTTTAGACATTTCTAAAAATCGTCCAAAATCCATGATGGCCGCCAGCCAAATTGGCCGATCAGCTTCGTTTGAATAAACTTAAATCTCCATGCCCTAAGGATATTTCCTGTTAAATATAATTGAAATCAGCCTAGGAGTTCTCAAGAAGACATTTTAAATTTCCCATTGCTTTAGTATGGGAGATTTTTGCAGGAAAATTATTCAAGATGGCCGGCAACGAGTTTATCTGACAGTTTCGAAAATTGAAAATTTGAGATCAGAATACCCAAAAACCTATATTAAACCAATTTCGACCTCAAAATCCATCAAATAAACAAATCCAATATGGCCACCAAACACACTATATATTGATTGAACCATGGTGGTCATGTGTTTTTCCAGATCAACTTCCCTTGGACAAACTAATTGTCCTTAGTTCCATAATCATATGTCCCAAACTTTGGCCCGATCCCTTCAGTGGTTCTGGAGTTGTTTTCAGAAAAAGTAGGTCATCCAAGATGGCCACTGAACTGTTTGCTCAATCAAGTTCCCGTTAAAAACCTTGGTTCAGCCTTGCCATAGATCATATTTCTTGAGTTTTGCATCGATCCCCCAAACGGTGTCGGAGAAGTTTTTAAGGACGTTTCTAAAAATTGGCCATAATACAAGATGGCCACCGGCCCAATTGACTTCATTTGAATAACCTTGGATCCCTATGCCCTAAGGAAGCTTCCTGGCACATATAATTGAAATCGGCCCAGTAGTTCTTAAGACATTTTAAATTTCCCATTGCTTTAGTGTGCGAGCTTTTGCGGGAAAACGATTCAAGATGGCTGCCAAACCGCTTATCTTAGTTTCCAAAATTGCAAATTTGAGTTCAGAATACCCCAAAAAACATATATAGCCTCACAATCCATCAAATAAAAAAATCCAATATGGATGCCAAACACACTATATTTTTATTGGCTCATGGCAGTCATGTTTTTTGATGGATCAACTTCCTTTGAACAAACTTTAATAGCCCTTAGTCCCTAATCATATCTGCCAAATTTTGGCCCGATCTCTTCAGCGGTTCTGGACAAGGAGTCGTTTTCGCTACAACTAGGTCAACCAAGATGGTCGCCGAAACATTTGACCAATCAAGTTCCCTTGAACAAACTAGGCTCAGTTCTTGCTTTGCATCAATACCCCAAGCGGTTTTGGAGAAGATTTTTAGACGTTTCTAAAAATCGGTCGAAATCCAAGATGGCCGCAGGCCCACTTGGCCGATCAGCTTCGTTTGAACAAACTTGGATCTCTATGCTCTAAGTTTGATTTATGCCAAATATAATTGAAATCATCCCAGTAGTTCTCGAGAAGACATTTTAAATTTCCCATTTATTTAGTGTGGGTGCAAGAAAATAATGCCCCCCCCCCCAAACCGTTTATCCGACAGTTTCGAACATGGCAAATTTGAGCTCAGAATTTAAAAAAACATACATAAAACCAATTTGGGTCTCAAAATCAATCAAATAAAAAAATCCAATATGGCCGGCGAACACGCTACATTTTGATTGGCCCATGGTGGCCATGTTTTTTGACGGATCAACTTCCCTTGAACAAACTTTAATGGCTCTTAGTCTCTAATCATATCTGACAAATTTCGGCCTGATCCCTTCAGCGGTTCTGGAGAAGTCGTTTTTGGGAAAACTAGGCCATCCAAGATGGGCACCAAAAAATCTGGTCAATCAAGTCATCTTGAACAAACTTGGCTTATCTCTTTCCGTAGATGATGTTACATGAGTTTTGAATCGATTCCCCAAGCAGTTTCAGAGCTGATTTTTAAAACGTTTCCTAAAATCGGTCAAAATTCAAGATGGCCACCGGCCAAATTGGTCGATCGACTTCGTTTGAACAAACTTGGATCCCTATGTCTTAAGGATACTTCCTTCCGCCTATAATTGAAATCGGCCTAGTAGTTCTCGAGAAGACATTAAAAATTTCCCATTGCTTCCAAGATGGCCGCTAAACCGTTTCTCCGACAGTTTCGAAAATGGAAGATTTAAGCTCAGAATACCCAAAACATATATAAAACCAATTTTAGCCTCAAAATACATCAAATAGAAAATCCAATATGGCCGTCAAACACCCTATTTTTCTATTGGCCCATGGTGGCCATGTTTTTTCCAGATCAACTTCACTTGAACAAACTTTAATGGCCCTTAGTCCCCAATCATGTCTGGCCAATTTCAACTCGATCCCTTCAGCGGTTCTGGAGAAGTCGCTTTCGCAAAAACTAGGTCAACCAATATTGCCACTGAACCATTTGACCAATCAAGTTCTCTTGAGCAACCTTGGTTCAGCTCTTACAATAGATCATATTTCATGACGTTTGCATCAATCCCCCCAGCAGCTTCGGAGATTTTTAAAGACGTTTCCTAAAACTGGCTAAAATCCAAGATGGCCACCGGCCAAATTGGCCAATCGGCTTCGTTTGAACAAACTTGGATCCCTATGGGCTAAGGATGCTTCCTGCCAAATATAATTGAAATCGGCCTGGTGGTTCTTGAGAAGAAGTTGTTTAAAGGAAAAGTTGACGGACGGACGACAGACAGTCGCCATGGCATAAGCTCACGTGGCCTTTTAGGCCAGGTGAGCTAATAATCATGATTAATCGAATAATTGTGCAAGCCTAGAAACAATTATGAGCTAACAAAATGCAAAACAACAGCGCTGATTAAGCCACAGCAATCAGATATTATCAACTCTCATTCTGATGCACGGAAATTATGCAAATGATTTGTTTAATGTAGCTCACTAAACATCGGACCTCCTAGGGTTCCATCTCTGATGAGGTAATACTGTAGTGAGATTGCAGCAAGATACGCTGGGGCTCTTATCATCATCACTATGATTGGATTATGAAAATGTGATTCAGCCTGAACATGCACATGACAGATTATTCCATTAACTCTGCAATGGTAAAATCAGCATAGGGTGGCCGCTGCAGTGGTCAGGGACACTATTCATTTACAGGTCAAGAGATCATGATTAAAGAAGAAAGCAACAGCATCTAGTTACATTACTTTCAAACTATTCAACAGAATATTTTGTACTTTGTAATAATCTTTAGCTGCAATTCACAACTAGTATCAATTGGTTTGTCAGATTTTGGACATTTTTTACACAGCCGCTTATGTTGCAATGATAGCGAGTCAATCTTGTTTTAGTTACGACTTAGAACTTGTATACATTGGTCTCATAAAACTTTGATACATTTATTATAAATGTATTCTTATGTCTAAAATTTGGTCACACCACCAAATAAATGGCTGCACCCCTAAAAAAATGGTTGCACTGCCAAAATGGTTTGCACCGCCAAAAAATGCCTGCACCGCCAGAAAGTTGGACTGGGCAAAAAAATATTTTGCAATGCCAATATAGTGCAGCGCCAGAAATTTTCCCTGCACTGCCAAAAAAGTGCACCCCCACCAAAAAAGATTCTTTCACTGCCAAAACGTGTTGTACTAGCAAAAATGTTCACCGCCAAACCGCCAAAAGGGTTTGTCTTAGCACCGCCCAAAAATGGTGAATTGCCAAAAATGGTACAAACATGCCCATATTTGAGCATGTCCGACCCTACTTCCAGTCCCCAGGAGGGAGAGTACAAAAGGAGCCGACTTGCAGGGCTCAAATCATTCAGACTTTTGGTCTCACAGAGAGAACAAGCGTCAGGCTACTAGAGAAGTCAATCCAATAGACTACGTTGTTTAATAACCCCTAAACTTGATTTGTGTTTATCATTGTATGCTATGTACTTTTAGCCAGAGGCCATCGTCGTATAGTCAATGCCTTTGATAAGCTACCCAATGTTGTTGTAATATACTTCTGTTACATGAAAATAAATTACTTTGATTTTGAATTTGACAAAGTTGCATAAGTCACAACTATAGAGCATTACACCTTTTTACTTTTAAAAATATTCAAAAGAAACTCTATTAAATTTAAAATTCACCAAAGACATACAATGCATACCCTTTCACGACAAACTTTTTGATTTTCATGACAGCATCAGTTATATTAATCGCAATGTCATCTATCAAGTGACGTATTTGAAAATGATGGCCACTTTCGTACATTAATGGAGGAATCCAGTTTTAGCTATGCCCTGCCCATTTCTAGCTAAGCTCCACCTACACTTCGCCTGTGTTGGGATCGATCGCTGAACTCCCTGACTATCAATTTCCCGAAAACTATATGCTGGGTAAGCTGTTGAATATTTTGAAACTAATTTGACTGGATACTGTTGCTGCTTAGGGCAGCAACAGTGCCCAGTCAAATTAGTTTCAAAATATTCAACAGAATGTTTAGTAAATAGTAGACATACAATTCATACAACGTTTACTAGTCCGTCATCAATTATAGCGTTCGTAACGTACTTATCTACATCGCTCATAACGCCATTGATTATGACATCATCCTACAGGCTACATGTCACCAGATTCAAAATTATTTATTTCATGCTTCATATATAATAGTATATATATACATCAGTTGGGCAGTCCATCAAAGGCAGGGCCTATGAATCGATGGACCCCCTACACAGAAAACAAGACATTACACTACATAATGTGACAGTTAATACAAACATCTGTAACCCATACTTGATTACGTCATCATATGATTGATAGATAAACTGGAAAGGTCCATTGATTGTAATGTCAGCTAGCATGTGATGTATTTTTATTATAACATCAGATACTTGAGTGAAGATTTGATGGCTCCATTAAGGACATTATTCTTCAATTCTATGGTTATATAGTCACGTTAATAAAATGGAATATTCATAAGTTAACACCACGGTAAGTATCTCAGCTGAAGTGTAGTGGAAGTTTGCGCATAAATCTTATCACAAATACAAGACAAGAGAAATTATACATTGCAGACCCTCGCTCTCCTGTTTCTGTCATGTTGTAAAATATTTTTTGATTTTCAAGATTTTTATTTTGATGATACATATTTTTGGGATCATGCCCAAAGTTGTGGAATATCCTAGTGTATGGCAACAGCCATTTAGGTGTTAAAATCTGAGTCAAATAGGACGAGTATTTTCAGAAATATTGTAGTTGCCAGGGGTGCGTGGGGCTCCTCCGTAAGGTGTCGCTGGCTAGCTAGGGGAGTGTGAGTAGATTCGTCGCTTCACCAGTGTCCACAAAGACCGACCTCCATGGTCGGTGGAACGATCACATTCCAGTGGGCTCGTGCAGCCATTGCTGTGGAAATTGAACACCACAGTCTCATCCCGGCTGTTTGTGTTACCAGTGTGTCTTGCCGTCATTGCAAAGATGGAAAAGTGGTAATGACACAATTTACTATTAAGAAGAAAAGAGTCAAACAATGGTACTCGTTTGCCGCTTTTAAAATGGTGTACATAAAAACAAAGTGTTGTGTTGTTTTATATCTTGTCAGAGGTACCTAACTGATCTAGTCTATATTCTAGTCCAGTGAGGGAGGATCCGGGCATGGCACATCAGTTGGCTTAATATAAACTATATCTTCCTCAGGCTGGCCAAAAATTATTGGTTTGCGAGAGGAAAATGCCAAAGCGGCAGAGGAGTGGTAAAAAGAGCCGCCTTCCGATTTTGAAGAATTGCAAAGGATTATAATATGATTTAGCCTAGTGTAGTCTTTTGATGTTGGATGCATGCAGTTTTTACGTGAAGATGGGGTGGCTGATTTCTATGGAATTCAGCACCGTCACCTTGTGTGAGTTAAAGATATTGCTTTAGTTAGTGCCGCTTTTATTTTTGTGGGCCTTCTTTAAGGGCCTAGACTAACATTTAGATGTTAGGTCCAAACACATATTTTTACGCAGCAAATGGCTGACTAGCACCAGCTTACTTTAACTTGTACGCAACGCGATCCCTCTGCATATCGCAGCGCAACCACAAACAAGAGGCAAAAGGGGCCGGTGTCGTTCACCTGGACGCCTGGAACACTCAAATTTTTTGTCAAAATTATTTGTGGGTTGTTTAGGAGTAGCCTTTTAAATGAGTTTGTAGACATTTTTGCAAGTCCAATATGGCCGCCAAACACGCTACATTTTGATTGGTCCACTGCGGCCATGTTTTTGATGTAGCTCCTTCACTTGAACAAACTTTAATGGCACTCAGAGCCTAATAATATCTCCCAGATTTTGACCCAATCTATTCAGTAGTTCTGGAATTGTTTTGGGGGAAAATAGGTTATCCAAGATGGCCACCAAACCATTTGGCTTTCCTTGAACAAACGTGGTGCAGCTCCTGCCTTAGATGATATTTCATGCATTTTGAATTGATCCTCCAAGCGGTTTTGGAGAAGACATTTCTAAAAAATCAGCCAAAATCTGAGATGGCCGCCAGCCAAATTGGCCGATCAGCTTTGTTTGAACAAACATGGACCTCTATGCCCTCACAATGCCTCCTGCCAAATATACTTGAAATCAGTCCAGTGGTTCTTGAGAAGACATTTTAAATTTCCCATTGATTAGTATGGGGGGTTTTTGGTTTTTTTTTGGCAGGAAAAAGATCCAAGATGGCCACCAAACCGTTTATCCAACAGTTTAAACAAGAGGCCCAAGGGCCTGTGACGCTCACCTATACCATGAGCAATTGAAACATTTGCATTTAAATATACATGAATCCTTACATTAAACAGATGGCCACCAGAAAAATCGACCAATTAAAATACTAAATAGAAAGTCCAGATTCTAGCATTGTAGGATCATCAAAGTCAAATTTGGTTAAAATCCGCCAAGCTGTTAAGGAGATGTGTTTTGACAATTTCCAGTAGATATTTCATAAAAAAATCATGATTTTCACCCAAAAGATTGACAAATCAAAATTCTGAACACAGCATCTGGAGCCTACTGATGCGTTTTGACAATTTTTGGTAAATCAAAGATTTTCAGCAAAAAAAATTGATCAATTAAAATTCTGAATAAATGTTCTAGAGCCTACCACCATACAATGCATCTAGTCAAATTTGGTTGAAGTATGTAAGGAGGTGTAGCACTTTGAGCATTTCCAGCAGATTTTTCGTAAAATCTAAGATTTTCACCTAAAAAAATTATCAATCAAAATTCTGAAAACGTCTGACCGGTGTGAAATAAATTTCAAGTTAACTTGGATTAGCTTGGATTTTCTTGAATATCCAAGCTATTGGAAAATTATTCAACCCATACCAGCTTGGATTTCCTTGAATTAGCTTGGACTTTATATAGTTGGTTGAACTTCTTGAAAATCCCCCATCTCAGAATTCAAGCTAGCCGGGATTTTCTAGGACTTTTTGAATATCATCATGAAAAAGTGCGAGCTTCTTGGATTTGCTTGGACTTTTCTGATTTGACAGAATTCAAGCTAGCTTGGATTTTCTAGGACTTTGTATTGTCAGACATAAAAGAATTCAAGCTACTTGGATATCCTTGAATTTGTAGACTCACCTGCGCTACCTTGGATTATCTTGAAATAGCTTGCACTAAGGCAAGAACAGATTCTGTATAATCATGACTAGAGGTGACCGTGACCTGGTAAATTGGTGGGAAATTTAAAAAGTCTGTAAAAACGCAAACTGTACATTCATTGCATTGATCATTACCAGCTATGGATATATAGAATATGATAGTTTGGAAACACTGACAGTACTGTTAGATAGAATGCTTAGCATCAATAACCTTAAATGAAAACAGAACTGTATTTTGAGGTATGTATTCTATTGATTTCCAGAGATTTATTCAGAATTACCAGTTTTGGTATAGCTTTTTCAGTTCTATGTAATTAATGCAGTGATGATGACTTTCTAAAATAATATGGCACATTAACAATCTATGTCTATAAGAATAACAGACAAATTAGTCAGAAACTCCTACATTGCTAATGTCTGGCTGAAATTGTATTTGTTATTGAATAACTCAACTCCCATGAAGGTGATTTTGGTTTTTAAGCATACATATTTATATATAATCTCTGTGTGGCAGCATTTATGTGTACATGTACATGCATACATTTTATGTTAATGGCTAGCCTATTTTAAAAGCTAGGATTAGCTGGGATTTTCTTGAAGTTCTAGATAGCTGGGACTTTCTCGAATAAAATCCAAGCTAGGTGGGATTTTCTTGAACGTTCAAGCAGGCTTGGATTTTCTTGAACGTGCAAGCTAGCTTGGATTTTCTTGAATGTTCAAGCTAGCTGGAATATTCTTGGATTTTCAGTGGCCAATACCGGCAAGCTAGCTTGGATTATCTTGAATGTTCAAGTTAGCTTGGATTTTCTTGAATGTTCAAGCTATCTGGAATTTTCTTGGATTTTACTTTAACTAGGCCTTTCTTCGATTTTCTTGAATTATCTTGAATTTTATGTGGCCAATACCAGCAAGCTAATCCCAGCTTTTCCAAGTTGTTAAAAGCTTGGATTAGCTGGTTTATTCAGCTCCACAGAACTAGAATATCCAAGCTTTTTTTGGCCTGGGCTGGAGGGTAGCAGGGTAGGATCATTCCAGCCAAATTTGGTTGAAATCAGTCAAACCGTTAAGACATGATTTGATGGACGGACGGACGATAGACGGCCGCCATGGCATAAGCTCACTTGGCATTTCAGGCCAGGCAAGCTAAAAATGGCAAATATGAAATCAGAATACCCGCAAACATATATAAAAACAATTTCGGCCTCAAAATTCATCAAATAAAAAATCCAATATTGCCACCAAATATGCTACATTTTGATTGGCCCACGGTGGCCATGTTTTCTGACGGATCACCTTCCTTTGAACAAAGTTCAATGGCCCTTAGTGGCTAATCATATCTCCCCAATTTTGGCCTGATCACTTCAGTGAGTCTAGAAGTTGTTTTCGGGAAAACTAGGTCATCCAAGATGGCCGCCGAACCATTTGGTCAATCAAGTCCTCTTGAAGAAACTTGGCTTACCTCTTGCCCTAGATGAAGTTTCATGAGTTTTGAATCGATTCCCCAAGCGGTTTCGGAGTAGATTTTTAAAGACATTTCCTAAAATTGGCCGAAACTGAAGATGGCCGTCGGCCCAATTGGCCGATCGGCTTCATTTGAACAAACTGGGATCCCTATGTCCTAAGGATGCACCCTGCCACATATAATTGAAATAGGCCTAGCAGTTCTTGAGGAGACATTTTAAATTTCCAATTGCTTTAGTATGGGGGCCTTTGGCGGGAAAATAATCCAAGATGGCCACCAAACCGTTTATCCGACACGTTTCGAAAATGGCAAATTTGAGTTCATAATACTTAAAAACATATATAAAACCAATTTTGGTCTCAAAATCCATTAAATAAAAATAAAAATCAAATATGGCCGCCAAACGCTATATTTTGATTTGCCCACGACGGGCATGTTTTTTTACACATCAACTTACCTTGAACAGACATTAATGGCCCTTAGTCCCTAATCATATCTGCCACATTTCAACCCGACCCCTTCAGCAGTTCTGGAGAAGTTGTTTTCGCTCAAACTAGGTCAACCAAGATGGCTACCGAACCATTTGACCAATCAAGTTCCCTTGAACAAACTTAGTTCAGCTCTTGCCCTAGATCATATTTCATGAGATTTGCATCAATCCCACAAACAATTTTGGAGATTTTTAGACGTTTCGTAAAATCAGCCAAAATCCAAGATGGTCGCTGGCCAAAATTGGCCGATCGGCTTCATTTGAACAAACTTGGATCCTTATGTCCTCAGGATGCTTCCTTCCAAATATAATTTAAATCAGCCCGGTGGTTCTTGAGAAGTCGTTTAAAGGAAAAGTTGATGGACGGACGGACAACGGATGGTCGCCATGACATAAGCTCACTTGGCCTTTCAGGCCAGCTGAGCTAATAATGATATAAAATTTTTTAATCTGGTCAGTGTGGCCTTGACCGTAGACCTTTTGACCCAAATTTATCACAAATCTTCAGAATCCCACGGGCAACCTTTCCCTCAAGTTTGATTACCGTATACGAAAAACTCTTAAAATTACAACTCAGAATAAGCTTTTGTGACTGACTGACTGACTGAATAAGAGACATTGTCATTTATTGAACTGCTTCCAGCAGCAAAAAATGAGCACTGGAATTTCTAGCTAGATAAACAAAACAGTCATTCGACTCGTTCCAGTGGTAAACTTTTAAAAAAGTCTTCTCTTGGCAGTCAAATGAACATTGGCAAAGGAAGAGCTTTAATATCCTTGACAAATCCGTTAAGTAGTTAAAAGTTTAGTCATTATGACATCATGTATGTTTAGGACCAAAACCAAGCACTTTTAAGGGACATGAAAAACAAGTTCAGAAATCATCAAGGGTTGCTATGCAGAGGATTATTGATTTTTCAAGATGGTCACAACTGGCATTCATATTGGATTTTGTATCCAGACCAATTTCGATTGCGCTCCTCTTACAAAGGTTTCATTTGATTGCGAAAAGCTAGTGAAAGATACTGCATGGAAACCAATAAATTGTGATCCATTTCTAGCCATGCCCCACCCAGTTCTAG
The DNA here is from genome assembly GCA_034401795.1 of Chaetoderma sp. LZ-2023a. Taxonomy (NCBI): domain Eukaryota; kingdom Metazoa; phylum Mollusca; class Caudofoveata; order Chaetodermatida; family Chaetodermatidae; genus Chaetoderma; species Chaetoderma sp. LZ-2023a. The sequence continues at coordinate 76,892,092 of CM067365.1, forward strand.
GTAAAGGTAAGCCACTTTGTACACGTACATATGTTTACAATAGCTGTTGAATAATTTGAAACAAATTTGACGGGGAGCTGTTTCTGTCTATGGCAGCAACAGCTTCCAGCCAAAATTATTTTAAAAATATTCAACAGAATGTTCATTAAATTGTACAATGATCAAAGACATACTTCTTCTTCTTTTCGTTCGCTGATCATACTGCCAGTCCTGTAAGTGACTATCGACATGATCATAAGCGTTAAGTGCGTGGATCCATGGTTTATTAGAGTGCGCTGTGCGGCCTGGAACCTCCGTCTTCAGCACTTGAGGTTTCTGTCAGGGTTACCTCACCCTTACCTCCTTTAGTCGCCTCTTACGACACGCAGAGGATACGGAAGGTGTATTCTAAGCCCCACCTACAGGGCAAAAAGACATACAATTCATACACTTATACATGAGACTTCAATTTTTATAACAGAAACTTAGTTACATCATTATGAATTACATTCAAACTCCTGAAAATCCGGGAGAAAATTGTACAATGTTACAAAATTGAGAGATTGAGGATTTGCATTCTCTGAACCGGATCTTGTTTTTTTTATGGTTTTACAGTGAAACGTGGCTGTCAAGACTGTGCAATGACATAATGTTCTTCTTAGCCATCTCAAAGAGCCTGCAGACTTGTAGCAGGTAAGGTAAAAAAAACAACCCAATGTATTATTACTATAAACCATTTCACCAACAAATCTCGGAAAAATCATAATCTTTACGATATAAAGCTTACTGTGCTATTTTGAAATTAAATTTGTCACTTTCGTATATGACATAATAATCAAATACATTACACATGAGCTGATGTCACAATCGAATGCCTTATGCCCAACACAAATGAATCTTGTAACTAATTCGACTGGGAGCTCAAGGAAGTAGTTGCGCTTCCATCGATCGCGACCTGCCCTGTCATTAAGAAGTGTAGATTCGGGAATGCTACTCGATGGCACACAACCGGCAACTCGAGCAGTGCTAGCAGAAAACAGCAACTTGGTTTTCCCAGTCCTGCCACCAACAACCAAAGATGAGAGGGGAGAAGAGTAAATTGTCAAAAATAGTCTTCTCTTGGTCTGCAAATAGACATTTTCTATGAGAAAATTTAAATTTTCTTGAACAAATTCGAGAGTTAAAGTAAATCTCACCTTATCTTATATTAACCATTCAGGTGATAGAATTTGCCACTCATAATCCATACCTGATATTTTAGCTTTTCATCATGCCGACAACGAAAGATATTCAGGCTTTAGTAACTAAATGTTGAAACATTTCTACAGCCTATGATAGCTGTCATGGATTTACTTTTCAACCAATCAGAAAAGAAAATAGCGTATCTGCCTCGGTATATACAATCATACAGGTAAGCTGTTGAATATTTTGAAACTAATTTGACTGGAAGTTGTTTCTGCCATAGGCAGCACAACTTCCAGTCTAATTAGTTTAAAAATATTCAGCGGGATGAGTATTACATAATAATGAATGTAATGCATTGGCATTTAAAGGAGATCACACACTATATATATATATATATATATATATATATATATATATATATATATATATATATATATATATATATATATATATATATATATTTCACTGGAAATTATTACCACCCACACCCCATCTTGAAGAATCTGTTTTTTCCATTTTGTTACAAATGTTGCATTTATTTGCATTGCATTCTAGAAATGGTAGCTCCTTGTCAATTTATTGGGAATTTTGTCCCTTACGATGGAGGCTTTGATTGTTTTGTTCTTTCTATATACAAAAATGGTGTTTTCTGGGAACGCTAGTCTGCAGTGTGGCTTGCAGGGAGAATAGACCAGTATTTGTTGATTATCTTCTTTTTTTTTAAATATCCCTGTTCTGGTGAATTCGCATACAAAGATGGATCTGTTGTATTTCTTCGTGTTGGTTGTTGTTGTTGTTGGATTGATGAGGCTTGGACGTTGAGTTTTCACCACCAAGTTTGCCCACCCCATGCCCCTATTTCGTCATGACCATCCCAGGCAGGTATAAAAGAAGCGAGCAAACAGAACTTGAATCATTCAGACTCTGGATCTCACCAATAGTGGTAGACTAAGGCATGTTCTCACTGGAGACTTAACTGGCATAGCGCAATACTGAGGTATGGCGTCATTCCCGATTAACTCTCCAGTGAGAACACGGCCTAAGAGTCAGGCTTAAAATTACAAGTCAAATCATTCCAATCGACGACATAGTTACCACAATTTATAATAAAATATGAGCACTGCTAGTACCAGTCTAGCGGTTCCTGAGACAGACTATAGTGATAACAACCATATCAGGACTCACACTACACTCTGTCGACTTAGACCTCCTGAGAGAACCGTCAACCACCTAAGTCAGCACCAGCAAAATTGGGTCCATAGACAACAAAGAAGCAAACACAGCTTCTACATCAGTGGGCCCTAAACCAGCTCTCTCTGACAGGAAGAAATGCAGACTAGAAGAGGTGGTAGAGCGCACTCACATAATACCGTCAGAACTATATCAGATCTGACATTCCTGATGAACACGCAAACGCCTACAAAGTAGAGTTCCAAATAGAGAAGCTGCGTCTAGCAACTGACACCAGAACAGTGTTCGCCATGTTCAAACCAACTGTGCCTTTCATACCAGATGACAGGGACAGCATTTTCATGGTGGAATGGCAGAATATGTTCACAGATTTGGGATTGAAGCTTATAAAATTCCTAGCTTCGCATACCGCCGACAAACTGGAGCTCCAATACAATGAGATGTCTGCCTTTAAATGGGTCTTTACAGAAGCCATAGATCAGACCACTGCAAAAGAAGCTGGAGTAGTGATGATCCATCGTCGCCACGAAACAGTGCCATGAACGTAACCAGAGATCGTCAAGCCCGAAGTACTGCGAGCCAATCCAGTAAAAGGGACAAAACTTCAGCAACAGAACCAACAGAGATGATATCAGACATCAGACAGGCTCCACCAGAAGGGACCCTACCACCAAAACTGCCAGCCCAGGCAGCAGTACAGACGACAGAAGGCGCAACCCAGACTACTGATGGGAACACAGAGCACAGAAGCTATAGAAGAACTATATCATTTGATCTCTAATTTACGTGGTTGTAGGACATTTATCTTTGTATAAACATACAAAATGTTGCAATATCCGCCTGTTCACTAAGCTTCCAAATTACTCTTTGATACATTTGTGTTTACTTCTCCACTCAACTGTAAAAATAACAGTGGAGAAACAAACTCTGAAAATACAGAATCAATATCATATTCATCACCTTTTGTCTTTAATTTCACAGTTAAGCTATTGGACCCAGACACAATAAAGGCCTACTTTCTGTCCCACAGTGACTAAACCAAACATGGGAAGTCTGTACAATGACCTACAAGCATTCTTCAGAAGAATGCGCTTAGAAGAATGAGCTTGCTCCGCTTCTTCACCCCACAACCACCTTACGCTTTACTAGTGGGGCAGATATGTAACAAATTTGAGGTAAGATGTTCCATTCCGGCAGAAAGCATGAAATTTGGCATATAGGTGGTTTAAGGTATGCTGAACATAATTAGATGCGGTGCCACGTGATTCTTCCAAGGGAACCCATTCAAAATGGCCGCCTTCCCAGCAGAAAATCTGCATTATTCAAGTTCTAGATGGAGTAGAGGGCTGGAATTGATGTCAAATTAAGGGTTTCTTGGGTCACTGGTTACGATTTTACCCATTACAATACTCTAAATAGATAAACATGCTGAAAAAATATATTATTATTATTATTATTATTATTGTTGTTGTGGTCGTTTTTGTTGTAACATTTGTAAATTAGTAGTATTATTGCTAAACGTTTGTACACACATGTTCCAGGCGGAACATTTTAGAAACAAGTTTTCGCTACTCAAAACAATTGGTCTACCCGTTTTCTCCAGTAAAAGTAATTGTATGCCAGCCCCTCGCTTCGCCAAGCATTATTTTGTTGCCGATTTCCATATAATTATTGTAGTTTCCTAAACTCACACTGACTATTTAAATATATCAGGAGAATACATAGCTGCATCGCAATCACGCACACGCGTATTGTGCTCTGCTTATAGACAGAGACAATAGCCTATTATATTCTCGCATTCAAGTCAATATGTCAAAGAAAGTGAAATTGACATCTGACCCCACAGTGGATTTAGCACACACGAACTGGTCCCTGTGTGTTATTTGCCAGCAGTCCACAACGGAGCATCTCATAGATCCATGTAGTAACACAAATCGTGACAATGTGATTACGAGTTATAGGTCATTAGCTGATAACCTTGATAGGCTACAGCAACTCCATGCCCTTCCACCATACCTGGATCTATGTAGGTTGAATGAGGGATCTGGAATTGCGGAGACGCTTATAGAAAACTGTGCTAGGTGGCACAAATCTTGTTGGGATCTCTGTAGCCGGACTCGGGTTGATCGCGCCATGAAAAGAAATGCAAAATTAGAAACCAGCGAGGATCTCAGGTCACCAGTCAAATCTAGATTGAGGTCTAATTTCACGATGCCAAGTATAAATGACCCCACTCAACCACTGTGATTTTTCTGTGACCAACCGATAGAGCATGACATTCATAGAGCCGCAACAGCAAAATTTGACCAAAACATAGGCAAAATGGTGACAGAACTGAGAGATACAAAACTTCTTGCTAAAATGTCATCTGGAGACATGACAGCATTGGATGCTATATACCACAAGACTTGTTTGACAAAACTATACACACGACATAAATCTCTTTCGAGAAGTGAATCTGATACTGCTGACGATATGAAACCTGACTGTTGCTCTTGCAGAGCTAATATCATACATGGAAGATCGTCAAGCCTCTGAGCATCCTATTGGCAGCATATTTAAGCTTTCTGATTTAACACGATTATACACTCGCCGTCTTGAACTTGGTGGTGCTATGCCAAGTAGGATGAACTCTACCAGGTTGAAGGAAAAGATCTTGTCGAAAATGCCAATGTGGGGCCAATCACTCCACCCAAGGCAGCAAATCAGATCTGATGGGATGTTTGGAAGCATTAGCAGCTCATGCAGCTGATTGTCCAGAGGTTGAAGTGAAGATCATTGACGGAGCAGCTATGATGCATAATCTAGATCCCAAGAAATCAAACGTGGTTGTGAACACATTTAGAGATTTTGCAGAGCACATCTTCCTCCCACACATTGCTAGACAACTACAGATGGTTAAAAGATTGGATGTTGTATGGGACGTGTATAAGGCGGGAAGCTTGAAGACACACGCTAGAGAATTATGGGGACCTGGTGAAGCAGTGTTGCATCGAGTACAAGACTCCCTCAAAATTGGAAAACTTTCCTACGAGTTGATGCAAACAAAACAAGCCTCTTCACCTTTTTCGCACATACATTGGAGTCATTCGAGCTACCAGAAGGAAAGATACTCGTCACAACATGAGGAAAATGTGCTGATGAAGCCAGAGCATGACGTCTCACAACTCGCGCCATGCATGCAAGATGAAGCAGATGGTAGAATGTTGCTCCACGCCTTCCATGCATATCACCAAGGTTATCGAACAATAATGATTCATGCTACGGATACAGACGTCGTAATCCTAGCCATACGGACAGCAAACTTTCTTCATGGGTGTGATCTCTGGGTCGCATTTGGCCATGGGAAGACCTTCCGCTATGTATCAGCTCATGGCATTGCAACAGTTTTGCGTTCTAGGCAGGTCATCTTTGGGGCCAATCACTCCACGCAAATGCAGAAACGCCATCGCCAGTTGACTGGGGTTGGGTCAGAGATGGGGGCACTAGGTCACCGCAATGGAGTTTTCTTGCAGACGCATCTAAGGCATGCCAGGAACTCGTGAAATGTGCTTGCAAAAGTAATTGCACTGGCAGATGCTATAAATCCAACTTAACTTGTACACGGTTTTGCTCATGCGGTGCACAGTGTGTGTGACATCTGTGAATTATGATTCAACAATCAACAGCATCATGTATAGCCTTGCATACTCTAATAGGATAATTGAACGTATCTATAACGATCATTACTTGGTTCGATATTAAGAAATCAAGTAATTTAAACTATTTCTAGATGCTATATTGCTTTTGTTCTCAAGAGATGGATCTTTTAGATAACACATCTTAAAGAGCCACCGTCTTTTGATATCAAACACAGGTGGTCGATATGGAAGGATTGATATTTACATATTTAGAGTAGAATTATAACGATTGACCCATGAAACCCCTAATTTGACATCTCTCTACTCCGTCTAGAGCTTGAGTAATGCAAATTTTCCGCTGGGAAGGCGGCTATTTTGAATCCGCCATTTTGAATGGGTTCCCTTGGTAGAATCACGTGGCACCACCTCTAATTATGATCAGAATACCTTAAACCACCTATATGCAAAATTCCATGCTTTCTGCCAGAATGGAACATCTTTTTCACATATCTGCCCTAATTTCCTCTCTGACTAGTCAGCAGAGAGAAGTGACACGACCCAACCACCAGCTGCAACATTCCAAGACACCATTAACCCGTAGAAAATTGTTTAATTTTCTGCTTATTAAATGTCCATTTACAGGCCAAGTCATTGGAATGACTGGCTCGGTTATCGAGCCAGTCATTCCAGTGGTTAATTTTCAAAAATTGTATTCTCTTCAGGCTACAAGAGGCCAGTTTTGGCCGGTATGACTATTAAAGGCTTAAAATATGAACTGATGTTAATTTTTTCAACAAATTTGGTGGAAGTAGACAGTAACATCATCCACCAAAGTTGTTAAAATGTACACCAGTTTCTTTGCTATAGACACAGTAAAAGATAGACTATTGACATTGTGGTAAGAGTTAAAAGGAAATTTGTGCCCATGAAAACCTCCATGCCTCCACCCACACTTGATACACCATATGAATCGCTTATCCAAGCCGTCAGGTATGAGTTCAGTAGAAATGTCCACAAAAGGACAAACAAGAGCAACTTGAACCGCCAAGAGCTCTTTTCAATCTGAAAGACAACGTACCATTCAATTATCATCAAAGTGGTACAGTCAAAAGAATGATTATATCGCTGGAGTAATAAGACAGCTATCAGATCAAGATTTCTATAAAAACAAGAACGCTGAAGTGTACAATGTCTCGCCTGTAAAGGCATGGATAGTGTTGATTGGTAAAGCAAACTTGGCAAGGTTTGGAAATCACATATTCAGTAATGCACCAACAAACAAGTGTAACCAATCAAACATTGAATTTTTTTACCAAACTGCGATCTTGATCTTGACATTTTTTTCAAAATGAAACTAGTAATGACGTAGATAGTACTTCTTGCATAGGATATAACTCTGCTGTAAAATTTTGTTGATATTTGGTGAGGCGCTGTTGAAAAAATGGCCAAGTCCAAAATCATGAAATAAATTACAAAAATGCCCCAAATTAAATCTATTGTTTGTAGATCACATCCCTGTACAGTACAGATCACTTCTGTAAAGTTTCATTGAGATCGGATGAGCCAGTGTTGAAAAATGACTTGATTAAAAAACGTTAAAGAAAACTGCACTGGCAAAATACAGGAAAAAAGTCCAAGTCCAAAACCGTGAAAAAAATAGTTAAAATGCCCAAAAATTAAATCTATTATTATGTACATCACATCCCTGTATAGTATAGATCACTTCTGTAAAGTTTCATTGCAATCGGATGCGCCAGTGTTGAAAAATAAGTTTGACCCCTGGCCACTACCCTCAGATTTACTCAAGAACAAAAAAATGTGTTTTACTGTAGTATACTAACTACAAGCTTCAAAATGATATGTGACATGACCACATTTGCTAAAATTGATTTTCTGCCCACAGTTTCCCCCACCCTTGTCCCTGGGCGGTGATATCAAAATTGCAATGTGTCATGCACATCCTGGCCATATGTGTAAAGTTACAAGTTATAATAATAATAATAATAATAGGATATTTATAGTGCGCTATAATTCCACGCAAATATTGCGTGCTCTAAGCGCTTACAATAATAAAATAAATTGATCATACAGTTGGATATGCCTGACGGAACAAAAACGTTTTAAGATTTGATTTAAATATAGCTAGAGTGGATGAAGATTTAAGACTAGCTGGAAGATCATTCCATTCTGTAGAAGCAACAAAAGCAAATGTTCTGTGACCGTAGGTTTTTGATTTAACTTTCAGAATTTTAAGCAGGTTTAGATTTGCAGATCTAAGTGGCCTGCTTGGCGTGTACATTTCTAGCAGTTCTGAAAGGTAGGTTGGTGCTGTAGATATGATACATTGATAGGTTAGGCAGAGGACTTTGAAGCGTATATCTAGTCACAGATGGGAAAATCGATGCCATCACAGCAGGTTGGCAGGTTCTGAAATTACCATCCACCACCAGATTCTACCTACCTCCTACAAAAAGTCCACAAGGAAAGAAAAAATAATTGTATCCTAGGATGGCCAATCATCAGTGGAAATGGCAGCCTGACAGAACTAATCAGCCGTTTTGTCAACGAACACATCAAAGTACACATTACAAAGATAAAATCCTTTGTCAACACTGACGTTCTCTCCACCCCACCCCAACCCCTGCACGACTCCCACTCTGCCAATGGCAGAGCCTAGTGTAAACGTCATTGCACAATCCGCAATCATGTGGGTAACTCACAAAACAAATTTGGTTGAATTTTTAAGATGATAGCTGGATGGACGGACGAATGGGGTCTATTGCAATATCGCAGCCATTTTGTCAAAATGTCTAGGGATAACTAACAAACTACAGATAAGCAGATGCTATGCACTAAGATCATTATATTCTGTGGATATGTCTGCAATCCATCAATGTCAGGGTATTAGATATCTATACACCTTTTTCGCATCAAAGTGATTTTAGACAAAGATAAAGAGTGAAGCCGATCTTGAACCCTAGCTGCATCAATCATCCTTTTGAAATATTGCCAATACTGCGATAAAACACTTCAAATGGTACAGATGGTCGTGTTTATTGCAGAATACTTTCTCTGATTCAGTGTGGTAGGTATTATGGGTGTGTGGGGATAATTGTTCGGGCGGTCTTGGGTCGTACTCGCTTGGCCGAAGGGGGTTTTCTCCTTAAAAAGAAGACAAGAAATTCTTCGTAAATAATCAGAGCAAACTGCAACTTTTTATTATGGCTAAATTCAGTTCAGTGCAGTGATCTACAAGAAATTTCTTGCTTATAAAGGTTCCAAATTGGATTCAATGTGATTGGCTCATCTTGTCTGGCAGTTGATTTGTCATTGGACAGTGGACGTAGGCCAATGGTTAAGTTAACTGCCTGGCTTTTGTAAATAACATTTATCAACATTTAATTAAATCTTAGCAGGTGTTCAGTTTCGTCACATTGCATAATTTTTACATAATGTCAGGAGTGGAATTTCAGGAGAACTTTTGACATTGTATTTTCTGCATAATGACCTAAGCTTATATTTATAAATTGACTGCTCCCAAAGCACAATGAAAATCTGATCTGGGAGAGTACAATGAAGCATAGAACATGATTTGAGACAATATGAAGATACTGCCTTGTGTATGATAACACCAGCCCATTTGCGGGAAGATAAAAGACAAGTTTTATATAGAAATATTATAGTTGCCAGCTTTGACATAATAAAGAGTACATTACTGCAAGCAGTATTTCACTAAAGAGCTACAAAATTCTTAATAATAGATAGGAATATCAAAGTTATCCAGATTTATGTAATAAAATGGACAATGTATTGAATAAGCCATGTGTTAGTAAAACGCTGCCCTGTATAATAAATAACATTAGATGTGTGCATGAGCGACTCAGGAATTTAGTGAAAGACTTCTAAGTACTGTTAAGATGTACTTATTTCAGATAATAGGTAGACATGTTGTCAGTGTTTTTGTCATAAACTGAACACTGTTTACTAATGACCACAATCAGAAGAATCTAAACAAGGGGGCTAGCTTAACAAAATGCATGTGCCTAAAAGAATCTAAGTCATTGCCAAATGTCTGTTATATCTATGCAAAACTTAAAGAATCTTGAATCATTTCTATTTGCTTTTCAAACAAAAAATTTAAACAGTAAAGTTATTTCTAACTTACTATCTGTTTTCAATCCATCTCAAAATAAAAATATATCAATAACTAATGTCTATAGATATACATCATCAAAAATCAATATCAATATTTTATTTACATGTATACTTTATACGCCAGAGTATTTAACATTGTCTATATTTCCTGGAAAAGCTGTACTCATGCACAGAGATTAATAAATTTTCTTTCCATGAATCCCAAGTTGTTTCGTCCCATTGCAAACCCTATAATATAGCATAGGATTTGCGTATTTTCTGAAGATATCAATGCTGATGGAAGCAATCATTTCCAGCTACATGCCATCCACATTTAGCTACACCCCATCCACTTCTGGAAATAATTTTAAACGTTGATATCTGAGGTCACACAATCTAAATTTCTAGGTGACAATATAGGCAAGCGGTTGCCAATCAAATTAGTTTCAAAGTATTAAACAAAATCTTTACTAAATTCTAAATTAATCAGACATAAAATTGAGATTTACATATTACGATTTTGGATAAGTTACGGTCACTTCCCGGCTCCTACACAATTCTTAGAGTATAGACAAACCTTGGTGTGGAAGGAACCCTGATTTAGAATCAGAAACCCCGTACATATTATGGCTAGCATAAGGTGGTCTACCCGTGTTAGATAATTAAATTACTTTGCATGTGACTACTGAAACGCATATACATCAACTTCCGGCAATTAATACGCGTGCGCAAAGCTGAACCCGAGTCAATTGAAACAACTGCAACAGTTGTAAGCCATGTACACACATGATTTCATTACTGCGTTTATTATGGTCTCAGAGAGCACCATGACCATTGATGCCTAGTTGGTATGGAATGTTGCAGAAAGCTGTTGCGATATCACCTAGCAACACCTTCAGCCAACATCCTCTTCAAAATTTACACCAGCCAAGGGCAGGTAACTTTAAGGATAATATAATGTTTACATGACATCATGGAGTTACGGTACTTCGCCTGGATTACTTCCCTTGGATGACTATTTTGGATTTGATGTTGGAGCGAGCTGTTGCTATATCAGAGCAACGGCTTCATGCAACATCCCGCACCAACTAGGCATCAATGGTCATGGTGCACTCTGACATCATAATATTTTGACACGGTCTTATTCAGATCGCAATATATCCCAGCAACAAAATTATATGTTAAAACTTTCCCGATTTGCTCATGGTCCTTCCGATTTGCTTACACCTTCCAAAATCATACAGTGACCATACCGCAGAAGCATATATACATAATACAGCCAGACTAGTTTCCCCAGGAATTTGCTTACTGAATGGAGCATGACACTTTAGCAAAAAAACTTAATATGTAAGTCTGGCTTTAAGTGGCACATATTTGACTATGATGTCAGATACTTCAGCACTTCAACGCCATGAGAATTAGTAAAACACAAGTGTACATCCATTTCCACTATTTTTCCAACCCATAAGACCGATATTTGCCAGAAGAAATTTGCATTGTTAAAATAAAAATATGTTCACATTGTTATCCCCACGTTTTAAGAAAAACGTCGGGGATATTGTAATCACTTCTGTCCATCTGTCTGTCTGTCCATCCATCCATCCATACTGCTATCTCCTCCTAAACCATTGGGTGGAATTAAATCATATTCGGTATGTGGGTTACCCATATGACTCCGCTTTGCAAGGCGATATTTAAATTTGGCTACCCCGGGCGTGATGTGGTCAAAAGGTCACATCAGTTGTAACGCAACTCCTCTGAATTCGTTAGACTGAACTCAACCAAATTTGACATCGGCATTACCCATGTGATTGCGGAGTGGCAAGAGGCCATTGGAATTTGGCTCCACCCACAAAAGGACAAATTTTAACCTGCAGAAATTGATTGTAACGCATCTCCTCCAAAACTGTTGGACAGAATTCAACCAAAGTTTATTGTAATGCAACTCCTCTGACACTGGTGGATGGAATTCAACAAAATTTAGTGTCAGTTAACCATATCAATGTGGTGTGAATGAGTACATTTAAAATTGGCCCCGCCCCCAGGGGTGGGTGATGGGTCAAAAGGTCATGAAATTAATTGTAATGCAACTCCTCTGACACTATTGGACGAAATTCAACCAATGTGGTATGTAAGTTATCCATATGATTGTGGATTGCAAAAGGTCGTTTACATTTGGCTCCACCCCTGGGGATGGGGTGCCGGGTTTAATTTAAAATTATCAAGACAAGTTATTTTGTTTACATGAATAGCCCACTTTGAATCAAACATCCATCTCACATATTCTTTTTTGCAGATTAATTGTTTGGTTGCTGAATTTCTGCAGACTACATTTTTCGCTATTTAATTCTGGATATGTTAAATATTTTGGGAAATTTTGACGTTGTTTGTGCTTATGTCAAATCAGTCAAATTTTTTCCAAAATATTCAGGTCTCCAATGTCATTGCCCATTCAAATTAGTGGTTGGTGGCTAGCAGCAGTCAGACAGTTTAACCCTTACCGATCTGATGTCAGAATTTAAAATTTTCAAATTAAATTAAGAGATGAACACTGGTGTACTTTTTTCAACAAATTTGGTGGAAGCTGGTGCTGTCGAAGACAGCAACATCGTCCACCAAAATTATTGAAAAATGTACACCAGTTTCTCTTTGTTATTGACATGATAAAATATTGACATCAGAGTGATAAGGGTTAAAACCATTTTGAGGCATGATTTAGTGAAGATAGGTGACTGTTTCATAATTGGATTCATCTTTATTGGATTTTAATGTGAAACTGTCCGTTGATTTTGTTCTGATACATTTCAGAAATTTTGCAATTGTCTGTCATCAGTGAATAAAATTGCACTGTGAGTCACTATTAATACCTCACACATCAGAAAGTCAGTCAGATTAAATAAAACCATTATTTCCTATTGAATTATAAAGGACATTAGTTAAACAAAATCATTCTTTTTACCAGCATCGCTAGACGCCAGGATTAATGAAAGCATGGACTCGGGTTGCTGGTGTTCTTGTTGTTAAGACATTTTTGAATAACTATGGTTCTGCTGGAAGAATCTTTTCCAAATTTGGGGCGAAGCATGCCCATGTGGTATCAAGGACATATGCCAATTTCGGAGTCTAAAATCCAACAGCAACAGCTTTTAGCAATAGTTTTCAAAATAGACATTTTATGCATTTTTCAATAACTCTGGTTCTATTGGGGCAATCTTCTCCAAACTTCGACGGAACATCACCCATTTGTCCCGGACACATATGCCAATTCACCTTTCCAGAGTATGCACCCATTATATGACGTCATAATCATCTACGCGGTGTGTAGAATGACATCATAATGGATGACGTCATGAATGACGTCGATAAGTACGTCACGAACGCATATTTGATGACGGTCTATGGGCTGTTGTACAAATTGTTTGCTTTTACTATTTAATAAATATTCTGTTGAATATTTTGAAACTAATTTGACTGGGCGCTGTTGCTGCCTATGGCAGCAACAGCACCTAGTCTAATTAGTTACAAAATATTCAACAGCTTCCCTGTATAGTTTTCAGGAAATTGATAGCTAGGGCATTCAGGGACCGATCAATCCCAACATGGCGAGGTGTGGGTGGAGCTTAGCTAATGATGGGCGGGGCATAGCTAAAAATGGAAAGGTCCATTGTGTGGCCAAAGCCTAAAATGCAACAGCAACAGCTCTCAGCAACATTGTTTTAAATATATATATTTTTGAAAGATTTTTCAATAAGTCTAATGGAGACATCTTTTCCGAACTTGGGTTGACGTGTGTCCCGAAAACGTATGCCAATAAGCGAGATCGGAATCTCTCTCGTGCAGAGAATTATGGGATCGCGTCGGGATAAACAAACGTTTGTAGCTGACAGGCTGGTATAAAGCGTATAAAGGTAGCTATGTAGAGGCTACATTTTTTTCAATGGATGTGAGTATTAGTTCCAAATAATGCACCCCAAGGTCAAATGTCCAATCTGTAATGTTTTATTGCTAATGGTAATTTGGCTGTGTATTTATGACTATAACAACATGTGCGGAGGTGACAGGTTATCATCGACATACGGTTAGTAATTAATTAACAAGCCAGCCCAAAAACTTGTGCTGCAGTGGTCAAGAATATTCAAATTTCTGCTTAATCAGTGTTCATTTGCAGACCATAGACAATTTTGAAACCGGCCTCTACAGTGCTCTTGAGGAATGTTCATTTGCAAGCCAAGAGAAGACTATTAAAAAAAAATTTACCCACTGAAATGCCTGGCTTGATAACCGAGCCAGTCATTCCAGTGGAAAATTTCCAAAAATAATCCTCTTTTGGCCTGAAAATGGACATTCATTGAGCAAATATTGTGATTTCTTAAACAAGTTTTACCATTAAATGGTTAATAGCTCAAAATTTGGCTGAAATTGTGACACGCTACACCAAAGCACCAAAGTTGGTAAACATGTTGGTTAGGCCATATAAAATCATTATTCAAAGAGGTACCCAACCTATGTCATCTGGATAAGGATTTTCAAGATGGACGCAACCACCATTATCAGAAATACGCCTGCAAAATATTGACCATGGTATCATGGTCAATGTTGAAAACCGTCAAAATCTGACTGTGCTGAATGCTGACCATGGTTGAATCTGTTTTGAGCATGGTACTGACTGTGATATGCATCAATCATGGTCAACCATGTCTTTACCATGGTCAAATAAAATAAAAAAGCAGTCTTACTATGACCAAACAAATTTAAGAAAACTGTACATGGTCTTAGTCAACCATGTTGGACCATGGTCAATCAAGATTTGGTGATTGTCTGGTCATCAAGGTTTTATCGATGTCAAGAAGAGCAAGTTGCTTCTCAAACAACAAATGTAACTCTGAAAGCTTGCAGATTAATTTTCCTTCATCAATATTATCATCTATATATGACATTAACTCAGTAAATATACAATCCTTAACCCTTTAATCCTTGAATTTGTTCAAGAAAATTTCAATTTTCTTATAGAAAATGTCCATTTGCAGACCAAGACTTTTTTGAAAATTTACCACTGGAATGACTGGCTCGGTTATCGAGCCCGTCAGTCCAGTGATAAATTTAAAAAATAGTCTTCTGTTGGTCAGCAAAAGGGCATTTCTCAAGCCCACTGCAGAAGCTGTTTTTGGTTGATATGAGTGTTAAAGGGTTAACTAGTTTCTCTGCATTCATATATCTCCAGGACCATAACGCTGTTTGAATATGGCTATGTTGATTTGTTCTTCACCATAAAAATCATATTTATTGAATAGCTTTACTTTGAAATAGTGAGTATAGACATAGATTGCATCTCTACATTTCTCAAGCTGCGTTTACTTGGCACGCGGAATGCGGAAAGCGGGTTGCAGAAACGGAACGCGGAATATACTTCAGATCGCTCGTTACTCTGCACGCGGTATGCAGTATGCAGAACGGCGGGATGCGGAAAAAACGATCGCTCAGTGTAGCGATTTTTCAGGACGGAAAAGATTCGGGATAGAGTAATTGTAATCTAGCAATGAAAGGGTAATCCAAGTAGTTAAAACTGATGCATCATCTAAAATTAACTGATTAATAAAAATGTATATGTTTTTACATATATTTTTGTTCGGATATATCTGTAGTTTACAGATAAGAATTAGTCTTACCTCCGTTAAGTAAACTTCTTAGTGCCACAACCAATAACAAATGGCCAATATGGGTGGGTACATACACTGTGTACTTGTGGATAAATGCGGGTATGGGCGGCTAACTAACCACATCGAATAAGGGACCATAAGAGGTGCGGTTATAGGCGGCTAAATGCGGGTAATGTGGTAATGGCGAGTAACACCGCATCCCCGCATTAGCCGCACCGAGATCGGATGTAACACAGTTACCCGCACTGGGACTCTTCTTAAATTAAGAAAGTGTCAGGCATTCAGTTCTCGAGTTTAGTTATTATCATTTACAAAAAACCGAGAAACGCGTGTGTTACCTTGAAGATAGAAGACAGAAGTTAAGATGGCCGCCATTGCAGGAAGCAGTTCTGGCGTATCGGTCGATTCCACAGAAACGATCATTAATCTTTTTGAGAAAAACAAAATCCAGGGACGTGAACGTGCACCCAGCAGAAAGAGAACCCGTCCGGATAGTGACACAAACCTGAGTGTTCCTCTAGACAATTCAAACGCTAACATACATGAGAATCCCAGGAAATGTCCCGAGATTCCAGAGACACACCTACCTGCGTACAAACTATGGAGGAATAGTGCCTGTCGACACACACGAGCGGCATTGCAGATCGATAGGTTTGAAGAATCACTAAGCCGTGATGTTATTCCTGGACCATTAGTTATATCAGTCCGCTTCACACCACCTAGTGACGATATAGAACTTTCAAAACTTTGGGAGAAAAAACTGCGTGACATTAACTTACAACTAACCGCGCAAGCCATTGATTTACTGTGCAACCGTGCTGACAAACTTTCAGAGGTTACCAGAAAACATAAAGCGGATTTCCTTCTAGCGGTGGAAAACGAAACAGTGTTTTGAGAAGCAGAACAAGCTGTCCGCAGCACCATTATGTGTACACGGGAAAGATCTGTGAGTCCACCCAAAGTAGCGAGGGGACCGTCTCTGCAACAAGGCAGACCCAACAGGGGAAGGAAACCACGAGGTCCACCGAAACACCAAAACCAACAGAAACGTGTCAAAAAATGAAATACACGCAGACCAAACAGAAGTCCAAATCGATCCAGAAACAGAACACAGGAAAACGGCCAAGGGAGGAACAAGACACTCAACGCGGTGCACAAACTTTTGGAACAATTAACATAAACCGTGTTACTGTTAATTATGTGACAACCTCGTACAATATATTAAATTTAAATACGTTCCTCCAATATAAAATTGACCATCCTGTTGTAAACAAACCATTTGTAGTCAATCTTTCATCAACGGCCATCTCCCAAACATTAAGGAACACCCTTGACTTTGGACTATGCTCTAGTCCTACGATCATTGAACCAAACATGGGCCAACTGTATAAAGACCTCACTAGATTCTTTAGAAGACTAAGATTGAAACTCCACTTCCAACACCCACCATATCTTGGAAACGATTCATCCATAGATGGTACTGAAACTACAGTCGCAACACAATCTGACGATTTCTGCGACAAACTGTCAAAGAAATTCAAACCATCTAGCCTATGGACACCTCATCCAGGCAATGATGCTACGCTAGATGCGTTTATTAGAGCAGTTAAATCTGATCTGGTCAATTCCAAACATAGGAGATCAAAATCGGACAATCTTTCCAAACCACAAAGGAAAGAACGTACACTATTAGCTGACGACAAAACTTTAGTAATCAAAAAAGCTGACAAAGGTCAGGTTACTGTCATACAGGACTCAACTGCCTACAACACAGAGGCATTAAGACAGTTAAATGACCAACGATTCTACCAAGAACAGGACACTGACCTCACTGCCCAACACTCTGAAAAAGTAGAAACAGCCATAACCTCTATGGTGCTAAATGGCGAAATCACCACTGATATCGCAACTGGTCTACAAATTGATAAACCCAAGTCTTAAGTGGGTTTGACCCGGTGCACTACACGAGCCCACCTTCGAGAGCTTGGTCGCTCTAGACTTTTGCTAAGGAAACTTATTAACCTGCATAGATTAGAGGGATCGGTCTCCCCCATTTGCGGGAACGCCCGCTAGTCCTCGGACTATCGTTAGAACTGGAAGAAACATCCTGCTTCTTAGTTTCCTTAAATCAGCAGATATCCTTTGTCCAGAGATTTAATCACGACCGACACGAATGACTCAAATCTCGGCATAGAACTAGTACGGCATCCGAATTCTGCGAAGAATTCCCCCTCCGTAACGACCAGTATGAGGGTACAAAACAAGAACATTTCACACAGACATGTCTGGCAAATTCAGCTGAGTGATGGCGATCACAAATCGATGACGTACATTAAATCCTATCTGACGATTTACCAGACTCCTAAAACAAAAAAAAGCGTAACAATGATAGCTACCGCTTAGAAATCGTAAAAAGGAGACTAGAAACATAAAACGCATTTCTAAAAAAGGCAAAAAAGTTCAAATTAGAAATCAAAATCCCTACCGACAAGAAAACAAACTTGCATAGGAATAAATTAAAATCTTTGTCGAACGCTAGATAATGATGATGACGATATAGGCATAGTAATTAGGTTACCACGAAACGAGAATTTGATCTTTCACGAAAACCGGTAACAATATGAACATAGTTATAAAATACAATATAACCACTAATAATCTTCCAAAACAAAACTTAGGGAGGATTGAATTCATATTAGGCATATTCCTTGGTAATATAAAAGACAATAGTGTAGCTGACACAGCGCAAAGCATAAAAAACCCGTAGAGAATATTTTAGCAGTAGTTCTGCTTGCAGAATAATTGAAAAGTGAATCTGTTTCCTATTTGGGCTCCAGTGCGCATGCGCAAGCACGCTTAGTGACAGGCGTCACTATGGAGTGAGTATAGACTGGTGCCAGTCTATATCTGTCATTATGCTGGAGATGGACTTAACCATTAGCCTGGTTAAGGGTCCATATTAATAGGAATAGGCATGGGGAGGTGTGTATGCAGGCATAACAATTTTATTCTGATAGCTAAATGCAGATAATTGATTTAGCAAGTAGTGATTGAACGGTAATGGATGTTTTTGTGATGTAATAACAACTGTAATTGTCAAATTCCGGTTATATGGTTTCTTTGAACGGTTCTGACTGAAAGGTTTCATTTTTTTTCCTTTCTGTCTTTGTTTTTTAGCAGTTTTTTTAGGAACTGTTTGTTGTTCTAGCTTCCAAGTGTTTTGTTATAATGGTCCCGTCTTATGACATTTCTGTCCTTGTGTGGACATCATCAGAGGTCTTATAGTATGTTGGGATAACCAATGTCATTTTGGTCTTTCGCTGATATTATTTTGTTTGAGGATTCTATTTGTCCTTTTGTTACGTAAGTTAGAGATGATAATTTTTCTCTTTTTATCGGCATGATGAGTGATGATTGACTCAGTGGTATGCTCAGTTTAACGAGAACATTTGATGTATTTTTTTGTCAAAAATTAACTTTTTAAATTTTTTGTAAAAAGTGTTTTTTTGAAAGTTTGTCTAGATTCCTGGGGGTCAAGGGCTACCACGCACCCACTCGCCGGTTGGCGCGCATGCACGGTTTCAGAAAAAATCCCACAATCAGGGATGAAGCAATACGAGCCCGTCTCAGCAACCTCACTGAGACAAAACCGACATATAGAAACAAGTTTAAACCGTGCCCAAAAGGTAAATGTGATTTCTGCAAAGTAATGGATTTAACGTAACGCAAAAACTTAATGTTGTACAAGAGCTCCGCAAATGGTTCAAAAGTAACCACACACACACACCTCACATATAGGGCGAAGATAACTGGCAACTGCGTCACACGGAATGCCATCTACCTCATAAACTGTAAAAGGTGAAAAAAACAGTATGTGGGAGAAACAAAACGCACCTTTAAGAAAAAGATACAAGAACACATGCGTTCGATTATAAATTTCCAAAAACATATCGGATATGACACACCAGTCTCAAGACACTTCACATCAGAAAACCACTCCATAAGTGACGTCAAGTTCCGCATCATCCAAGTCCTCTCCTCGGACCCAGATGATGACACTTCCACAATCTGGAGAAAAGCTAAAGAAAGCCACTGTATCCATCAACAATATTGTATGGCCCCTATAGGTATAAATGAAGCAGAATGAGATTGTCATAAATGGTCTCCCACCTATGTTGTTATTAAATTTTCAAAAATACCCTTCTCTTGGTCTGCAAATGAACATTATAATTTTACTTTGAGAAAATTTAAATTTTCTTGAACAAATTAGAGGGTTAAAGAGTTAACGTCCTCTTGGAAATAATGGCGCACTTATTGTGTCAAGCACACCAACTACTGCGCAATTAGGCTGACAAATTGAGTGCAATAGAGATGAGCCAGGGCTGCCTATGACACCTGTCATTCTTAATCCGTGTCATTGTGAAACAAAAATTGTTATTTTCATCAATCCATACTTAACCCTTGCATTTGCTTAAGAAAATTTAAATTTTCTCAGAAAATGTCCAATTGTAGACCAAGAAGACTATTTTTGAAACTTTATCACTGGAAAGACTGGCTCGGTTTTCGACCCAGACATTCCAGTGGTAAATTTTCAAAAATAGTCTTGTCTTAGTCATTACTTAACCTTATAATTGTCATGCCGGGCAGGAATGCCCATTATACAGGTGTTTAATAATGTCTATTTGCAAGCTAAGAGCAGACTCAGACTATTGATTCATTTCAGTGGTAGATTTTAAAACCAGAAATGCGGTTGCAATGCAATCACGAAGGTCGACTTTACGACTTTGCAATGAACTATGAAGCTGGACTTCAACCATAAAATAAATAACAAGAATTCCGCGGAATTAAATCTCTCGCCTGTCTCGTGTTTGTCACAGTGGCATTGACCTTATGACCTCCCTGTTATCTTGCTGCTTCCTAACATTATAGGTAACCATGTATCCAAGTTTAGTTCTAATACGATTAACCGTACCTGAAATATAAATGATTTGCGGAATGGAAAAACTTAAGGTTGAAAAAGCAGAGGTCAAATAGCAATATTAGAATAGCCTTGACCTTTGACCTGGTGATCTCCATGTCACCATCCTGTATCCTCTTGGCATAAGCAACCATGTACCAAAGTTGTGCTCCATTAGGGTTAAGCAGTCCCAAAATATAACCATATAACTTAAATAAGCCTAAAAAATTAACTTAGAAGAATAATAAAGTTTTGTAGAGGGCAGAATGACCTTACCCTTCGACGTTGTGACTTCAGTATCAACATGCTGCTTCCTAACATTATAGGTAACAATGTATCCAAGTTTAGTTCCAATAGGATTAACCAATCCTGACAGATAAGCTAAGAGGTTTTGTTAAACGCAAAAACCTAACATTGAATTTTGTATCAAGGTCACACTGACCTTGACCTTTGACCGTGTGACCGTCTTCTTCTTTTCGTTCGCTGATCATACCGCCAGTCCTAAGTGACTATCGACATGATCATAAGCGTTAAGTGCGTGGATCCATGGTTTATTAGTGTGCCGTGCGTCCTGGAACCTCCATCTTCAGCACTCGAGGTTTCTGTCAGGGTTACCTCACCCTTACCTCCTTTAGTCGCCTCTTACGACACGCAGAGGATACGGAAGGTGCATTCTAAGCCCCACCTACAGGGCAAACCGTGTGACCTCATTATCATCATGCTGCTTCCTAATAATATAGGCAACCACATAGCCAAGTTTAGTTGCAATAGGCTTAACCAAGCCTGAAATATAAGCTGAAGTTTAGCTAAACGCAAAAACTTAATGTTGTACAAGAGCTCCACAAACGGCGCATAATACCCCGCCATGATGACAAGCCAATGAAGGAGAGCTATCAGAAAATATTTATTTCTTCTTCAGCCCCATCCGACCAGCAATCCTTATGAAGTGTCAAAGCGATCCGCTAAACGGTCAAGGAAGTATTGTCCAGAAACCAATTTTCAAGATGGTTGCCGCCGACTGGCGGCCATATTAGATTTTAGATTATCGTAAATTTTGATAAGTTTCTTCACCATACATATTGTGTGATCCAATATATGAAATCCAGAAATCAACTTTCAAGATGGCAGCCATCTTGGAGTTCGGATCATCGTCAATTTCGACAGGTTTCTTCTGCACAGATAGTCCAACCACCCTATGAAATTTCAAAGGGACCCGATAAACGGTAACGGAGTTATCATTTGGAAACCAATTTTGAAGATGGCCACCGGTGGCTAGCAGCCATCATGGAGTTTGTATCATTGTCAATCTCGATAGGTTTCTTCCCCAGAGGTAGTTGAACCACCCTATGAAATTTCACAGCGATCCGACAAACAATAACGGAGTTATCATCTGGAAACCAATTTTCAAGATGGTCACCGGTGGCTGGCGACCATCTTGGATTTCCGATCATTGTCGATTTCGATAGGTTTCTTCCTCAGACCTAGTCCAAACACTCTATGAAGGTCCGATAAACGGTAACGAAGTTATCATCTAGAAACCAATGTTCAAGATGGCCACCGGTGGCTGGCAGCCATCTTGGATTTTGGATCATTGTCAATCTCAATAGGTTTCTTCCCCACCCAGAGGTAGTCCAACCACCCTATGAAGTTTCATAGCGATCCGATAAACGATAACAAAGTTATCATCTGGAAACCAATTTTCAAGATGGCCACCGGTGGCTGGCGGCCAGCTTGGATTTCGGATCATCATCGATTTCGATAAGTTTCTTCCGCAGACAAAGTCCAACCACTCTATGAAGTTTCAAAGCGATCCGCTAAACGGTAACAGAGTTATTATCTAGAAAATAATTTTCAAGATGGCCGCCTGTGGCTGGCGGTCATCTTGGATTTCGGATCATCATCGATTTCGATAGGTTTCTTCCGCAGACATAGTCCAACCACTCTATGAAGTTTCAAAGCGATCCGATAAATGGTAACAACCAGACGACCCATAGGGTCTGGTCTTATGTTTTACTAATTACATATACCTACCTCCTTGCATTACTATTGCTCTTTCCTTCTCTGAAGAGAAGCGTAGTAGGATGAAATTTTTACAGCCAATGTTTGCTGTGCTTTGTGGTTACCAAAGGCTTCTTCAGGAATCTCCATACTCTCTTCAATGACGAGATCCATAGCAATTCGCTTGAATGCTATATCTAAGAATGAGGCAGGAAGAGGGTTAATACATACCGTATTTATTCTAATTATACCGCGGGTTAATTAGGGTCGAAAAAGTTTGAAAAAAATACCACGAAATTAGAACGGTTTTCTCAGTCACCTTGAATCAGTATATAATTATAGTATTCCATGCAATTTCTGCTAAATTTGCTCAAATATTCATAAAAACTACTCTTTTCACATTAGATTTATTCAGAGGCTTTATTTAGGACATAAAAGTGACATTTAGTGAAGTTAGGAACAAACAACTTATCCGTTGTTAAATTGGATGGAGGCGCATTTGTGATGCGTTCACTGATACATCGGAAAATATGCCATAGCCGTATCTTGACGCATAATTGACGATAGCCGCTCTATCACTGAGCGGCAATATACTGATCAGAAACAATTTAGTCATTGGTAGAATTGACTGGAGGCGCATTTGTGATGCGTTCAACGTTACATTAGAAAATTTATAGATGTATCTTAATGCTAATTCAACAACAGCGTTAGACGCTCTGTCATTGAACGACAGGATAAGCTCACGAAAACAGATGTTTTTGCGCATGTATTCACGAAAATGACCAAAATGTTGCTGCATGTTGGGGTTTTTTCTGGGTGTTTTTCTTCTTTGATGACTAGATGACAGCGGAAGATTTAATATTTCTTACTGTTGGTAGTTTGCTTTTTTTTCACCATTCTCAAAAAGATGGGGGCGGTATAATTGGGAGTGGCAGGAAAATTAGAATAACTACGGTAACCCAAAGTCAATGAGTGAGTCATAAGGCATAATGACAATCTCATTGGCTGACAGCCGTCACATGACTTTGTTGTAGCAACCAAGTCTTCATTCCTTGATGAATCCAGTCATATAATCCCGCTTTGTGCAGATTTATGAAGAGGCAGATGATCCTATCACTACGTGACTCTGAATCCAACTAAAGCTGAAACTTAAGAATTTACCTAAATACTTAATATTATATGACTAAATAATCTTTAATAAATACCCAAATATGTCGAAAACTGACATATCAGGGTATACTCTAAGGCTGAGAGATATAGTGAATATCTTATACTGAATATAACTATTCTAACAAGATATGACCGAAACCTCAAGCCCTCCTCCCAAAAAAATTTGACAGAGGGGAGGCTTGAGGTGGGCGGTAATGCAAGGAGATGGGCATATGTAATCAGTAAAAGATAAGACCAGACCCTTCGTGTCGTCTGGTTGTTATTACTACATTACAACCTACCTCCTTGCATTACTATTGCTCAAATACAGATTTCAACATTGCACAAAACCCGGATGGAGGCAAACTTTTGCGCAAAATTGATGTAAAAATAGAGAAAGAATACGAAGTTAGAAATAACGAGTAAGGAAGATACTAAGAGATAGCAATTTCTAAGAATTGCTCTATCAAGCATCTTGAAAGAGATGAAACTAAAGAATAATGAGAAGATAATAAAGGTCGTAAATGACCCCTGGAAGCAAGAAAGAGAAGATGAACATGCAAGAAAGAGATGAATAATAGGGGTGATGAGAGAGATGGTATGTAAAAAGGGGTGAAATACACACATGAGAATTAAGTAATGAATTCCCACTAACCCCAACTAGAGACTAAAGAGAATGGAGATGAAGAAGTAAGAGGATGATGAATGAGGAATACGAGTCATGGTCCCTGAAGTTACCTTATGAATCTTCTTATAGAAAAAGGAAGAGGGACTAAAATCTATAATATAGAGGTTAATAAAGGTGTTCTCTGACTTCCAGTTAGCAACTAGCATGATGTAATCTAATGAAGATCCATTAAAAAGAGAGAGAGAGCAAGATGGAGCACGGCCCTTGACACAATGGGCCTTGACTCCCACCAGAGGATTATCTCCTGGAGAAGCTAATTCATAGCAAATTTTAATAGTATCTACGATCCAACGGGAAATAGTGATTAAGGAGACAGGACGATTTAGACCGTCTGCAAATGTAACCCAAAGATGTCTAATGTCGGATCGTTTAGAATCAGTACAAAGTTTATACATATTAAGGGGCATGACTGGGAATCATCTGGCAACAAAGAAGAAAGTCTATGAATTATCAAAGGTTGACTCAAGAGTTAAACTGAGTCTTGAACAAGAATTCTGCCCTGGGATAAAGAAAAAGGCTATGACCCGTAACTTGAAATCTAACTAATTCAGCTGAAAGAGCACAGATTTCAGAGCCATGGATAGCTGATGCTACTGCTAGAAAATAATCTTTCTAGTGTAAGATGTATCAAGCACACAGAAACCAAGGTTTCGAAATGTATACCCGCTAGAACCTGTGATATAAACTAAAGGTTCCAGGAAGGAATGTGTCTCTTAAACGGAGGACGAGAAGTACCCAAACCTTTACTGAGATAGCAAAATGTTTCTGAATTTGGACTGAAGAATCGATTAGACACTCGACGAAGGAATTCAGACCAAAAAGATAGGATCTAATAATATTAACTGAATTCTTCCTCTGATCAAAGCGGAAGAACAGAAACTCAGTGACCTGAGCTACAGAGGCCTCTGAAGGTAAGATAAATGGTGTGCACACCATTCTTTGAAAAATTCAAATCTAGCTTTATAGATGGTTCGAGTGGAAGATCTGAGAACATTTTTTTTTCCAATAGTTCTTGAGATTGACGAAGGCGAGGGCAACTCGACAGTTTCCAGACTGACAGGCGAAATATTTCCGGGTTCTGATGGAGAATTCTGCCTATGTTCTGGGAAAATGGATCGTGGGAGACAGGGAATAGCAGAGGGAGATCTACAAGAAGGTCTAGGACATCCGAAAACCAGGATTTAGTCGGCAAAACTGAGCTAATAACAGGACTATGCAGGGATGTTGCCTGATCATTCTGAGATCCAGAGGAATGAGAATCGTAGGGGGAAAAAGCGTAGGAGAATATGATGTCCCAAGATTGAGTTAGAGAGACTACTGAGAGCCAGAGATTCCGGGAAAGGAGATATGAAAGTGGATGTCTTTTCTGTTCTTGAGAGAAGCAGACAGATCTATATGGGGGCGAGAGGAACTGAGGAAAAATGACTGGATTACAGCCTCTTACAATTCCCACTCTATTTCGGGTATCTTTGAAGGGCGAGATAATGGGTCAGCCAGAAAATCAGTTTGCCTGGGAATGAAATGCTTGAAAGAAATGTAGCGAGACCTGCACCAATAGAGAATGATCATGATCTCTCGACCCAGGGAAACCGGCCTGGAATGCCCACCCCACCCCCCCCCCCCCACCCCTTTTGATGATAGATGAACAAGACTACTGTGAAATTGACTGACCTGATGAGGATTGACATACTGAGAATCATGGATTCCCAACAAGCTAGGGAATGAAACAGTCCACAGTTCTAAAAGTTGACGTGGTAAGAAGATTCTAGGAGGAACCATATTCCTGAATCTTTATGGAATTCCAAAAGGCTCCCCATCCTTCCAGAGATGTATCTGTGAAAAAGATAGCCTGAAGAGTTGAAGGATGGAGAGGAACCCCTAACAAAAGGGATTGACTATCTAATCAAAACTGGCAATTAACCATGATAGAAACTTGATGAGGATCCGATGAATCAGAGAATCTAGAGATTGATTCCATTTGGCCTTAAAGGGGAACACAAGAAGGGTCACCATTGTTTGCATAAAACACGTCGTTCTATCGTAGAGCACATATTTAAGCTACTGTGTAAAACTTTCTTGCGACATTTATATATAAATCCGATTAAAATGGTGTTAAAGCCCGCTATGTTACTATAAATTTCTGCGAGCTAATTAAGCCTATGACATCATAGGTTGAACCCCATCCGACAAGAACCATGATAACGGCACTCTGAAAACAGGAGTGCATGCATTTGGATGATGATATCTCTATCGGTGATAATTCTATCGACATCATTTATATTTGTACAGATTGAAAAGATTAAGACACTTATCACACTATCACAAATTTATGGATATATTTGTTATTTTCATACATTCGTTGCCGAACCTTAAGATGGCCATTTTCTATGAAGATACATGCTAATTGGATGAATATTACAATATCTCAGGAATTCTTAGGATAGTATGAAAACACAGGTACCTAAAGATGGACTGGATGTATGTAATAACTATTTAAACTCTCATCTTAATAGATGAAACTTTAATAACTTTATCTGCAGTAGCGCCAGTGAGATTGTTGATTCAAAAATTGCAGTTATATTGCTATGTCTATACTATCGCGTCATTCATTTATCTCAAGATCAGAAATTGATGTCAAAATCGGCACCATCAGAGAATTCAGACAAAGACTGTTATTATGTATTCTTCAACATTTCCGCAAATGTAGTTTATATATTCCTAACACCGTTGAAGAGCGCAAATCGCAATATAAAATTGCGATAGCGTTGGATGACAGCGAGAAAAACGTTCAACTTATGATGTCATACACCTCATCCGGGAATAGAAATTTAACTAATGTATCACATATTTAAATAGCGAAGATATATATTTCTAATTTGAGCACAGAGCTTACAGTTATATTTTTGAAAACGTTACGGTCTGTAGATTAATTTAATACAAAGTAGTATAGAGGGTCTGGTGTTTCCCTTTAAGATAAAACTGGAAAGGTGTTCTCATCAAAGGAACCCAAAGCATCACCTCTACTGGAACCATGAGGTCTACTATTCTGTAAGGACCTAGCCAACACTAATTTGCCTACCATGAGAGATTGAATAGTGAATATCAGTGTTTGAACATTTGGAATGGATGGAGGCTAAATTCCCATGAGAGAGGATGAAAGAGACCCCCCCCCCCCCCCAGGCATGAATCAGAGGAACCTTTCCATAATAAGATATCATGTATAACAGCCCTTGCAACGAACGAGACAAAAATGGAGAGACCACCAATAAGGATGATTATAAATCAATCGTAAATAGCGGAATGAAATATCGAGGGATCTACACCAGTGAAGAATTATCAAGGACTCTTGGAAACAGACACCAAACTTGTCCCAACCCCATGATTGAAGAACTAGACAACAGTGAAGTGTCCATGAGGATAAGAATTGATCAACCGCGTAATAAGGGATCTCAGAGGACTAGATAAAGAATAGAACAAGAAGACCTAATAACCAAGAGAATAAGAAGCCTACCCACGGAAGCCATACTTGTATGATACCTAATATCTGAATAAAGAAAGATATAAATGAAGAATAAAAGCTAAAAAGTCGCAAATTCCTATTAGGGCTAGGCTGATAAAAGATAGGATATAAGATAGTTAAGATATTTCTTGAGTTATCTCAGAATTAGATCAAGGTGTTCAGGAGTCTGATAAATAAATTAGGATATTACAATGAGATCAGACAGACTTCCTAGAATTAATTTATATTAGGGACCAATCTAACCACCAGCCAATCAGCTAAATGCTAGTAAGAACGAAGTTTGACTAACAAGGGTAAAATTGGAAAAATCATTAGCTAAAGAATAAAAATAATTTAACTTTCTTGATTGGTTGAATCCTGAACAATTCCAGTGTAACAAAATGCAAAACAAAAATTCATGTTTATGTTGTTGAACATATTAAAACAATATGCCCAAAAAACAACTTTTAAACATATGAAGTTCAAATAATGAATACATTTTTTTATATAGAAAGACCGTATTGAATCTGGACTGTGAAATTAAAGCAGGCTATTAAATGATGAGGACTGACTGCAAACATGATCCTAAGTGAAATTAAAGAAAGATGTGGCTAAAATATATACTATTTGGCTAGAAAAGAAAAATATTTGATTAATCTACTGGCTAGAACATAGCAAATATCAGATCTGTCCCGGTATACTATTGGACAGTAATGTCTGCGGAGTCGAGAAAAAGTGATATTTCTTAGTTAAAAGAGTTATATCCGTATTCTAATTATCCATACTAATTAAAAGTTGTACATATTGAAATAAAGAAAAACTATTTATAGTGATTTATCAGATTAAGTGGCAAATAGAAATCACATAGAAACTTATGGGAGGGGAGCGAGTCCTGCTATAGTCAGAAAGAATTAGCTAAAATAGAACTGATCTAAGTTAAGAACGAATAATATCCAAAAGAATTACTCCATGTAAACAAAAGGGGAACGAAATATATACAGGACGAATTGACAACGACCTATGTACACGGTTATGACAGTTACCGGAAGTAGATAAAAAGGGATTGATAAGGATAAATTTTGGGCCCAAAATCACCAATCCAGTGATAGTGGGAAAGAGCATGGCTCTAAATAACATGTTTTAGCTAAAGAACATGAAAAAACTTTGAAAAATGGGTATATAGAAGAGAAAAAAGTGATAATGTCACCGTGACGAAATGAGACTAGGACGAACAGACTGCCGAATAAATAGGTCTACGTGTTTCGTCGATAAGAACTGGGACAGTTAAGAATAGCCAAATACGGGAAAGAAATTTATAATAAAGAAATCACAAAACACCAAGAGCGCAAATCTAATCGAACTCTAGGTAATGAATATTATACAATAAAAGGGGGGTGATAAATGGGGAAATTAGTCTTAAAAGAATGAAATATTCACGATAAAAATATAGCATGATCGGTAAATTCTCCTAACGTCTTGAAAGTATGCCAACCCGCCAACTTAGAAGGGAGAAGGAGTACTATACGAAAAGATGAGCGACCCGAATAGAACTGCGCCTCTAACTCGGGGCGAAAAAATAAACAAAACAAAGCTAATTAGAATTGCATAGTAAACTGGCAGATCAGAAAATGTGCAGGACGGAATCAGAATCGTAAGAAAAAGCTAAAAAATAGACAGTAAACTACCGGGAGAAAGATGAGATCCATACAGACCTAGGGAACCCGGGAATGGATCTAATAATCCCAGATGCGACCCCGAACCCTCTCTGGGATTATTAATAAATATCATTAGGATAATTTAAAACACAAAAGTCAGGTAATCATGCAAAACTGAACAACATGATGCATACAGTGAACGTGATGGCATCAGTGTTATTGATTGATTTTAATAATGCGCATGTTTGTATATTTCTATTTTGTAGACATTGTAAACCTGACTGTAAGTGTATGCAAATCAGCCAATTGGCATAAAAAGCAAATAAACTTTACTATACTAATAGAATCCCAGAGAGAACCCGCCGACCGTTCAGAAATCATTTGACAGTTAAATAGAGGATGACTAAGAAATTTAGAGCTAACCCGGCTCCGGAGCCCAACTAGGCCCCGAACCTGGGGAAACATTTGAAAGTCATATGAGGATTGACCAAAATTAGAAGCAATATTAATTCTAATTAGACACGCCGGAACTACCGGTACTGACTAGGCCGGAGCCGGGGCGGGAAAAATACGAGAAATTTTCAAATTTAATTGACACGCCGGAATGACCGGTCCCGATTCTGGCCAAGGCCGGAGCGGGAGAAATTTTTTAACAAATTTTAAAATTTAATTCTGACATGCCTTAAAGAGATAGACTAGAGAGGAAAATAGAACCCGAAGAATCCTTAGAAGCCGGAGCGGGTTAAAACCTGGGTCCGGACCCCAAGAAGAAATCGGTAACTTATGTTGGCCGGCTTCCCGACCCGGGTCCGGGACAAAACCCGGACCCGGGGCCGGAACCGATACCAACAGTACAGACCATCCCCAGGGCCAGGAGAAACCCCGGGCCCGGAAGACTAGCTGGAGAAACAGTAGAAACAATGTATGATGTGAGATCACTTGAACATCTCTGGTCGGAAATTCTTCTATCCAGCCAGTGAAGAAGTAGTAGTGATAGGATATGAAGACCCGGACCGACTTACAACCCGCTCAGGCGCAGGCTGCTGAATGTTGATTGGAGAGCCGGACCGACTTATAACCCGCTCGGGCCCGAGAAAGGATGAACCTGACTCGGTCCTCATAGGCGCAGGATGCGGAATGTCGACTGTAGAAGGTGCTTGAGTAGAAATGACTGGCTTCTGAAGCGATGAACGAGGCGAAACCCGAGGCTTTTTCATACTTTTGTTCTTTCTTGTCATTGATGATTTTTAACCCCTGAAACAGTGAAGATCAGTAAGACGTAAAACACTCGTGGACTTGAATAAGTATTTCCTAGGAACAGACAGTTCCGATGTTTCCCCTTCAACAATATCAGGAAATGAAACGTTGGAAGCTGACTGGTCCAGGATCATTTTATTAATTCAGCCATCAATCGACGCATCTATATTGCTCACTTGTTTCTGCAGGCATTCCATTGATAATACAATCCTTTCAAGGATGGATGAATCAAGTGAGGGCTCGGGTGTGGCCTTTATTTTAATCGCAGACCCTAAAGGAGAAGAATTCCCTTTAGAGTGATCAGGTGTGTTTGGTTTGAAAAAGGCAAGTCTAGTAGCCTGGGACCATGAGCTGCAAATACGACAGGTTGAATTGACAGAGCACAAAATGCATTTAAGGCACAAATGTCCAGAATGATCTGACTTGATGAATCTATGGCAGCTGGTGTTAGGACATCTAATAGAATGAAGAGCAATCTCCTTTTCTTTAGACTTGCCTTTAAACTTCTTCGGAGACTTTTTCAAATCTGAATCGTAACAGATTTGATATGGTAAAGTCCCGAAGATAAAAAGGCATCAGACAGCGCTGAACCCATTAAACAATGGACCAAACCAGTCTCTAAATTATTTAATATTGGTTTTTCTTTAAGAGAGTATGTTAATGAGATATCATGGAGTTCATGCTCAAATGCTAACCAAGCATGTACATAGGTAACTTAAACAAGCTACTGTAAGGAAGAAGCAATTATAGACAATAACAATGTCTAAAACACTCTGGGTGTAAAAAAACAAAACTGATTACACGCCTACCACGAAAATAGATATGATCAATAAAATCAATATTGATCATAAAGACCTACAACCACTTATTTTAGGTCTTTTCTTTTTGTCCGACATCTTGATGATCCTTTGAACGACTTGAAATATAGCACAGCAGTATTGAACAATTTTAAACTTTTTAAACTGGCTATAAAAAATTTTCGCTTCCCTTTCCTTCAATAGTAGGAAAGGAATGAAGACTTGGTTGCTACAACAAAGTCATGTGACGGCTGTCAGCCAATGAGATTGTCATTATGCCTTATGACTCACTCATTGGCTCTGGGTTATGTATTAACCCTCTTCCTGCCTCATTCTGAGATATAGCATTCAAGCGAATTGCTATGGATCTCATCATTGGAGAGAGTATGGAGATTCCTGAAGAAGCCTTCAGTCACTCTGTAACCACAAAGCACAGCAAACATTGGCTGTAAAAATTTCATCCTACTACGCTTCCCTTCACAGAAGGAAAGAGCAATAGCAATGCAAGGAGATAGGTTGTAATGTAGTAATAACGGAGTTCTTATCCAGAAACAAATTTTCAAGATGGCTACCAGTGGCTGGTGGCCTTCTTGGATTTTGGATCATCGTCAATTTTGATAGGTTTCCAATTGGATCAGGCATTGCTGAGACATAAGGCAATAACTTTTGTTTAATGCAAAAACTGAACGTAAAATAGTAACAAAGATTATACTGCGACCTTTGACCTCCATATCCTTGACCGCATGATGTCTGCATCAGCATGCTGCTTCCTTTTGATGTATATCACCATGTACCCAAGTTTGGTTCCAATTGGATAAGCATTGACGAGATAATAACCTTTGTTTAACGCAAAACATTAACGTAAAATATTAACAAAGATTATACTGTAACCTTTGACCCCTGTAACCTTGACCTCATGGCCTTTTTATAGGCGGGCTGCTTCCTTTTGATGTATATTACCATGCACCTAAGTTTGGTTCTAATTGGATCAGGCATTGCTGAGATATAAACTTAAATTAAAAGTTTACGCCGCCGCTGTCGCCGCCGGAAAAGTGATACCTATGTCTCGATCCTGCTTCGTAGGCGAGACAATAAATACACTTATAAATGACCATGACCTTTGACCCCAAAGTAATTGACTCATCCTCACTTATTAGCAAGTGTCTAAGTTTGGGTGCATTATGATTAACACAACATGAGATATGAACTGCTAAGTTGAAATAAAAGCAAAATGTTATTGTTGAGAAAAACCGAGTTATTATTACACCACAAAAACATCTATACCATTTAATCACTACTTGCTAAAGCAACTACTCTGCATTTAGCCACCAGAATATGCTTGCTTACATACCCCCATATGCCTATTCCATTTCAATATACCCTCAACCAGGCTACTGGTAGGGTACACCCCCAGCATATGCCCTGATAGAGACTGGCACCAGTCTGTACTCACTCCTTGGTGACACCTGTAACTAAGCATGTCCGCGCATGCGCAATGGAGCCCAAATAGGAAACATATTCACTTTTCTAAATTTAAGTGCCAAATATTATAAACAGATTCTCAAATCTTTCCCACGCGGGGTGGCTGAGACCGGGTTGTATTGATTGAACGGTAAGTATGTTTTATAGTGGTTAATAAAACTACAGACCAACCCGCAAGGGGCCGGGGGGGGGGGGGGGGGGGGTGGGGGGTGTGTGTGTGTGTGTCTGTTGCGGGTTGTTATTACACCACAAAAACATCTATACTGTTCAATCACTACTTGCTAAACCTGTAGATTTGGTCAGTGCCCCACTTAAAAATGCTTGGTGGGTGGAGATTTGAGAATCATCAAACAAAGATAAAAATTAAACAACTCATATCCAAATGTTAATAAATTAACATAATAGTGCATTCATAACAAATCACACAGTGATTATCAAACAAGGAAAATTGACAACTCAATGAAATAAACAAAACAAGAGAATGTTAATGTTGAAAATGAAAAGCTCTTTAACAAGGTCACAGTGACTTTGACCCCGATGTCATTATGTGATGTCGTGCCTTTATAAGGAAACATGTGGTCAAGTTTGGGTCTCACTTGACTGATCAAACATGAGATATAAACAGAAGAGTTGAGCTAGCCGCAAATTGGACGATGCTGCAACTGCAACGGCCGGACAACGTACAGGGTATCACAATAGCTCGCAAAGTCGAGCTAAACAGTCTTCTCTTGTCTTGCACATAGACATTCATTAACCGTTTAATGGTTAAGCCCGCCAGAACAGGCCTCTGCAGTCATCTTGAGGAATATCCCTTTGCAGGCCAAGAGAAGAGTATTTAAAAAAATTTATCACAGGAATGCCTGGCTCGTTAAACGAGCTAGTCATTCACGCGGTAAATTTTCAAAAACAGTTTTCTCTTGGCCTACAAATGGACATTATAGTATGATTTTCTTGACTAAATTTGATCATTAAAGGGTTAAGAAAATGTTTTCTTGACAAATCTTGAACTTTAAAGGGTTAAAGATACATTTCCTCCTAGATTTAATTAAATTTGGAAATACGTATTTTTCTTCTAATTTATTTAAAAGTCTTGGTGTGTTATAACTGCTTACTAATTTTTATACACACAGCTTGGCCCATATTTGCTATCATTTGTTGTTTTTCTGGAAACTCTTGTGAAGATATTAGTTTCTCAATTTAGGGGTGTATTATATAATTTATGAAACGATCCAATTGGAAAGCGCCCAGAAAATCTTAAATATGGCTAGACAGTTTCAGGGCCTCAGATATCATAAAATACTAACAAGATTTTTAAAGACGTTTCCAAAAATCAGGTAAAATCCAAGATGGCCTTCGTCCAAATTGGCTGATCGACTTTCTTTGAACAAACTTGAATCTCTATGCCCTAAGGGTGCTTCCTGCCAAATATAATTGATATCAGCACAGTGGTTCTTGAGAAGCTGTTTAAAACCTGGCCAGGTAAACGCACCACGTGTGGATGGATGTACCCCAAAAAATTATATGACAACTTCAAATCTTCTGAGGCTCTATTTTGATTGGTCGATGCCATCAATTCTGGAGGATAAGTAGCTTTTAGTGAAAACTTGCATGGTCATCCAAGATACCAGTACCCACCAGAGAAACTGACCAATCAAGATTTCTCGAACAAATTTGCATATGACAAAATAACGCCTATGCCTAAGTGAGGAATTCGAAAATTCAATTACAATTTAAGAAATATTATTTTGAATATTCTGAAACTAATTTGACTGGGACATGTTGCTATCTAACAGACTATGTGCATAGACACTGAACTCCTGCATGATCCCCCTAGCATGAGCCTCAAGGCCACCAAGGGCCAACCACCAGTACCTGAAGCATGCATATCCATGGATCAAGGACACCTCTCTGAATGTGCAATGAAGCGCCATCGGGTGGAGGAGCAAGCTATCGCCCAGGTAAGCAGTACAGTAACCTTATGGGCGGTGCAAAGATACGCCAAATCACGCATCCAAGAACACCACAATGCATATCGACTGTAGAGCAATGCTGCATGCAGAGAAGCAAGATACGAGTTGCAGATGGAGAAACTTTGTGATGTTGTGGACACAAAATCCACACTGTCCATGTTGAAAGCCAGTACCGTCTATAAACCAGATAGCTCGGATCCAGAA
Source organism: Chaetoderma sp. LZ-2023a (assembly GCA_034401795.1). Taxonomy (NCBI): domain Eukaryota; kingdom Metazoa; phylum Mollusca; class Caudofoveata; order Chaetodermatida; family Chaetodermatidae; genus Chaetoderma; species Chaetoderma sp. LZ-2023a. The sequence continues at coordinate 76,927,514 of CM067365.1, forward strand.
TGCCTAGCAAACGGGAACAGACTATTCCAACGCTTCGAAGAAGAACTCACTGAACTTGTATCAACACAGACCGCCAACAAACTGGTGGCACAATACTGTGAGATAGCTGGGTTCAAGCGGGCATTCAAGGAGGCCACAGATACCTCCACTTTCAGGGAATCTGAAATGGTAATCGCAACAACATGCAACTGCTATGCCTTTCACACCGGTCACCTAGCCCATGTTCCAAGAGACCAAGGGTACAATTGAGACCAGCACCAGGTCCAAGAATAAGTCGCAGGCAGCCAAGGCCAGATGGGTCTTCAAAATCAGGATCCATGAGGAATGTAGTAGCGCCATCAACAACCTGTACAAAAAAGGAGATACGATACAACAGCATCGTGTCGTTTCAATGGAGACAGGGACTCCAGAAATGACATGCAATACAGAATGACAGTCCTGTCATCAGATCCGACAGACCAAAATTCAACCGTTTGGAGAAAGCAGAAAGAGTGCCACTGGATCCACCAACTCCACACAATGGAGCCAATAGGCATCAATCTAGCGGAGTAGGAGACTTTCCGTCGGGTATCTAAAGCGCCACTTGGATACTCCACGTCGTTATTACCATTTCAATTACCATCATGCTCCTACTTTTCATCCCCCTTTTTCATCTTTTTACAGACCAAAGGAACTATTTTTGAAATTTTACCATAGGAATGACTGGCTCGGTTATTCAAGTGGTAAATGTTCAAAATTAGTCTTCTTTTGGTCTGCAAATGGACATTTTATCAAGACCACTGCAGAAGCCGTTTTTGGATGATATGAGTGTTAGAGGGTTAAGCTGGTCACGACAACACAACAGCTATGATTAACTATATAGTAATAAATCACTATTTGTAATGAAATTCTCTTTCAGCAAATAACGATAGCATTATAGTGCCTGGCTTTTAAGCTTAGAAAGACCCCACCTCTTATTATATTTTCTGATGATAGGAAGACATATTTTCCCTTCACAAGTTATCAATTATGGAGTGAAATGCATTATAAACAGCGATTAGAATGCTTCCAATATGTATTATTTGGAGCTTAGACAATTATTTACTCTCTGAAGACTGTGTTCATGTGATAAATTGCTCCTTATAGAGAATGAGGCATGTAACAACAATGTCACGGTTCCCTGTCAGCATTGTCCGCCTCCTTATGTCATTGACGGATAAGCGGAATAAGAAATGAATAGTCAGTTTGCATTCTGAGGAAGAGCTAATGGCCTGGAAAGGCAGGAATGAATTGTTTTTACATTTCTTATATCACGCTGCAAAGATCCGGGTCATGCCCCTTCAGCGGAGAACATTCCCCACACGCTTACACAATGTCTGTTGACATGGTCACCAATGAAAATATTGCGGAGATCATTATACACTTCTAACAATAAGCTTCGTTCACTTTAGGAAAAGGTCACATGGTCATGTCAATTGCTCCGCAATCCATGAATATTATTTGTCAATCAAATGTATCTTTCATTATACAGCCGATGTCTGGTCAATAACCCTTTTGCATATTGATATATTTAGCGAAAATACCTTCCAACTTTACTGCTTAAAACACGCCAGGCAATGAACTAACAGCATTATTACTTTACTATTAAGCTCGGATAGAACACACTTTAACCTTTTCACCCTAAAATTTGTTCAAGAAAATTTGAAATTTTCTCATAGAAAATGTCCATTAGCAGACTAAGTTGTTTATATGAAGATCCAAGATAATATTACTGAAGTCATACATTACAAGAAGGGATGTGACTTTTCTATACATTCATGTATAAACTATAAGTTTTTATATTCTTCATGTTTTGTCGAGTTATAATTATAATTTTAGAATATATCTTATTGTTATCGCAGGCAGCAATCTCTTCCAGTTAAATTAATTTCTAAATTTTCAACAGAATACGTACGTTTTATATCGTAAAGAATATAATTAAAAAATTTTCAGGCATTTGTCGGTGATTTAAGCTGAGTTAACTCATGTCACAATACAAGTATTCAGCATCGTGTTATTGGCATGTGATGAAGCAGGCGTACAGTTAGATAACCCGCTATCTCTAAAATTTGTTCAAGAAAATTTTAATTTTATCATAGAAAATGTCCATCTGCAGACCAAGAGATTCAAAAATTTATTACTGGAATGACTGTCTCGTTATTTTGGTGGTAGATCAACCCTTAGATGGTCATACAGGCCAAAACCAGCCTCTGTTATGGTCTTGTGGAATGTCCATTTACAGCTCAACAGAAAAAATCCAAGACGGCCACCCAAGAGATTGACCTATTAAGATTGTTGTTTGATATGTTGAAGCCTACCATTATAGGATCATTCCACCCAAGTTTTTTTGAAATTGATTAAGGAGTAACGTTTTCCGGAAAATATTCAGAAAATCAAAGATGGTTGCCAAAACATTAACCTATCAAAAATCTGAATAGAATGTCTATATGAAGATCCTTCCAGATGAATTTGGTTCAAATTTCCCAAGCAGTTAATGAGTAGTGTTTCAAACAAACTCCCATTTTCCAGAAAATCCGAGATGGCCACCCAAAAAATCAAGCAGTCAAAATTCTGTATACAAGTTCTGAAGCATACCAGCCTAGGGTCCTTCCAGCAGAGTTAGGTTGAAATCGGTTAAGCAGTTAATGAGAAGCCCTTTAATGGATTTCACAAGATTTTTTTTTCAATTTTCTCATAGAAAATGGCCATTTGCAGACGAAGAGAACTCTTTTTGAAAATTTACTACTGGAATGAGTGGCTCAGTTAGTGAGCCGGTCATTTCAGTGATAAACTTTCAAAAAGTCTTCATCTTCAAATGGACATTTTTCAAGACCACTGCAGAAGCCATTTTTGGCTAATATGAGTGTTAATGGGTTATGGCTTAAGCTCCACCCACGCTCTATCCATGTTGGGCTCTATCGAACCCTGAACTCCACGAATCTCAATTACCAGAAAATATACAGGTAAGCTCTTGAATATTTTGAAAATAATTTAACTGGGCGCTGTTGCTGCCATATCTGTTAACAGAATGTTTATTAAATATAGTAAAGACAATTGGTACAACTGATGGACTATTAAAAGTTCATGACAGACTTTTAATTAGCTACATCATTCATTACGCTGAGTTGATTGTGTAAAAGTTTACAAATTTGTAGCACGCTCACACACTCTCATATGTCAGGAGGCTATGTTCCCATGGCCACATGTTGGTCTTAATGTCTGGAATGACTCTTACATTCAGTTTGTCTGTAGATGAAGTGGTCAGTGTGACCACTTTATTTGCAATTTGAGATTTTAATGGTTGTCTGGTGCATGGATATGTATGATCTAAGAGAGGGGTTTGTAGTTTGAGCATGAAAGGATGGCCGATTTGTAATTCTGTAGACAGTTGTGATGTGCTCTTGCTAGAGGATAGTTGTTGTTGTTATTGTTGTTGGTCGAATTGGTTAGTCATTCTGAGAGTTGAGTTAGATACTGTAGCTGGCGGATTGTTGTGAAAAGTGAGTTTGAACAGTGTAAGAAGTTATAGAACGTACTCACTATAATCAACCGTGTATTCATCTTTATTAATCATAATTATAATATTTCTAGCATCGTTAGAGTATTTATGGTTTTATAAGTTGAAATATTTATTAAATTAGTAGAATAAAATTAGTGATCTAGATTAAAACGTGTATTTTCCTCGACTGTCGGCCATGGTTAACTAACTAAGTGACATCATACATCAAATCGCACGGCCTTACCGACGTCACAATTGTGATGTCAACCTACACGTGATATAATTGATTATGACCCCGTTATATGCTTGCCTGACAGATTGGATTCTTTTATTAGCCTCCAAACCTAAATCTTCAACTATTGAGCCATCAAAATTTAACATTCTACCTAATTTTCGGCCACCTCACATCACTCAGACCTTCGGATGACTAGAGGTCAAACAATCATCCATTGCATGTCCAGGCTTGATAAAAATCACTTCTCTTTTGGCCTACAAATTGACTAAAGCAAAAATTGGGATTTTGTTGACAAATCTTGACCATTAATCCTTTAACGGTCAAGCCGGTCAAAACCAGCCTCTATTATGGTCTTGTAGAATGTCGATTTACAGACCAAGAGAATACAAATTATTTTAAATTTACTACTGGAATGACTGGATCGATAACTGAGCGAATCATTCAAGTGATAGATTTTCAACAAGTCTTACTCACTCCGCAAACGGTGAATTTAAATACCCCACTGCACCCCACCATGATGACAAACTAATGAATGAGAGCTATAAGAAAATAGCGATTTATTCCTCAACCCTAGACCAGTCACCCTATGAAGTTTCAAAGCGATCCGCTAAATGTTCATGGAGTTATCATACAAAAATCAATTTTCAAGATGGCCGCGGGTGGATGGTGGCCATATTCGATTTCTGATCATCTACAGTTTCTTCCTAATAAACGTAGTCTAGTCATCCTACGAACGCATAAAACGATCCGCTAAACAGAAATGGAGTTATCGAATGAAAACCCCCCACTTGCGGGTTGGTCTGTTGTTTTATTAACCACTATAAAAACATACTTACCGTTCAAACACTACTTGCTAAATCAATTATCTGCATTTAGCTACCAGAATAAGATTTTTATGCTTGCATACACTCCTCCCCATGCCTATTCCTATAAATATGGGCCCTCAACCAGGCTACTGGTTAGGTCCATCTCCAGTATATTAACTGATATAAACTGGCACCAGTCTGTACTCACTCCATAGTGACGCCTGTCACTAAGCGCGATTGCGCATGCGCACTGGAGCCCAAATAGGAAACAGATTAAATTTTCTGAATGTAAGTGCCAAATATTATAGGCAAATTCTCAAATCACCCCACGCGGGGTGGCTGAGACTGGGTCGTAGTGGTTGAATGGTATGTTTTTAAAGTGGTTAATAAAACAACAGACCAACTCGCAAGGGGGGTCTGTGGGGGGTTGTTATTACACCACAAAAACATCCATTACCGTTCAATCACTACTTGCTAAACCCGTAGATTTGGTCAGTGCCCCACTTAAAACGTTAGGTGGGAGGCGATTTGAGAATCAATCAAACAAGGATAAAAATCAAACCAAGCCTATCCAAATGTTAATAACATAATATAATAGTGCATTTAAATCAATCACACCGTGATCATCAAATAAGGAAAATTTGAACTTAGAGATAAATAAAAACCAAAATAAACTCTCACCATTTCTTACAGTCTTAACGAAAATGGTGAGATGTGCTTGGTAAATGGTCTTCAGCTATATTGGTTAAAATCGTAATATTACGAAAGAAGGAGGCTGCTGCACTCTGATCTTTCAGATAAAAGGTTGTAAAAGAGGATTCAGATTTTCATCCTGCAACCTGTATCTTCTTCTGCTTTTCGTTCGCTGATCATACCGCCAGTCCTGTAAGTGACTATCGACATGATCATAAGCATTAAGTGCGTGGATCCATGGTTTATTAGAGTGCGCCGTGTGGCCTGGAACCTCCGTCTTCAGCACTCGAGGTTTCTGTCAGGGTTACCTCACCCGTACCTCCTTTAGTCGCCTCTTACGACACGCATAGGATACGGAAGGTGTATTCTAAGCCCCACCTACAGGGCAAAAAGACATACAATTCATACACTTATACATCTATACATGAGACTTCAATTTTTATAACAGAAACTTAGTTACATCATTATGAATTACATTCAAACTCCTGAAAATCCGGGAGAAAACTGTACAATGTTACAAAATTGAGAGATTGAGGATTTGCATTCTCTGAACCGGGTCTTGTTTTTTTCTGGTTTTACAGTGAAACGTGGCTGTCAAGACTGCAACCTGTATGACCTCATCTAAAAACGAACTGGCAAAAAGTGCAAAAGAGGAAGCCATTCCTCTAACATCGTGACCTTTAATATGGGAGATTAATTTTTCCGGAGCAGCAATCCCGTAACAAAGCTTAATCGTCTCCCAAATCCATCAGGATATCGTAAACTTTGAGACCGGCTTAGTTAACTCTTCCGCATAAGAAAAACATAAAAGGGACGGATCAAATCTTTTGAAATCAGTTCGCTGTTTGCACATGCTTAATTCCCTAACAGGACATCAGAGTTTATCGGAAGGCGAAAAAGACGATAATAATTTTTAAATGATTGGACTAGCAGAAAACCGGTAGATAAAAAAATCCCTTCTGGGATTAAAACTAAACCGTCTCCGGAAACTATAAATCTCTCCTTTTCAGCAGAAAAAGCATGAATTCTGAACGCCTTCTAGCAGAAGCCGTTAATACTAATAGAGGAAAGAGGTTCAAAATAACGGCCTGCCAGCACTTGAAGAACCAAAGCCAAGTTCCATGAAGGTAAAGGCTTAGCTATCGGAGGACGAATATTGCCTACACCTCTAATAAAAACTATTAATGGTCTTAGTGTCCTTGACATCGGCATACAGAAGGCAAGGAAGAAGATGCCAGAGAAAATCTATATCCCCTAACCGTATTAGCTGATAAATGGAAGGAATCAAAGAGATATGTTAAAAAAGTCTAATACTTGGGGAATAGAAACAGAATCGGGCACGAGACCTTGGTCTGAACACCATTGTCCAAAAATTTTAAGTCGACACTTGCTGTTCGACTCTCTTCTGGAAGAATTGATAATTACTTGAGATCTTGAAGAAACTTTATTCTTGTAGACTTTAATTTCGACATTCTCCAAACACACAGAATGAAGATTTCTGAGTTTGGATGAGGACAAAGACCTCTTACTTGAGACAGAAGATCCTGGGAGATTGGAAGAAGACGAGGGAAGTCTACCAGGAGATCTAGAAGGTCTACAAACCAAATCCTCTTTGGCCAAAAAGGAGCTATAAAAGAATCTCGCATATTTGTTCTTTGACATTCTTCAACACTAACCAGAGCTCTAGATAAGCTTTTCAATAATTGGGTGATTCACTCATAGAAAATTTTGTAAATTGGGTTTCTTTGGAATTTAATTGGGCTATTATACATTATTAGGAAGAGAACTGAAATTAATTGATCAGTACTCATGATGTTAAAAATTAATTGGGTCATTGGCAATTTTTATTGGGTGAAACGCAAAAAACCTGCTTATCTAGAGCTCTGACACTAACACAATCAAAATCGTTGGAGGGCACGCAAAGACGAACATTCCTGTCCAGGACTGGGACAGAGCATCCAACGCCAGGGCTTGACTGTCCGAAAAAAGAGACATGTAAGAGGAGATCTGAGCATGCAGAGATGTCGCAAACAGATCTACCAGAGGACGATACATAAGACTGTAAATCGCCTTGACAATCGACCTCTTTAACTGCCACGCTGTGTGGGCAAATTTGCTGGGACATGACAGTTGGTTCGCAAGAAAATTCAGACTGCCTGGGACATGAGGACACACTAGAAGAATCTGATTCTTGCGACACCATAAGAGAAGGGTCCACACATATAGACAAAGGAGGGATGACTGTGTAGCCCCCTGCCTGTTGATATGAGACCACTGTCAAATTGTCCGACCGAATCGAGACTTTGAGACCTATCACATGATATGACCATGAAAGGAGAGCCTTCTTGACAGCACACAATTCCAGAATGTTGATATGAGCTGCAGACTCCTCCAGGGACCAAAGACCGGAAACCGACAGGGAGTCCCAGACCGCTCCCCATCCCTCCTGAGAGGCGTCTGTGAAGATAATCGCCTGAGGGGAGAACTTTACCAGTGGAACATCCATTAGAAGCAGAGAATGGTCTTTCCAAAAATCTGGAAGAGGAATCAAGTGTTCTCTGATGGGAACCTGATGGTAAATAGAGTGAACCGACTGCTCCCAAAGGGACATTAAATACATTTGGAACGGTCTTCTCATCAGCGCCGCCCATGGAATAACATTCTCTACGCTGACGATCAAACCTATCACTCTTAGCAGAAATCTTGCTCAGACCATGGAAGAAGACAGGATTTTTACTGCCACTGATAACGCCTCTATTCTTGGATCCAAGGGGAAGACTAGACCCTGGGTCAGATCGAAAGAAACGACTAGATTTCTAGGACCTAGACTTGATTTCTTTAGATTTAAAATCCACCTTAGGTTGCATGCCAGACTGCAAACCTCTGGAAGAATTCCTGAAAGAATTGAAGAAGACTTACTTTACTAACCAATCATCTATATAAACGTGGAGATGGATAGAATGACGGTGAAAATTTCTGCCACGGCCGAGACTAGGCAAGAAAAAGAAAAGGAGCCGTGGTCAGGCCGAAACTGCCAAACCCGATCTTAGTAAGCAAATCTCAGAAAGGTTAAATGAACACATGAAAAAAGGCGTCATTATGGTCGATGGAAACGACCACATACCCTGATCTAGACTGGAAATGATCTGGGAGATGGTCTCCATCTTGACATGGGAGTAAGAATCATGACATACCCCCTTGATAAATTAAAAATAATGCAGATTAGAATGTTCCAGAGCGAATAGAGATCATTTTACTAAGACTTAATGACAGGGGAGGAAAACCTACCCTAGGATGAACGCTCTCATGTATGTATAAATGCCTTAGAATTAACATAATTCACAAATAAAACTAACATGATAATGACCAAATTGTCAATTGAAAAGAGCAGAGGAGACAAGAAAGAAGAATTAGAAGAGGAAAGAGCCGACACAAAAGAAGGAAGGACTATACAAAACTCCTCCTTACAAGGAAGAGAAAGAGTCTAAGCAATCCACCAGTGAGCCAGGGACCAGTCATCCGAAGAGACCCTGACTGGAAAAAATCTCCTCAGCCCTGACCGACTAGGAAATAGAATAGAAGAAGGATTAGGAGATGGAGAAGAAACAAGATGAGAAGAGTCACCAGAGGCCATAGAATCAACAGTTCAAATGGAAAGAGGAGAGCAAGGCCTCTTGGAAGCTAGAAGAGAAGAAAACTGTAAAGAATCAGAAGGGGAAAAAGATTGATCAGAAGGAATGTGAACAGATACAACATCCTGACCAGAGGACATGGAAAGAAGAGAAAAAAGCTGACATGAAAGAATGAACAAGGGACGAATCCCTAAAAACAGAAAACAATGAGAAAACCAGACCTTAATCAACAATTAGAAACTCAAGCTCAAAAGAGACAACGACAGAAACAATCAGATCAAGATGATCAAAAGAGGAAGAAGAGGAAGAGAGGAATTAAGAAGAATGGAAGATGAAGAGGAAAGAACAGAACCAGAAGAGGATTGATAGATGAAATATGGGAAAACCCCATAGGAGGGAAAAAAGAAGGAAGACAGAAAGTGAGAGAGAGGAAGGAGAACATGACTAGAAGAAAACTTTAGAAGGAGAAGGGGCAGAGGATGAAGGAAGAGACCTATACTTATCTTTACTCATTATTATTAGACTTAGAACCAATATTATCATCTTGTAAAAACGGTCATTGAGTTTGAGATGCTAACAAAAAGGAATGATTGATAGAATGATAATGAATCCCGGAAACAGCTGGATGTTAAATATACAAAACACTAATACTAGATTATGATTAAACACTACGGGATGAATCACGAAACAAAACGCTGAAAAACAGAGGCGATATAAAATCTAAGCAAAAAGACACCTAAACCATGACTGTGACAAGGCAGAAGAAAAAACTTGGCTTTTATTCCTTCTTCCTTCACCTTAATCTTATTTCTCTATTCTCAGCGTTTTCTGCTCTTGTAATCATTAATCTTAGAGCCATTCTCTTCCCTATGAATCCACTACTGAATCTATTCCTTTCAGCGCCTGTCAGAATTAGACTAAGAATTACGCTATAAACAGGAATTTTCCTCACGAAATTAATTCCCTTGGTTAAAATAAATATGTCAACCTGCCGATATCAGAGGAAAGAAGAGCGCGCAAAAAGGCTGAACGGCCCGGAGACAACTGGCCATCTAAAAATGGATGAAATTAAAAATTAATTTTAATTGCGACATCTAGCGATAATACGTAGAATACAGACTGACTTATCGACTGCAACAAAAAACCCATCCGGCAACCAGTCGTAAGAGTCTTTAATTACGTTGAAATGTTTCACTGATAAAAGAAGAAATGCTGAATATATACAATTCCAAGAGAGACTTCAAGACCTAGGAAAGACAAACCTGGAATCTCAGTAAGAGCCATCACCGGAAATCTAAAAAAGGAAGACAGAACCGGAAGTTAATCATAGAACACCATGAAAACCGGTAATGACCCTATCCCCGGATGTACGAATCCAGAAGTGTAAAAATAGGAAACGGAAATGCGCAAAATGGAATACAACCGGAAACTGAACCCGGATGTACATTAAAAAACCAGAATAAGCATAGGAACTGGAAATACGCAAACTGGAATTCAGGCCGGATACAGAAAAAATGAAGATAGATCCAGAAACGGAAGCAACCCCTGTCCTGAGGACCTGAATCCACTACAACTGATCTAAGACATTGGCATTAGCATAAGCACAAGGCTTATGGACGTCACCGTCCCGCCTCCGCCACCACTGCTTGTGAGGGTTATGCCCGTCACCCTCAAGTCTAATGTGGGTTTGACCCGGTGAACTACACGAGCCCACCTTCGAGAGCTTATTTGCTCTAATTAATTGCTCTTTATTCTAATTCATTCACTAACCCGGAAGTACGTCCCAACCGGAAGCGGAAGTCGGAAGAGCTTATTAGTCATACCGGAAACGATTGGAACGGAAGTAAGAACTGGATCTTGAAGACCCGGATGTCCTGCAAAACGGGAAGACAAACCGGAAATGGACGGAACGGAAGTAGCACCGGAAAACGGAAGTAAACCCGAGTCCCGAGGACCCGAATCCACCCCAACGGAACTGGAAGAACTAGCAAAACTAGATTGCGGACTATAGCTATAGGCGACCTATTAAGAATCTTGACGACCGGTATGACCAACATTTTTTGCCATTAGCATAAGCACCAGGCTTATGGATGTCAGCTTCCCGCCTCCGCCACCACTGCTTGAGGGTTATACCGGTCACCCTCAAGTCTAATGTGGGTTTGACCCGGTGAACTACACGAGCCCACCTTCGAGAGCTGAGTCGCTCTAGACTTCTGCTTAGGAAACCTGAATACTTGCATTGACGTTAGAGGAATCGGTTTCCCCCATTTGCGGGTAGCCCTCGGGCTATCGTCGTAATCAGAAGAAACTTCCTGTTTCTTGGCCTCCATGATTGCATAAGATATTCTTTCGTCTAAAGACTTAATCAAAACTGCAGCGAAGGATTAAAATCTCGCAAATACAGCTATCACTGCTTCCGAATTCACCGAACCTCCACCCACCTCCGTTGCTGCTGGATTAGACATATTAGAATATGGCAAAAGACACAGCTTTTGTCTACTAGCAACGGAGGAAGGGGAAGGACGACCATAGGGCAGTGCTGTAAGGATGAATAATCCTTAGAGAGACTTAGATACGAACACAGACCACCCTATGCAAAAGCCCCACATCGATGTGGGGGTACACGTAGTGCACTTAAAACAGAAATGTCCTCCATACGCCACAGACTGAACTCATTCACAGATTGAGAACGTGCACTTGATTTATCGGTCGATAAACACTCTTAAAAAAAGAAAAAAGATGACGAAAGAAGCATACAGCTTAGAATTTCGATAACAGGAGTCTAGAAACATGCAAACGCCTTCCAAAGAAAGGCCGGAAAAATTCAAATAGGGAAATAAATGTAATTCCTTGTAAAGCACTATTTTTTCTTTTAACTGAATGTGATTAGGGCTCACTGGAGTAAGAGTGTTTTTGTATGATGATGACTTAGGCATGTTAAAGTTGTTACCACGAAAACAGGTAACATTTATATACATAGTTATAAAGTTCAATATAACCACAAAATAATTCCAAAAACATAATTTTGGGAGGAGACTTCATAATAAGCATATCTTAGTGTGAGGAGGTCCTTCAAGTGTAATCTGACACAGCGCAAAGCTATAAAAACCTTCTGATAATATTTGTGCAGTTGTTCTCCTTGCAGAATAATTGAAAAGTGAATCTGTTTCCTATTTGGGCTCCAGTGCGCATGCGCAAGCGCGCTTAGTGACAGGCGTCACTATGGAGTGAGTACAGACTGGTGCCAGTCTATATCAGTTAATCTACTGGAGATGGACCTAACCAGTAGCCTGGTTGAGGGTCCATATTTATAGGAATAGGCATGGGGAGGAGTGTATGCAAGCATAAAAATCTTATTCCGGTAGCTAAATACAGGTAATTGATTTAGCAAGTAGTGATTGAACGGTAATGGATGTTTTTGTGGTGTAATAACAACCAATATTCAAGATGGGTGTCAGTGACTGGCAGCCATCTTGGATTTAGGATCGTTGTAGATTTCGATAGGTTTCTTCTTCAGACCTTCAGTCCAAACACCCAATGACGTTTCAAAGCAATCCGATAAATGGTAATGGAAACCAATTTTCAAGATGGATGCCATTGCCTGGAAGCCATCTGGGATTTTGGAATATCATCAATTTTGATAGATTTTTTTTCTCCAGATGTAGTCCAACCAACCTATGAAGTTTCAAAGAAATCAGATAAACGGTAATGGAGCTATTATGCGGAAACCAATTTTCAAGATGTTCACCATTGGCTGGCAGCCATCTTGGATTTCTGATCATCGCCATTTTCCATAGGCTTCTTCCCCAGATGTAGTCTGCCGGAAATCTCTCTGACGCCCGCCTGGCGCCATCACATAATAACCTCTCAATATTTTGGCATGGTAAAAAAATTGTATTCTCTTGACCTGTAAATTGACATTCAATAGCTAGATATTTAAATTTACTTGATCAAATTTGACCATTAAAGGGTTAATAGGGAGTTGATATAACAGACAGAGTTGTAGCTGCAACAGTACCTTTCAGAAATAACTTAACACATTTCCAAACTAAAGTGAAAGGTACTGTGGAAGATGATGAACATATTTGGATTGGAAGACATCGCTGCCTAAAGCAGCATTATGTATTCCAATCCAATTATAATGTTAAAAATATTCAACAAACCATGTATTATACATGTGTTCAAAGTTGTACTAACAAACATATTGCTGTTTTTGTTTTGGAAACAATATAAGTTATTTCTGAGTTGCACTATACAACCTTGAGTAAAGAAAAAATGACTTCCGTCACAGCTAATCAGGCATTATCAAAAAGACTTGACCGGATAGTCATATTATCAAGTAATTATATGATTATCTACAAACATATCTGCAGGCATTGTGCGAAATAGTCATCACTGGTATATAATTTATAGATATCAGTAATCTAAAATGAACCATCACAGGTTGCAGACCCTCAGTGTCATCATTCTAAGAATAAGATCCCTGCCCCCAAAACCAACCCCCCACCCGGATCATGACAAAATGTGAGATTAGAGGTTGGTGTGCTGTTATCAGGGGATAATGTGAAGAATCCTTAGTTTATTTATCTCAACATCAGTCCTTGGTCTAAACATGTGACTCAAAACTGATCAGTAGTAACCATGCACAAGGAGAGGGGTGGTAATTAGGCGACTATTTGCTATTGATTTACTTCATGAAGCTTTCTGATCATCCTATAATCCTTACTGCTCTGATGTTAGCATTCTGCAACAGACTGGTGCATATTTTGGAAACAATTTTGGTGGAAGATGTTGCTGTCTAAGACAGCAACATCTTCCACCAAAATTGTTTCCAAAATGTACACCAGTTCTTTAATTGTCTTTAAAGAATCAATAAAATTAAAATTTTGACATCAAAGTGATGAGTTAATGGTCAATATTGGTGAAAAGGTAGGGCTTTTTAATTATTTAGTAAGCGATCCATCTGTACGCCAAGACTATTTTAAAGAATTTTTTATTTTAAAACATTTTTCTTGGCATACAAATTATCATTCAATCTCTAGACCACTGGTCAGCACTGGCTGGCTTGACTGCTATAGAGTTAACTGAATTAGGTACCTGGCATCAAATCAGATAACACGGAGAAGCCCCAGAAGGCAACAAATTACTGACAACCTGCAAATAGATTAGAGGCTTTATCTGTCTCATAAGAAAGGTTAATTTTAAAGAGAAACTCACCTCGCGTTAAGCCTTTCATGCCAAAGCCGGCCAACAGTGGCCTCTGTAGTGGTGTTGAGGAGTGTCCATTGGCAGGCCAAGACTATTTTTTAAAGATTTACCACTGGAATGACTGGTTCGGTAACCGAGCCAGCCGTTCTAGATAGTAAATTTTCTAAAATAGTCTTTATTTGGCCTACAAATAGACATTCAGTAAGGAAATAATTTGATTTCCTTGATCAAATTTGGTCATTAAATGGTTAAGCTATGATTCCACAAGTCAAAAGTCAATTCTATCTATTTTAATGTGTGTCATTCCATAGGTGCTAAACACATCCGTGACTAGGGGTGGTGTGTGTGTGTGTGTGTGTGTGTGGGGGGGGGGGGGAGGGGGGAGAACAACAGTACAAATAGGGTGAAATGTTAAATTTGTTGTCCTCAGCACGGTATGACCAATGCCAGCAATTTTAGGGTAGGCTTTCTCGCTGTATGCCAGCAACCCGCAAAGATTGGCATTTATTCAAGGAAACCACCCCCCCCCCACAAACCCCCTTTGCGGGTTGGTCTGTTGTTTTATTAACCACTATAAAAACATAATTACCGTTCAATCACTACTTGCTAAATCAATTATCTGCATTTAGCTACCAGAATAAGATTTTTATGCTTGCATACACGCCTCCCCATGCCTATTCCTATAAATATGGACCCTCAACCAGGCTACTGGTTAGGTCCATCTCCAGTATATTAATTGATATAGACTGGCACCAGGCTGTACTCACTCCATAGTGACGCCTGTCACTAAGCGCATTTGTGCATGCGCACTGGAGCCCAAATAGGACAGATGAACTTTTCTGAATTTAAGTGCCAAATATTATAGGCAAATTCTCAAATCAATTCCACACGGGGTGGCTGAGGCCGGGTCGTAGTGATTGAATGGTAAGTATGTTTTTATAGTGGTTAATAAACCAACAGACCAACCCGCAAGGGGGTTGTTATTACACCACAAAAACATCCATTACCGTTCAATCACTACTTGCTAAACCCGTAGATTTGGTCAGTGCCCCACTTAAAACATTAGGTGGGAGGCGATTTGGGAATCAACAAACAAGGATAGAATCAAACCAATCTTATCCAAATGTTAATAACATAACATAATAGTGCATTTAAATCAATCACACCGTGATTATCAAATAAGGAAAACTTGAACTTAAAGAGATAAATAAAAAACAAAATAAACTCTCCCCATTTCTTACAGTCTTAACGAAAATGGCGAGATGTGCTTGGTAAATTGTCTTCAGCTTTTTTTGTTAACATCGCAATATTACGAAAGGAGGCTGCTGCACTCTGATCTTTCAGTTAAAAGGTTGAAAAGAGGATTCAGATTGTATGACTTCATCTAAATACGAACCGGCAAAAAGTGCAAAAGAGGAAGCCATTCCTCTAACATTGTGAGCTTTAAAATGGGAGAGATTAATTTGTTCCGGAGAAGCAATCTGGTAACAAAGCTTAATCGTCTCCCAAATCCATCACAATATCGTAAACTTTGAGACCGGCTTAGCTAACTCTTCCGCACAAGAAACCCATAAAAGGGACGGATCAAATCTTTTGAAATCAGTTCGCTGTTTGTACATTCTTAATGCCCTAACAGGACACCAGAGTTTGTTGGAAGGCGAAAAAGATGATAATGACATTAAAATGATCGGACTAGCAGGAAACCGGTTAGACTGAGTTTTAGATAAAAAATCCCTGGGATATAAAACTAAACCATCTCCTGAAACTATAAATCTCTCCCTTTCAGCAGAAAAAGCATGAATTCTGAACGCTTTCTAGCAGAGGCCGATAATACTAATAGAGGAGAGGTTCAAAATGACAGCCTGCCAGCACTTGAAGAACCAAAGCCAAGTCCCACGAAGGTAAAGGCGTTGCTATCGGAGGACGAGTGTCCTTGACATCGGCATACAGAAGGCAAGGAAGAGAAGATGCCAGAGAAAATCTATATCCCCTAACCTTATCAGCTGATAAATGTAAGGAATCAGACATATGTTAAAAAGTCTAATGCCTGGGGAATAGAAACAGAATCGGGCACGAGACCTTGGTCTGAACGCCATTCTCCAAAAATTTTAAGTCCACACTTGTAAACTCTGCGGGTTGACTCTCTTCTGGAAGAATCGATAATTACTGGAGATCTTGAAGAAACTTTATTCTCGTAGACTTTAGTTTCGATATTCTCCAAACACACAGACTGAAGATTTCTGGGTTTGATGAAGACAAAGACCTCTTACTTGAGACAGAAGATCCTGGGAGAATGGAAGACGACGGAAGTCTACCAGGAGATCTAGAAGGTCTACAAACCAAATCCTCTTTGGCCAAAAAGGAGCTATTAAAAGAATCTCGCAGATTTGCTCTTTGACCTTCTTCAACATTAACGGAATAAAAATCGTTGGAGGGAACGCATAGACGAACATTCCTGTCCAGGACTGAGACAGGGCATCCACCGCCAGGGCTTGACCGTCTGGAAATGGAGACATGTAAGAGGAGATCTGAGCATTTAGAGATGGCGCAAACAGATCTACCAGAGGACGATCCATAAGACTGAAAATCGCTTTGATAACCGACCTCTTTAACTGCCACTCTGTGTGGGCGAATTAGCTGGGATGTGACAGTTGGTCCGCAAGAAAATTCAGACTGCCTGGGACATGAGAAGACACTAGAAGAATCTGATTCTTGCGACACCATAAGAGGTTCCACACTTCTAGACAAAGGAGGGATGACCTTGTACCCCCCCTTTGCCTGTTGATTTAAGAGACCACTGTTGAATTGTCCGACCGAATCGAGACTTTGAGACCTATCACAAGATATGACCATGAAAGTAGCGCCTTCTTGACAGCACACAATTCCAGAATGTTGATATGAGCTGTCGACTCCTCCAGGGACCAAAGACTGGAAACCGACAGAGAGTCCCAGACCGCTCCTCATCCCTCCTGAGAAGCGTCTGTGAAGATAATCGCCTGAGGGGAGGACTTTACCAGTGGAACACCCATCAGAAGCAGAGAACGATCTTTCCAAAAATTTAGAAGCGGAATCAAGTGTTCTCTGATGGGAATCTGATGGTAAATAGAGTGAACCGACTGCTTCCAAAGGGACATTAAATACATTTGGAAGGGTCTTCTCAACAGCGCCGCCCATGGAATAACATTCTCTACATTGACCATCAAACCTATCACTCTTAGCAGAAATCTTGCTCAGACCATGGAAGAAGACAGGATTTACATTGCCACTGATAAAGCCTCTATTCTTGGATCTGAGGGGAAGACTAGACCCTGGGCCAGATCGAAAGAAACGCCTAGATGCGTGAAGATTTGAGAGGGACCTAGGCTTGATTTCTTTAGATTTAAAATCCACCCTAGGTTGCATGCCAGACTGCAAACCTCTGGAAGAATTCCTGAGAGAATTGAGGAAGACTTTGCTTTACTAACCAATCGTGTATATAAACGTGTAGATGGATAGAACGGTGTAAAATTCCTGCCATGGCTGAGACTAAGCGAGTAAAAAGAAAAGGAGCCCTGGTCAGGCCAAAAGGCATGGCACAAAACTGCCAAACTCGATCTTTGTAAGCAAATCTCAGGAATTTTCTGAAGGAAGGGTGAATGAGAAAATGAAAGGCATCATTTTGGTGTCTCCATCTTGACTTGGGAGTAAGAATCACAAGATTTAATCATGTCATACCCCCTTGTTAAATTAAAATTAATGCAGATTTGAATGTTTTAGAGTGAATAGAGATCATTTTACTAAGATTAATGACAGGATAGGAATTCCTACCCTAAGCTGAACGCTCTCATGTATGTATAAGACACTGGACCTACAGATCCAAAGACCCAAGAAGAGGAAGAGAAGAGATAAAATAGAAGAAAGGGTTGGACCTACCCGGGCAGAGGCCACACCTTCACTCTCTTAGCTTGAAAAACCTCTGTGTGAAGACCTACTACTAGACCTTCAACTAGGTCTGTAAAAATAAGCCTGGCCCCCTCTAGCTCTAAGAGCAGGGGGTTGACTAACCTTAGAAAAATCTTTAACATGAAAGGAAAGAACTTCCCAGGAAGATCCAGAGAGAGAGAGAGAGAGAGAAAAGTGGCAACTCGTAAATAATCATCTTCTGGGATCTGAAAAAGGAGCATCATATTTAGAGATAAGAGAAAATTCCTTAGAATTAACATCATTCACAAAGAAAACTAACATGTTAATTGTCAATTGGAAGGACCTGAGGAGACAAGAAAGAAGAATTAGAAGAAAGAGCCGACACAAAAGAAGGAAGGTCTATAGAAAACTCGTCCTTAAAAGGAAGAGAAAGAATCTAAGCAATCCACGTGTGAGCCAGGGACCAGTCATCCGAAGAGACCCTGACTGGACAAAATCTCCTCAGCCCTGACCGACTTGGGAATTGAAGAATTAGAAGAAGGATTAGGAGATGGAGAAGCAAAATGAAGAGAAGAGTCACCAGAGGCCATAGAATCAACAGTTTAAATGGAAAGAGGAGAGCAAGGCCTCCTGGAAGCTTGAAGAGAAGAAAACTGTAAAGAATCAGAAAAGGAACTTGCCCTGTAGGTGGGGCTTAGAATACACCTTCCGTATCCTCTACGTGTCGTAAGAGGCGACTAAAGGAGGTAAGGGTGAGGTAACCCTGACAGAAACCTCGAGTGCTGAAGACGGAGGCTCCAGGCCGCACGGCGCACTCTAATAAACCATGGATCCACGCACTTAACGCTTATGATCATGTCGATAGTCACTTACAGGACTGGCGGTATGATCAACGAACGAAAAGAAGAAGAAGAAAAGGAATAAGATTGATCAGAAAGAATGTGATCAGATACAACATCCTGACCAGAGGACATGGAAAGTGATTCAGGCCAGTAGCGGAAAACTTTGAAAGAATGGAGAAAAAAGCTGACATGAAAGAACGAACAAGGGACGAATCCCTAAGCACAGAAAACAATGAGAAAACCAGACCTTAATCAACAATTTGAAACTCAAGCTCAAAAGAGAGAACGACAGAAACAATCGGATCAAGATGATCAAAGGAGGAAGAGAGGAATTAAGAAGTATGGAAGATGAAGAGGAAAGAACAGAACCAGAAGATCCCTGGAGAGGATTGATAGAAGATGAAATACGGGAAAACCCCAGACGGGAAAAGGAGGAAGACTTTAAGAGAGAGAGAGAAGGAGAACATGACTAGAAGAAAACTTTAGAAGAAGGAGCAGAGGATGAAGGAAGAGACCTATATTTATCTTTACTTATTTATATTTAAAGACGTAGAACAAAAATTATCATCTGTTAAAGACGGATGTCATTCAGTTTGATATGCCAATAAAACGAATGATTGATAGATTGATAATGAATCTCCGGGATCAGCTCGAGTGTTAAATACACAAAACACTGATACTTGATTAAGATGAAACACTACGGGTTGAATCACGAAACAAAATGCTGAAAGACAGAGGCGATATAAACTCAAAGTGAAATGACTCACCAAAATCATGAACGTGACAACGCAGAAGCAAAATCTCGGCTTTTATTCCTTCTTCCTTCACCCTTTTTGTCTTATTTCTCTATTCTCAGCATCTTCTTGCTCTTGTAATCATTAATCTTAGAGCCATTCTCATCCCTATGAATCCACTACTGAATCTTTTCCTTTCAGCCCCCATCAGAATTAGACTAAGAATTACGCCAGAAACAGGGATTTTCTTCAACAAAATAACTACCTTTGGTTAAAATAAATATGTTAACCTGCCGACATAAGAGGAAAAAAGAGCGCAAAAAAAGGCTGAACAGCCCGAAGACAACTGGCCATCTAAAGTTGGATGAAATTAAAAATTATGTATCTAGCGATAATGTATAGAATACAGACTGACTTCGGCTGTAACAAAAAACCCATCCGGCAACCAGTCAGAAGAGTCTTTAATTACGTTGAATTGTTTCACTGATAAAAGAATAAATGCTGAATATCTACAATTCCAAGAAAGACTTCAAGACTGGCAATGTTTCGGAATTAATATTTTCAGTGAATAAACACTCCGATTTTAAAAGCTCTTACTGAAATAAGACTAACCCTTAGGCAAGATGATGACTAGATCCTAGGAAAGGCAAACCTGGAATCTCAGTAAGAGCTATCACCGGAAATCCAAAAAAGAAGACAGAACCTGAAGTTAATCATAGAACACCATGAAAAACCGGTAATGATCCTATGCCCGGATGTACGAATCCGGAAGTGGAAAAATAGGAAACGGAAATGCGCAAACCGGAAGAAGACAACCGGAAACTGAACCCGGATGTACAGTAAAAAACCAGAATAAGCATAGGAACCGGAAATACGCAAACCGGAAGTCAGTCCGGAACTGATGAACACTAGCTACAGGCGATCTGTGGACATTTCTGACAACTGGAATGACCAAGACTTTGACATTGGCACATGTATTTAGGACGGGGGCTTCCGCCGCCACCACCACTGCTTGAGGGTCATGCCTTTTCTTCTATTTTTCAACCTCAAGACTCACGTGGGTTTGACCCGATGACCTGCTCGAGTTCACCTTCGAGAGCTTATTTGCTCTAATATTTTGCTGCTCTAATTATTTGCTCTTTGTTCTTTATTCATCCACTAGACCGGAAGTTACGTCCCAACTGGAAGCGGAAGTCGAAAGAGCTTATTAGATCAGAAGAGATGCAGATAACTCAAATCTTGCATACAAAACCAAACGGTTACATTGGCATATATGATAAAGACGGGGGCTTCCGCCGCCGCCACCACTGCTTGAGGGTCATGCCTTTTCTTCGTATTTTCAACCTCAAGACCCATGTGGGTTTGACCAGGTGACCTGCTCGAGATCACCTTCGAGAGCTTATTTGCTCTTAGTTCCTTATTCATCCACAATACTGGAAGTTACGTCCCAACCGGAAGCGGAAGTCGGAAGAGCTTATTCTCAGAATTCGCCGAAGAAACGAACGGGGGTGGGGGAAGAACGACCAGAGGGCAGCGCTGTTAGGATCAATAATCCTTAAAGAAAACTTAGATACAAACGCAGACCACCCTATGCAAAGCCCGCACATCGATGTAGGGGTACACGTAGTGCACTTTAAAAAGACATATCCTCCATACTCCACAGAGTGAACTCGTTCACAGATTGAGAACGTGCACTTGATTTATCGGTCGTTAAAACACTCTTAAAGACGAAAAAAGATTACGAAAGAAGCATACAGCTTAGAATTTTGTTAAAAGGAGTCTAGAAACATGCAAACGCCTTTCAAAGAACGGTCGGAAAAGTTCAAATTCAAAAATCCCTAACGACAAGAAAACAATCTTTCATAGGGAAATAAACGTAATTCCCTGTAAAGCACTATTTTTTCTTTTAACTGAAAGTGAAAAAGGGCTCACTGGAGTAATAAAGGGTTTTTAGATTATGATGACTTAGGCATATTAAAGTTGTTACCACGAAAGCGAAACCCCACGAAAACCGGTAACATTTATATACATAGTTATAAGGTTCAATATAACTACAAAATACTTCCATAAACATAATTTTGGGAGAATAGAAATCATAGTAGGCATATCTTAGCGTGAGGAAGTCCTTCAATAGTAAGCTGACACAGTGCAAAGCTATAAAAACTTTCTGATAATATTTAGGAAGTTATTCTGTTTGCAGAATAATTGAAAAGTTAATCTGTTTCCTATTTTGGCTCCAGTGCAAGCATGCTTAGTGACAGGCGTCACTATGGAGTGAGTACAGACTGGTGTCAGACTATATCAGTTAATATACTGTAGATGGACCTAACTAGTAGCCTGGTTGAGGGTCCATATTTATAGGAATAGGCATGGGGAGGAGTGTATGCAAGCATAAAAATCTTATTCTGGTAGCTAAATGCAGATAATGGATTTAGCAAGTAGTGATTGAATGGTAATCGATGTTTTTGTGGTGTAATAACAACCTGAATATGCAATGCTCACTACAAATACATATATATGAAAAAATTGGAAACATTATTCATGTATAAACTATTTGTTCTTTTCAAAGGGAAAACACAATATGAGTATTCCATTTCAAGATAGATAGCACCATCTGGCACTTCAGATAATGCATTATTGTAATGGATTTTCAAATATATAATGGACATGTATATCCCTCCATGGTATACATTCACGTACCCGCTAACTAATGGACCAACAGTTTATGACAACTTTCAACCTTTCATGGCGAATCCTGCAAAAACCAGATGTTGAAGTGCACTTGGGGAATGTCGATTTGCAGGCAAAGATTTCACCAATGGAATGACTGGTGCGATAATGGAGTCAGTCATTCAAGTAGTAAATTTTGAGAAATAATGTTATCTTGCACCGCATATAAAAACATATTTTCATTTTCCTGACAATATTTTGCCATTAACCCTAACTCTCATATCAGCCAAAAATGGCTTCTGCAGTGGTCTTGAGAAATGTCCATTTGCAGACCAAGAGAAAACTATTTTTGAACAATTACGACTGCAATGACTGGCTTGATAACCGAGCCAGTCATTGCAGTGGTAAATTTTCAAAAATAGCCTTCTCTTGGTCTGCAAATAGACATTCTCTATGAGAAAATTGAAATTTTCTTGAAAAAATTTGAGGGTTAAAAGTGTTAAAGGGTTTAAAAAGAAAAATGCTAATGACTGTAATAAGAATGTGTAAGTTATGCGCGTCCTGCTTCTAATATGGTGTGGCTGACTATTAAAATGTTTAAAACTTATTTTGAAATTAATTTTAATTAAAAAATATACACCAGTTTTCGTGAATGGATTGTTGCCTTGAAAATGAGATTATATAAATGGGGAATTCATCGGTGAAATTTCACACTCGTATCAGCCAAAAACGGCGTCTGTAGCGGTCTTGTGAAATACCGATTTACAGATCAAGACATATTTTTGAAAATTTACCACTGAAATGACTGGCTCGATAACAGAGCCCGGCATTTCAGTAGTATATTTTTTTTAATAGTCTTCTCTAATGGGTCTGCAAATCCCCCAACAGACCCCCCTTTAGTGGGTTGGACTGTAGTTTTATTAACCACTATAAAAACATATTTTACCGTTCAATCACTACTTGCTAAATCAAATATCTGCATTTAGCTATCAGAATAAGATTTTTATGCTCGCTTACACTCTCCCTAATGCCAATACCATCACCATGTCAAGCCTCAACCAGGCTTCTGGTAGAGGGACCCCCTGCATTAGCCTCACAATAGACTGGCACCAGTCTGTACTCACTCCTTGGTGACGCCTGTCACTAAGCACGCACGCACATGCGCAGTAGGTCCCAAATATGAAAACTGATTCGCTTTTCTAAATTTAAGTGCTATATATCCAGAATAGATTCTCAAATCAATACTCTGCGGGGTGGCTGAGACCGGGTCATAGTGATTGAACGCTAAGTATGTTTTTATAGTGGTTAATAAAACTACAGACCAACCCACTAAGGGGGGGTCTGTTGGGGGTTGTTATTACACCACAAAAACATCTTGACCGTTCAATCACTACTTGCTAAACCCGTAGATTTGGTCAGTGCCCCACTGTGAGCCCTTGGTGGGAGGATATTTGAGAATCCATAAGCAAGGATAAAAATCAAACAAAACATAACGAAATGTTAATAACATAACATAATGGTGTATCTTAACCAATCACACAGTGATTATCAAATAAGTAAAACTTTAAACTTAAAGAAATAAATAAAAACCAAAGAACGACTTTCACCATTACACGCAGACACACGGTCCTAACGAAAATGGTGGGATGTGTTTGGTAAATGGTCTTCAGCCTTTTTTGTTAAAATAGTAATGTTCCTAAAGAATGAAGCCGTTGCACTCTGATCTTTTAAGTAGAAGGTAGTAAAAGTAGACTTGGATTTCCATCCTGCATAACTTCGTCTACAGATGAGCCAGCGAAAAGAGCAAAAGAGGTAGCCATCCCTCTAACATCATGAGTTTTAATGTGAGAAAGATTGATTTGATCAGGAGAAGCAATCTCATAACAAATTTTGATGATCTCACAAATCCATCTTGATAGCTATTCAGGTGATCTACCATGCCGGTCATAAACTATCCAGGTAATTTTAAGCTTTTTATCACGCCGCTAAGGAAAGATATTCAGGATTTAGTAGTCAAATGTTGGTACATTTCTACACCCTATGATGGCTGTCATGATTTACTTTTCAACCAATCAGAAAAATCCTAGTGTGTCTGCCTCTGTATATACGCTGTCATAGAGGCACCAGCTATAGTTTGGCAATGTGGTATAAAAGCAATCCTACAGGTAAGCTGTTGAATATTTTGACTTCCAGTCAAATTAGTTTCAAAATATTCAATGGGATGAGCATTACATAATAAAGAATGTGATGCATTGGAGCTTACATGACATCACACGCAATAGCTTGGAGACAAAAAAGGTGTCGATCACTATTCAACATTTACTCGATATTGCAAAACAGATAATTGCGATACAGATCAGGGAATGTGACAGGATATGAATGATATGGAATCTATAAACCATATTCTATCGGTGCAAAACAATATTTGAGATGAGATTAGCATCGCTTTAATAATGTTTAGTGGCTAGTGTTGGGCTCATGAATTATGAGAATAAATTGAATGTGACTAACTGACACAGTTGATGACGTAAGCAGACTGGTATTGGATCGTGGGCTAGAACAACACCATCCGGTAATGAATCATCCAGCACGTGTGCCTAGCACCCTATAGTTCCAGAGACTTCTCCGTTAGTACGCAATGGACAGGACATGGACATTGGAGCGTTCCTTAGGAATTCATAACAGAATCAAAATGTATTGATAAATTATATGCCACTCATTTTGTGGTATGCAACAACATGGCATACCATAATGTTGTTATTTAGCTGACAGATCACATCAACCCAGAACCGGTCCTCACTGCTTTGGGTACGTAAGGCACAATCTTCTTGGAAGGATTGGGCAGAGTATGATTGGTCGGAATGACATCATAACCAATCGAGATAAATAAGACTCTGCAGCAAAGAATTATAATGAATAACTTCTGTTCTATAGCAAGTGAGGGAGGAACGCTGATTGGTTGGAAGGACCAATTAGTTATCAGGTCAGAACTTCTACGAAGGGATAAGTGGAAATTGATTGGTGACTTTATTGTTTGGCCAATCAAAGTGTGCTTATCGGGTTCCTAGAAGAGGCATAAGAATATGTTCTGAGAGAAGTTGTGCATTTCTGGGAAATGACCAGAGCACGACGAAGTCATAATCTGAGGGTATAAATAATGGAACATCTCTCAGATAAAGTCAATCTCTGATTCACCGAGCAATCGCAAACATTGCTGCTTGGTTAAGCCGTGGCTTTTATGCCTAACGATGTCTTTACTTGTTAGGGTAGGATTTTTGATGTTAGGATATGTTAGTTCGTGTACAAAGGACTTGTACAAAGTATATTTGTATGGAGCGAACTTGCTCAAGTATTATCAAAAGTTATCTTGTAAATTAGTGTAAATAAATGTATCAACTTACGTATATGAAAGTCAAGAGTTTGTCGTTAAGAAGAACCTAAAGCCAAGCTGGGAGACACACCCAGTCCTTACCTGCAATCTAGAACCAGTCAGATAGGCCCAAGCAACTCAGAATAAATATCGTCCATCTCACCATCTGTCGGATGAGGCGAGCGAGTTGTCTTCGCTCCTGCTTACCAGTCGACCGACGTTGTCGCAGCAACACGCAAAAAGTCACCGGCTAGTAGGACGGATTGAACTTCAGTCACAATCTTGTTAGTAGATTCTAGTAATTGCAAAGGCCATCCCCACACCCAAAATTCTCCAACGTGAGCCCACATGTACCTGTTTCTCGGGCAGTGCCAGCCGGTAATCTTGGAATTAGCACGCCAGGCGGACGAGGCAAACATGTTCCGATGCCTGGTGTCATCGTCTCATCATGTGTAGACATCGCAATATTTGTTTATTATATATGTTTTACCTATCCATTGGATAGATATCTGAATCACCAGTGCAAGGGCTGAGTTCTGGTGTTGCTTCAATGGTTGCAGCCGGCAATCAAGTTTAGTGCATATCCTGTGGCATTTTCTTTTTCAGCACTACATTCGTGTGTGTTAGGTCAGTCTGTGGTAACTGCACCACAGGTTTCTACTTTACTCTACCACCCTCAGCCAGTGTGCTGGAGCCTGTTACAGTCCAGTGCTAGGAGCTTATAGTTTGTACTCCTTCACCGGCAGTAACTGGTGGCCCGCCTTCATTCAGACATATTTAGGTACTCACCAGAGTATGCTTATTTCTGAAGACTCACACATCCTACTCTCTAGGGTTTCAGTCGCAGCATGCTCTAACCAGTGACTCACAATTCCTTGATCAGGATGGATCAATGCCACAGCCTCAGTAGGATCCCTGGGAATGTCTGGCCGTGTGCATTTGGTCTGGCTACTGGACAATCTCATATCATAGCAGATCCGGTGTGCTGCACATGTACTTTAGTCAGTAAGCTCTAATCCATGTATGCATTCTGCTGTGTATCTTGACAATTGTGTATATACTGGCGGATTATAGGACTCAAAACTCTTACATAGACTCGCTAATAGGCCATCCCGGCAGCATTGTGTCAGTTATTATGATTGATGGCCACTACTTGACTGTATATATGTTGATATTATAAATAGATAGTATCAGTGGAAGGGTCAGCCACATAGGCTTGGCGCCTATATGTTTTTATTCATACTAATGGATAGATATCTCCATCATTACATCATGTCAGTAATGCGCATGATATGATGGATTGTATGTCCATAACATTGGCGGTTACAATGCTCAATCACCATTACCTATCCATTTACTACCCCTACAGTTTGGATGAGTTTTAGCATTAGCCGCCACCAGTACTGTTGCCCTGCAGACAGCAAGCACCTGAAACAGGAGGGTCAGTGCTGGTGATGGGTATGAGAGGGGGAGGGATCAGGAAGTCTTGTCTCCTTCCATGCCAGATTTTAATTCGAGGGTGAAAGGGATAAGTGAACAACATATATCATCAGTATACGAGTTATCATAACTTATTAGAGTCCACGCATTTAACCTGTTAATGGTCAAATTTGGTCAAGAAAATCAAAATATTTGCTTATTAAATGTCAATTTGCAGGACAACAGAAGACTATTTTTGAAAATTTACCACTGAAATGACAGGCTCGGTTATCGAGCAAGTCACTCCAGTGATAAATCTTTAAAAATTGTCTTTTGTTGTCCTGCAAATGGACATTCTATAAGACCACTACAGAGGCGAGTTTTCGCCGATATGACCATGACGATATGAAGGGTTAACTTCTCTTCTGTCAACAGCTGGCCCCTCAGTGCTCAAAATGCTCTTGTATTGCCAGCATTTCATAAACGCAGATAAAACTTTCTTGATTTCTCCTAAAAGCTTTTTAATAAAAAATTCTTCTTTTGCATTACAGGTGACCTCATTTCCTGTGGACATGGACGATGATGAGAATCTGACGGGCCATGGCAGAGACGGAATCTACGAAAATTACTGAGGAATTTCTGACCAAAAAATTTAATATTCAGAATATCAGCAACATGTATGCATTCAAGAATGATACAAGTCTGAATATAACAGACCATTTTAGCATGGAATCGTTTGAATCATTGAAAATTGGAATAAGTGAAAGAGCACATATTTTTCTTTCTCAGCCAGATGCGATTATCGGTTTAATACTATCAACCGTCACAATCGTGATTAATGCTGTATCACTGATGTCCATTTCATGTATTAAAGGAACAATTTCCAACCATCTTCGGCTAATAATAAGTCTTAGTATCGCTGATATGCTAGTGAGTTTTGGTTTCATTTGTCATATTTTGCATACTGTGTTCACACCAGGCGTGGTTCACAGATTCATTGAAAGTGATCCACAAAAGCGCCTTTTGACAGCTTGCTCCTACACATTTATTCTCAGCCTTCACGCTACAGCAAACCTGGTATCTGTCCTAAACCTAATGGTCATGGCGGCGGACCACTATCTCGCGATTATGAAGCCACTTCATCACCTGACAAATGTCAATACACGAATGTGTAAAATAATCATTATTGTTATATGGGTTTTAGCGTGTTTCGTAGGATATTCAAATTTTGTTTTTGGTGCAACAATTGAGCGAGACAGTAAACAGAACTACTGTGAGTTAATAATTAGCAAAAGTACATTCCAAGTTGAATACATTGTGTGGGTGGTTGCAATGATTTCAATTGTTGTAATAACGTACTCGTATTTAAGAATTTACTTCAAAGTACGGCAAGTAAATTTCCATATTCAGCAGGTCAATTACAACTATGCGCGTAATCGAAAAGCGATGATCACGACATTAATAATAATCGGAACATTTATAGTTTGCTGGATGCCAACATGCTTGTTTCAAACAACGGTTACGATTCAAACACACGTCAATCCGAGTGCAGTCCTAAAGAATTATATGACACTGAAATATGTTAATAAGTATTTAAACCTATTACTATTGCTCAATTCTTTGTTTAATCCAATAATTTATGCCATTCGACTGAAAGAAGTGCAGTATGGCTATAGATACTTAATAGTCATCTGTCGGTCTTGTAAGTGTTGCAAACAGATGTTCCAACGCATACCGTCAATTACGGAAAATACAAATTGTAACTTTAACAATGAACATTGCACTTACTCAAGTGTCTATCAGTGGCGTGTAACTCAGAAACATAATACACAGTCAGACAGTAGTGAATCAGATGCATGTCGACATCTATCTAGACACTATCAAGCACCCCTACGAGTTACGTTCTCTAAAAAAAAATCTTCAAAATACACATATGGCCAGCCAAACGACATGGATATACACAGTTCCATAATGAAATGTTCGGTAAAGATATTTGAAAATAAGTGGCGAGCTCAGCCTAGACGATTAACGCACATGTTCTACAGACATTCTCCGGAAAGATTTATGCGAATTCGTTTGATGCCGAACAATGAATTGGACTTAATGGTACTCACATCATTCCTGTCCAGTCAGAATACTTTCAACAATAACAATGAGACCACAGAAGAACAGCAGGACTCTGTGTGCTTAAACAGCAAGGAGTTTATCAATACTATAGAGAACCTAGTTTTGACAATGCATATGAAGGACTGCCACATACAACCAAAAGATATTCGCGTTATTTTTCCAGAGATGATCATGCCTTCAACATCAAGTGTGCGTGAGACACCTGTATGATTATCATTTCAAAGAATGGTTGTGATAAAAGTATTTTGGCTCAAACGGATACATAAAGGGAGACTAATTTCATCTAAAATAGTCTTTTGTACGTATAGATTATGGAATATAGATTCCATATCATTCGCTTCCCGGCATATCCCTTTATCTGTATAACAATTATTTGCTTTTTAACATAACGTTAGTATTGAACCGTGATCGACGCCATTTTGTCTCATCGCAGTCATACTATGTGATGTCATGTAGGTTCTGAGACAACACACTCATTATTATCTTGTTGAATATTTTGAAACTAATTTGACCGATTTAGGTACATGGTTGCCTATTCATTGCACTGCAAAATTGTAGATTTGCCCTCAACAATGTTTTTTCTGATTGGTTGAGAAAATGAGTAAATCATGTCAGCGCTTAGAAAAAGATTTAGATTTCCTTATCCAAGCGTGACCATTAAAGGGCTATGATTTACTAATCTTCAAATAGAGAATGAAGACTGAATGAGAAGTTTAATTTGTGTGTACATACTAAGATGTAATTTTTTGCCCATAATGTCACTTTATAATTAATTCTTGAAACAGCATATCACACCGCCAAACCTAACAACAGAACTCAAAATCAGTATATACCATGAGTTAACCCGTACCACTCTGATGTCAATATTCTATTTTTACTGCATCAATAGCAAAGAAACTGGTGTACATGTTTCAACAATTCTGGTGGACGATGTTGCTGTCTACGACAGCACCAACTTTCCACCAAATTTGTCGAAAAATGAACACGAGTTCATAATTTAATTTAATTTGAAAATTTTAACATCAGAGTGGTAAGGGTTAATAGAGGGATCCATCACGCAAGTATCTGACGTCATAATCAGATATGTCACATGTTAGCTGATGTTACAATGTCAATAAAAATGACACCGTAGTTCCATCATGAAAATTTTGCAAATCTGTCACAAGTCTACGAATTGTATATCTTTGATTTACAATTTAAGAAATATTTTATTGAATATTTTGAAACTAATTTGACCGGGAGTTGTGGCTATCATTATAAGACAGCAATAACACCCTTTAAATTAGTTTCAAAATATTCAACTGCTTACACTAAAGGTACCATAAAATTTAGATTCTGAGAATTCAGGCTGCAGTTTCAAATCGAATACAACACGAAAAAATGTGGGCGGTGCATAGCCAAAAATGGCCGGAGCTTAGTTCAAAATGTACATATGACTACTAACCCTTTAACACTCAAGCTGGTTAGAAATGGCTTCTGCAGTTGTCTTGAGAAATGTTGATTTGCAGACCAAGAGTCTATTTTTGGAAAATTTACCACTGAAATGACTGGCTCAATAACCGAACCAGTCAACCTATTGGTAAATTTTCAAAATTAGTCTTATCTTGGTCAACAAATCGATATTTTCTATGAGAAAAAAGCAATTTGAGAGTTAATGGTTTATTTAGCATGGTTTTTGCTGAAAATCTTTGTATCTATACATATCAAAAACACGACAAATATTGTAAAATGACATCCTGTCAATCATGCATTCTGTCATCATCATCCTGGTATTGCTTCAACTGATGTCACAATAAAAACATTACTTACTTAATTGTCAGAACAAAGTTACAAAGAAGTTAATGTAAGTAACCTAACCCATTCATGTTGAAAGCGGCCACAAACAGCCTCGGCAAGTGGTCTTGAGGAGTATCCATTTACAGGTTACTTAGCGAAGACTATTTTTGAAAATTTACAAACCGAGCCAGTCATTTCAGTGGTAAATTTTCAAAAATCATCTCTTGGTCCACAAATGGAGATTCAATAAGGAACTATTTAGATTTTCTTCACCAAATTTCACGATTAAAGGTTAAATAATATTTGTCTTAAATTAGGAGACGCTTGCTAAATAGTAGTCAAACTTCGTACCTAATGTTTAAATTGTTACACTCGCAGGCGAGTGTCAAAGTCCTCAAAGTCACCAAATTCAGCAAGTGGTGTGCTTAAAGGTTAAATAATATTTGTCTTAAATTAGGAGACGCTTGCTAAATAGTAGTCAAACTTTGTACCTAATGTTTAAATTGTTACACTCGCAGGCGAGTGTCAAAGTCGTCAAAGTCACCAAATTCAGACCTGATGGTGTGTTTAGATCTTTAAAGCTGAATGCTTAGTATGGAATTAAGAAATCTTTTTAGTAAAACAAATAGTATGTGAATTTATTATTCAATGTGTTTCTGATAAGCGTCCACCATATTGTTTTGGGCGGCCATTTCCTTTTTCCCACACCTCCAACGTAATACAAGAGCACATCTAAATCTGTCCCCATTCACTCCTGGATGACAGACATGTATAAGACATCTAGTAAGCATCCAATATCAATGTTTCTTCACATAAAATACAGAGAAATCACGACCTGAGGAGGCAAGAATGAAATGAATATGTTTATAATTATGTTCTATCCCATCCAGCATCAAATTTGTAATATCCATTCAAAAATGTGTAGTTATTCTCTCTCAGGCGAGCTTTCCATTTTGCACGAACACCTTTTATGGAAATATCAATACCGCTGATGTCATTGATCTATGTGTAGATCAACTCAATTCAATACAATTTGTTCATTTGCTTATCAAAGCGAATGCACCCTTGAAACAATAGTCGCAGAAATACTTCCTCTAAAATGTGTGTATATTTGATAGCGCGGCGATAGGCTGCATGATGTCACGTTTTTACACCTAGCTACTGATAACAATTCCTAATAGTATAGGGAAGATCAGGGTAACATCATACTAAAATGTAAACATACATTATATGTGGCAAAGGGCTATTTTGGTAAAATGCAAAATGATGTGGTTTGGTGTGGGGTGAACTATCAGTACCAGTCCTACAATTACCAACATCGCTCAACTATCATACAACCACTACCACCACCACAAACGACACCCCTACTCCCCCACCCAAACCGCCAGTGCCACTATCACTACTGCTGCTACATCGTTACCATCACCGCAACCACAACCACGACCATGACAATGATGATGACGACGATAATGATAGAGGCATATCCAGGTGTTCGGAACCTGTTACGGGATCAAAATCCCTCCTTGGTTACAGAGCGCTCTTTTCCATTCCATCATCATCACTGGTGTCGTCGTCACCACCTCCACCACTACCATCCACCGCCACCACCATCTGTTCTTGTTAGTGCTTTTAATGTTCAGTCTTTCTCATCAGACTGGTGTTCTGATCGTGGTTCTATTGCTTTGAGGTTGGTTCTGGTTAATAAGTATCCCCCAAGTGTTGAAACAAGTTCGATATAATCTCAGTAGCTGCGGGCTCCAGACTTGTTTATTTTCCAGATTTTACCAATTTTGTCGCATCACGCCATTAAGTTCTGCCATCATAGTCTATGGTCACACCTTTTCTGTGTTACAATTTGAGCCAAATCGGACAATTAGTTTCTGAAATATCCACAGATCCAGTATTTTATCTGATCCGGATTGTGATTCATTTATCTGAAACATGGCCAACGTCTGCAAATCCTCTTGCATGGAAACTTTGTTGTGTTAAAATTTTAGCCAAATCAAGTAGTTTTTAGATATTTCCCAGAATATGCTTTTGTGATTGAGTAACTGTCCATGGAAATGGCAGCTAATTGAGCTGCGATCCGCATCTAAGCATCAGTATAAGATATATCAACTACCTGCCTGCTTGCCTGTCTGTCTGTCTTTCCGTCTGTCACTGTCAGTCTCTCAGCACCGTTTGGTGGAATTCAACCAAATTTGTTATGTGAGTTACCCATATGATTGCAGATTACATGAGAACATTTATATTCGGCTCTGGTTCCTAGGGTCAGGTCAACAGTTTACTTATAAACATCTTGTTACTTGCGATCTCTCATCCAAAGTCGTTCAGTGAAATTCAACACCAAATTTTGCTATATGAGTTATCCATATCATTATCTCAGAGATGATGGGCTGAGGGAGCAAATGGGCATGTCATAAGCTGTGAACAGGGTGGAGATTTCCGATGGCGCAATTTAGATTTTCATGTTGTTGCAGTGGTTGGTGGGTGATGGTGGAGGTGGTGGTGGTTATGTTAATGTTTGTGCTGATGGCAATTCTTGCAGTAGCGGCAGTGTTTGCTATTGTAGATGTTCTTTTGCTTGTGGTGCTGGTTGATAATTGTTATTGTGATGATGGTGGTTATGAGTCACTTTTACAACAGCTGTGGTGCAACTACTGGTCTTCTTCTTCTTCTTTTCGTTCGCAGATCATACCGCCAGTCCTGTAAGTGACTATCGACATGATCATATACTACTGGTTATTGCTGTTACTCTTGGTGGTTATGTGGTTGTTGGCGGCGGCATCAGTGGCTGCGGTGTCAGCAACGATGGTGGCACCAGTGGCCACGGTAATGGCGTGTGCGTTCGCGTGCATGTATGCATGACGAGCGATGGGGGTTATAGTTGTATGTGTGCCCGTGTGTGCAGGCGTGCATGACGAGCGATGGGGTTATAGTAGTCACTTATTAGTCCCCTCTCACCAAAGCACAACATTGATTATTTTTTTTAAATTACGCACACTTTAATATTGGGGCGCTCGCTAGATGTGTTAGACACGAGGCATCAAAAACTGGGAGCGCTGGGAAAAGAAAATGGCCACTGCAAAAACAATACAGCGGACAATTACTCGATACAAATTGCAAACATGAATAATTAATTCACGTACTATTCTTTTTAATAAAAATATTTCTTAATTTCACAATAACCCAGCTTAAACACTCAAGTCAAGCCGATGAAAAATGGTCTCCATTCTGGTCTTGAGAAACGTCTATTTGCAGAACAAGAGAAACTATTTTTGAAAATTTACCATTGGAATGACTGGCTCAGTAACTGATGCAGCAAGTACGGGCTTCAATCAAATTAATTTTAAAATATTCAAACATTTTCCTGTATGACTGCCTTGAAAATGAGACATAGGGAATTTATTGGTGAAAGTGTTAACTCAATAATGGCTAAATTTTGACAAGAAAGGCAAAATATTTACTTATTGAATGTCCATTTGCGGGCCAAGATGATTCTTTTTTAAAATTTACAACTAAAATGCCTGGCTCAGTTTCCGAGCCAGACATTCCAGTGGTAAATCTTCAAAAACAGTCTTCTCTTGGCCTGAATATGGACATTCCTCATAATCATGACAGAGGCAGGTTTTGCCATTAAAGAGCTACGGCCAAACCAATTTATTTTTTTCATATCTAGAAAAACAAGTCATCAGAAGATGGCATATACATCAAACACCCCCCCCCCCCCCCCCTCCCCACACACACACACACCCTGCATCAAACATTTCAGATAAACATACATCAAGAGTTGACATAACGTTAATTGTAAAGGACAATATTTTAGAAAAACTACCATGAAAAATCAAATACTGACATTGGATCTCGCCTTCATATACCCATTGAGAAAGATTTGCAAGTGCAGGTTCAATTCCGTTCAAAGATTATGCTCGGACATATTGGTGAATTTTACATTTTTTAAAGATCACTCAGGCAAACACGGATGGATTTCTTCGAAACAGAATCATAGCACTACTTCTTCAAGTAATATATCCCGTGACAAAGGATATGTGAGCATAGGTTTAAAGTTCTCCGAGATCTGGCATGAAAATGACAATTTTGATGAATTTGAAATATTTGAGTGGAGATAACTGTAAAGAATATAGATTTCATCAAAACATTATCATAGCACTGCGGATTTGAAGTAACAGGAACATTGAAAAATGATTGCATGCATAGCTTCAAAACTCTGTCCCGAAAGACAATTTTGATTAATTTTAGCTGTCTCAGGGTAGATAACTAAGGCAAATATGGATGTTTTTTGTCGAAAAACGCACATGCACATTTTCAGGTGGTACTGGTAACATTTATCAACTTTCACGGGAATTGCAACTAACCTGTAGGAGTTGCGTTGACAAGAAATGATTACAGATGAATGAACAAACAGATATATGGACAGATAGATGGACAGAGATACTGAACGATATATCATCCCACCAGTAACAACAAAAATAATCAGATGATAAAGAAATTTTGCACGAATCCATGCAGATATTCTGAAGGTATGCATCAGTTTCAGGATATTTAAAGGGAATAACTGTGATGAATAACTTGCCAGAACCGCAAAAAGCCAGAGTACATCTGCACATGATACTGAAAATGTGCACAAAATTGCAGGTTAATCCATTGGAACCTTCACGAGGAGTTGATTTGACAAGAAATGATTGTCAGAGATGAATGGCAGACAGACAGACAGACAGACATTCTGGACAGAGGGATGGACGTACATCCATACGGATAGAACATGCACATGGTAATGATCGATAATATGCTTGTGCGATTATTGTGTTGAGTGATCGTGGTCGATTAATAAAAAATAATCGTGATTACTCGAGTAATCAGCTTGGATACATATTACCAAGACATAGCAACAAAAGAATATCAATGACGAAAATTGCAATGGTGTTTAGAAAAGTCCATTTGCAGGGCAATAGAAGACTATTTTTGAAAATGTATTCACTGGAATGCCTGGCTCGATTCTCGAGCAATACTTTTTCAAAAATAGTCTTCTCTTGTCCTGCAAATGGACATACATTTACTAAGCAAAATGTAATTTTTCATGACCGTTCGCATTAAAAAGTAATTGAAAGTTAGGTTTTGAAATATTTTATGCAATTGAGAATATTCACGATTATTCAATTATTTTATTTTTAATCATATAAATTCATGATTTAAAACATAATCGTGATTTTCGATTTAATCACGTAATCTCGCGAGCCTAAAGATAACACTTACCAAGTTTCAAAAGAATCGTAGCTAAACTGTGGAAATTGTGTTGACAAGAAATGTATCAACTGTACCTTTCATAGATTTATGCTCACATAAATATGAGTAATAACAATATCTTAAACATTAAATTCCCCAAATTTATCAGCGCAATTTATCAGAATGAGATTGAGTAAAATTTTACTGTTTGAATAGTTTAACCGTTTAACCGACATGCAAGTCGGCCAAAAATTGCCTCGGTTTATCGAGCCATTCCAGTGGTAAATTTAAAAAAAACAGTCTTCTCTTCAGTCTTGGTTTCCAATGAACATTTCTCAAGACCAGCAATGGAAGACTATTTTTTAAAATTTACCACTAATGACTTGGGCTCGAGTCATTTCAGTGATAAATATTCAAAAATTATTTTTGCTTGGTCTGCACATGTACATTCTGGATGAGAAAATGAAAAAAGAACACTTGTACTAAATTAACCCTATAATGGTCATATGCTTGCCAAAGTGGTCTCTGTAAAGGTCTTGAGGAATGCTCATTTGCAGGCTATTTTGGAAAATTCATCACTGAATTTTCCAAAAATAATCCTCTCTTGACCTGAAAATGCACACTGGATAAGCACTCAAAATCTTTTTACCATTAACAGTCTCCTGGCCAGGATCACCATAAAAACGCATCTGTAGATCGAGGTCCTGAAAAATATTCATCTGCAGAGTAACAGACAGCTTTCATGTAAACTTCAATGAAAAACTTGTAACTTTCCTGAAAATTTTTGACCATTAAATGGTAAATTGATATAAGTAGCAATTTGTGTGCTTCGAGATACCGTTTACGTAATAGGTGCTAAACGATTAAATACAAACGAGCCAGAATCAGATGGGATTTATTGCGTAGACAGATTTATTTCCCGTTTCCTAAAATGGAATCGCAATTTCCTGCGCACATAGATTTGCCATTACACTATAATTTCCAGGCTAATCATGAAGCGACCCAGCGCTACACTCTATTACATGATATTGATAATACTGGTAAACGCTCTAATGGTCGAGCCGGCCAAAACTGGCCTCTACAGGGGTCTGGACAAATTTTATTTGCAGAGCAAGAGGACTGTTTTTGAAATTTGACCAATGGAATGACTAGCTCGATAACCGAGCCAGTCATTCCATTGGTAAAATTTCAAAAACAGTCTTCTCTTGGCCTGCAAATGGACATCCAATGAGCAAATATTTTAATTTTTTAAATGATTTTGACCATTGATCGTGTAAAAAGAAATTCTCTTACCTGTAAATGGATATTTACTATACAAAGATTTTGTTTCCCTTTAAAAATAAAGGATAATGTTTTATAAATTGTATGAGACACTCAATTATCCATATGCACAATATAGGCATTCAATGTAATAGAGGAATCCATTTTTTGAGTCAATCATGTGATGTCATACTCAACTACGTAACACGTAGGCTGACGTCATAATGAATTACATCATGAATGATATAATTTAGTCTGTCATAAATGCTTAATAGTTCAAGTTGTACAAATTTATAGGTAGCAATAGCGCCGAGTCAAATTAGTTTCAAATTATCCAGCAGCTTACCTGTATACTTATCTGGAAATTGGCATTCAGAGTGCAGGGATCGATTGAGCCCAAGATGGGCGATGCGTGGCTGGAGCTTAGCTAGAGATGGGTGGGGAATAGCTCAAACAGGATTCCTCCATTTGCTACAAGCTTGAAAAATCTTTTCTCAATGCCTATTGAGTAATAGAGGGATCTCATTTCTAACTATGCCCCGCCCATTTCTAGTTAAACTCCACCCACTTTTCCTGTGTTTTGGAATCAATTTATATACTTTGAAACATGAATTCCCAGAATACCAATTTCAAGGTGACTATTATATAATATTTTAGAACTAATTTGATGGAGGCTGTTGCTGACTATTCCAATGCGCATTCGAGTTGTTTCCCAGGGTACACCCAACCTGATATCATAGCCACATTTGAGGCTGTGCGTGCATGCATGTGTGTGATCATGAATTCTAGGTCTTATACCCGAGCTATGGTAGGATACCCAAGTGCCAGGGGTAGTGTGTGCGTGCTCCACTTTTCATGGGGTTTTGGGAGCCGCGTGTGCCTCGGGGGGAGGGGGGGGGGGGGATGTGACTGCATTTTTAAGGGACTCCAGCTTAGGGGGACTGCAAAGGAACTGAGAGGAGGAGGATTGTAAAGGAGATCCATCTGCAGTCTCTGTGCAGTCCTCGTATAATTGTAACTCCTGAGGACTGCAAAGGGACTGCTTACAGGTTTTGAAATGTAAATTGGACAATCCATACTGAAGAAACTTTGCAGTTCCAGACTAAAGCGGGACTATATAAGAGGAACATCTAGTGCAGACTGCAAAGGAACTGTAGAGGAACTGCATTTCCATGTGGGAGCTGCCGGCTAACATGGCTATCCCACAATTATTATATTATATTCTTAACCAGGTCATCGACAAATTACCCATATCTCATTAAACTGTATTACATACTACATATATTTAATGATCATGAATGGCCAAGAAAATTACAATTTCTTGTTAACTGTCTGCCTGTTGAATTTCTGTGGACTACATTTTCCAAGAAGTTGAACTCTGGATATTCTGAACATTTTGAAAACAATTTGACTGAAAATTGTTGGTTGCTAAACCACCAACAACTTTCAACCAAATTGTTTTCAAAACATTCAGCAGGTCCAGTTGTTACCCATTAAAATTATTGTCTTGTGGCTTACAGCAGTCAGACAGTTTTAAGTGAATGTGGAAGACAAGATGTTTTGAAAATTTACCGCTGAAATGTTTGGCTGATGGTTAGACAGTCATTCAAGCAGTGAATTGAAAAAGTCTTCTTTTGGTCTACAAAATTAATATTCTTCAAAACCACCATTGACCCATTAACCCTTCAGATTCAAGAATCTCCCTTTCAAGACAAGCATATAGGAAACTAATTTTACTGAAACCTTCAGCAGCAGCAACAGCTTCCAGTTAAATTACTTTAAAAAATTTCAACACAATACTCGTTAAATCAAAAAGAATTTGTTGTTTCTGTTCTGTGTCGTGTAACGGATTAAGTGCAATCATGTATACATATCACAGTACCGCTCAGAAATAATAACTTAAAAAATTTACAACTGAAACGGTTATCGAGCCAGTCATTCGTCATAAATTTTCAAAAATAGTCTTCTCTTGCTCTGCAAATGGACATTTTCTGAGAAAATTGGATTTTTTAAAAACAAATGTAAATGTTAAAGGGTCAATGGTCAAATTTGGTCGAGAAAATCTAAATATTTCCCCTTTTTAATGTCCTTTTGCAGGGCAAGAGAAGACTAATTTTGAAAATTTACCACTGGAATGACTGACTACTGATTTTGTGATTCTAGTGGTAAATTTCCAAAAATAGTCTTCTCCTGCCCTGCCAATATTCATTCCACAAGACCACCGGCGTGACCAGTATAGGGTTAAAAGTGAACACAAAACCACAGATGACCGCAACACGCCAAATGATGATTCTGCTTAATTTAAATAAAATTAAACATTATTTGCATGATTTTCAAATTTGTTAATAGTAAATTTTGCTATTTAAAGTTTTCTTCAATTTCTCATTAGTAACGCCTAGTGACATCATCATGTGAATGATTATTGTGGTATGACATCATCACGTGAATAGTACTTCGTTGTTAATGATCGATAGCTCGCAATAACATTCCAGTGGTAAATTTTGAAAAATAGTCTTCTCTTGGTCTGCAAATGGACATTTCTTAAGACCACTGCAGAAGCCGTTTTTGGCTGATATGAGTGTTAAAGGGTTAATCAGTACTCTGACACCAACATTCTAGCTTTTACTGTGTCAATAGCAAAGGAATGTGTGTACATTTTTCAACAATTTTGGTGGATGATGTTGCTGTCTTCGACAGCACCATCCTCCACCAAATTTGTTGAGAAATGTACACCAGTTTATTTTTTAATTTCATTTGAAAATTTAAAATTCCGACATCAGAGTGGTAAGGGTTAACTTATAAAAATCTAATAAATTATGTTATTTTTCGCGTTTTTATCGAAATCAAATTCTCGTTTGTGATCCCCTTTAACTTGTTTCCAAAACAAAATAAAACATACTGTAGAATATTTTATCCTTAATACGATTGGAAGCCGTTGCTGCCTTAGGCGGAAATGTCTTTCAATCAAATTAAATCCAAAATATTGAACATAACATATATATATATATATATATATATATACATATTCAATTGACTGTTATCATGTATTGCTCAATTAAAGGGATACTTACCTCATCTCAAATGCTCTATAATGTACTGATAGACCATACAATGTATAAATTTCATATCAATTGCTTCTGCGCCCATTCCAATATTTATATAAAATAAATGTTTCTCAAGACCCGACTGCAAAGGCAGTTTTGGGTGGTCGTGACAGGTAAATGGTTAATGGCTAGGAAAATACAAATTCTTGCTTACTCAGTATCCATTTGCAGGCCAAGAATTTTTTTTTTTTAATTTACCACAGGAATAACTGGCTCGATAACCGAGCCAGTCATTCCAGTGGTAAATTTTCAAAATTAGTCTTCTCTTGTTCTGCAAATAGACACTTTCTGATAAAATTTGAATTTTCTTGGCAAGCTTTTGCCGTTAAAGGGTTAATTTCAGTCAAGCGCTATAATGTCACAACGGGAACAAAATAATTATATGATTTTCCGATTATGTAAATTTGAAGCATGTGTTATATTTAAAAACGCAATTTTTTTTCAGGGA
This sequence comes from Chaetoderma sp. LZ-2023a, assembly GCA_034401795.1. Classification (NCBI taxonomy): domain Eukaryota; kingdom Metazoa; phylum Mollusca; class Caudofoveata; order Chaetodermatida; family Chaetodermatidae; genus Chaetoderma; species Chaetoderma sp. LZ-2023a. Next base: position 76,968,502 of record CM067365.1, read on the forward strand.
TTTGCTAAACTGAAACAAGGGCAAAATGGCCTGCAAGCAGTGGTGGTGGACCGTGGAAGGAAGTTAGATTGGGGAGTGGGTGTCCTCAACAGGGGGAGGGTCTGAGATGGAGTGTTTGCCTACCATGGGCAGAGTCCTCCAATAGAAAAGACAAGTGCGCCTCTGCCTAGCTGTGATTAAATGCGCCTTTGATGAATTTTAAGCTTTTCAAGGGGATGTCTGTGGAAGATATGGATGGATCTTGATAATATGAAATCATGACACTTCCTTTTGAATTAATATGTTCATTGAAAAAGGAATTTCAAATGTAGGTTCAAAACCGTTTAAGATCTGGGCCAGAAAAATATCTACAAGAATTTTAAGATTTTCATGAGAGGTAACTCTAGTAATGGACAGATCTCGCGGGGAAAAACCCCTGACACTTCATCTCTACATAATACGCCCACTGAAAAAATAATTTCAAATATTGATTAAAAACTCCGAGATCTGGTCTGGGAAAGAAATTTGTGATGAATTTTAACCTTTGCAAAGGGGACAACTCGCAAATATGGATGGATATCGACAAGACACAATCATGACACTTCCTCTTCACCTAATATGTTCACCGGAAAAAACATTTCAAATGTAGGTTGAAAACACTGAGATTTAGCATGGACAAGAAATTTGTTTACACATTTAAAGCCTTTCCACATGAGATAATTCTTGCAAATATAGATGGATCTCACCGAAACAAAATCATGACACTCTGTCGCCACTGTATGTCCACTGAAAAAACACATTTAAAGCGTAGGTTAAAATTCTTTTGAGATCTGGACAGGACAAGAAATTTTTGAAACCAGATATTCAACACCTTACCTGTATAGTTTTATGGAAATTGAGATTCAGTGAGTGCAGGGTTCGATCACTCCTAACATGGGCAAAGCGTGGGTCGAGCTTAGCAGAAACTGGATTCCTCAATTATACATACAGTTCACATGTTTCTGATGGATGACTGCCACTTTTGTGACACACTCTTGATGCACATATTCGCAAGTAGACAACTTCACATGCACGCACGCACACACACACGCACTCAATCTTTGAATTCCTGTAACTGCAAAAAAGCATATCTGTATTTCCCTGAAATTGGGAGTCTTGGAATTTAAACTTTACATTTTAAAATCAAAGGACCTTTCCATTTTTTAGCCATGCCCCACCCCTCTCTAGCTAAGCTCCGCCCAGAACCTCGGTCGTGTTGGGATCGATCGATCTCTGAACTCCGTGACTATCAATTTCCAGAAGACTATACAGGTAAGCTGTTTAATATTTTGAAACTAATTTGACTGGGTGCTGTTGCTGCCTATGGCAGCAACAAACGCCCAGTTAAATTAGTTTCAAAATATTCAACAGCATGTTTATTATATGGTAGAGACATACAATTTGTACAATGTGTCGGACTATTAAGCGTTAAAGACCCGTCTAGAATCATTTATGACATAATGATTATGACGTCATCCTACACGTCGCTTAGCTGATTATGATGTCATTACTCTGGAAAGATCCATTGTGTACATAGTGGGTGGATCTTAGTTAGAAATGGACATAAAATATCTACAAATGGATCCCTGAATTTGGCATGGGATAACAAAGCAGACCATCATTGTTGATGACAGACAGACAGAGAGATGAATTAATTCCCCATTCCAGTTTATCCATCCATCATATATATGATGTCATAATCAACTAAGTGACGTGTAGGCTGACATCATAATCATGAATGAATCGAAATAGTCCATCTTTAACGCTTAATAGTCGGACACTTTGTACGAATTTGTATGTCTCTGCTATTTAATAAACATGCTGCTGAATATTTTGAAACTAATTTGACTGGGCGCTGTTGCTGCCATAGGCAGCTTACCTGCAGTTTTCTGTAAATTGATAGTCAGGGAGTTAAGAGACCGATCGAGCGTGGTGTGGGTGGAGCTTAGAGATGGGCAGGGCATAGCTAAAACTGGAAAGGTCCATTGTATTTATCAAGACATTTGAAACTTGAGACAAATGGTTGTTGCATATATCAAAAGGAAGGATCTCTTGGACACAATTTTGACTTAAATATATAGTTATACAAGTTGGTCCTGTAACATAGATTGTTGCGATCGAATATGACTACACAAATTAGCATGTTTATAAAATTATTTCTATAATATCTACTAACATTAATAATTTGGTAATATATATGTTAATTACGTATGTAGGTGATAATTAGGAGGCTCTGTCTGGCGAAAATCACGTCATCCATAGGAGTTTAATGTCAAAGAAAACTGATGACACAGAAGTATAATTTCCTAAATTGACTAATCATATCATGTTAGAAGACTCATACAATGGCTTGTTAAAGCGGTCTCTCTGAATTACAGCATGATGACTGATGACTGTCAAATTATGACTGTAATAAAGGTCTGATAGACCTCAAGAAAACAGGAATCCATCGGGCGTTCCATCACATAATACCTTGCTAATTTTGGTGTGGTATAAAGACTGATTACAGTATTTCGTTTTAGACTATTTCCTTGAATACCATGCATGCAATGTGTATAGCTGCATCGTGTATAGCATGCATTGTGTATAGCACGCATTGTGTATAGCATGCATTGTGTATAGCATGCATCGTGTATAGCATGCATTGTGTATAGCATGCATTGTGTATATATGCCATAATAAGGACTTGAAGGTGTCAGTAAACATGGAAAGGCAATTATTCCTTAATGACATTCATAACTCCAGGGGTATTAGGGCAACATTTCACGCCATCAAAGCAGATCATGTCTCCTGAGGAAGTATGTGAAACCAAGATTTCAATTTTTTCAGTCAATCAGGATAAAAAAAAATTCACCGTATCCCCTACTACAGTAGAAAGACTACAGTCAGAGGTTGCTCAGTACTATGTTCATGTCCTTTGGCTATTTTATTTTAGCAGTGTGTATGATAGCCATAGAAATAATAGCGGACACTCAAGGCAGTTGGTGTTTTACATATCTGACAATAAATGGGGGACAAATAAGGCAATTGAGATATGGGGAAAGCATACAGGGCACTCAATGATTTAACCTTTTAATGGTTACGCCGGCAGCTGAAGTGGTGTTGCGGAATGGATATTTGCAGACCAAGACTATTTTTTTAATTTACCACTGGAATGACTGGCTCAGTAACCGAGCCAGTCATTCCAGTGATAAATTTTGAAAAACAGTCTTCTCTTGGCTTGCAAATGGACATTCGAAAGGGAACTATTTAGACTTTCTCGACCAAATTTTACCATTAAAGGGTTAATAGACAGATCTGATCTGTCACTCAAGTAGACAATGTCATAATCAATTACGTCACACGTAGACTAATGTCACAATCAAAATTCATAATAAATGATGTCTCCAAGTCTATCATGAACGTTGAATAGATCAAGTGTATTAAATTGTATGTTTTTTACTATTTAATAAGCATTCTGTTGAATACATTGAAAATATTTTGAATCTAATTTGACTGGGCACTGTTGCTGCCTTAAGCAAATTAGTTTCAAAATATTCAACAGATTGGAATTTTGCTCAATTTTGGATACCAGAATCTATGCTCAATAATTATTCAACAACTAACATTAAGCCAGGCATTTACAAACATAGTCATGGCCTTTGACCATTGGCTATTCCTTTGACTAGATTATTTAACCCTTACCACTCTGGTGTTAAAATTTTAAATTTTCAAATTAAATTAAAAGATGAACTGGTGTTCATTTCTTCAACAAATTTGGTGGGAGATGGTGCTGTCGTTGATTTATAGGTCATGAGAATAATAATTTAAAAGAATTTAAAACTGGAATGACTAGCTAGAAAACCAAGCCAGCCATTGCAGCGGTAAATTTTACAAAAATAATCTCCTGAAATTTTGATTCTAAGACCTAGCCAGCAAAGGTTAACGCTGAATAGATGTCTACCATAAAACCATTGGGTCTAATCTGTAGATGTCTACCATAAAACCATTGGGTCTAATCTGTCCTGATCTTTTGTTGCAGTTCTGAGGGGTCTGCCAGTTTGTTATGGCTTGACACTTTAATGGTCAAGATTGGTCAAGAAAATCTCAGTTCAACATTTGCAGATCAAGACATTATTTTTGAAAATGTATCAATGCAATGGCTGGCTCGTTTATGGAGCCAGTCATTCCAGTGGTAAAATTTACGTTTTCTTGAGTTGCGAATGGACATTCAAACAAGACCATTGCAGAGGTCAATTTTGGTCATCTTGACCATTAAAGTGGTCAATCATTTTGCAGCTTAAAAGTCTGACTGCTGAGTAAGCAGACAACATATTCCAGGGGTTATATCTCTGGGTCTGTTAAATATTTTGAAAACAATTTGACTGAAAGTTGCTGGTAGCTAAGCCACCAGCAACAATCAATCATATTGTTTTCAAAATATTCATCAGGTCCAGAGTTATTGCCCATTGAAATTGTCTGGTGGCTTCCAGCAGCGAAGCAGTTAACTGTGTCACTACTGTAAGACACCCAAAAATTATCTCAATGAGCAAAAACTCTCGATTTGCTGAATATTTTGAAAACAATTTGACTGGCTTAGCCACCAACAACTTTCAGGCAAATTGTTTTCAAAATATTTAGCAGGTCCAGCGATATTGCCCTTGAATATGTCTTCTGCAAAACCTCATTGGTGAGACCGTTTAAGATCCTTAGTAGAACCATATCACGTGACATTTCTGGGGACTTGCGTAAAATAGAGTATGCCTCTACAAAAGTCTATTAGGCATAGAGAAAATTACATTTTAAATTATTTAATGTACTACTGTATAACTATGAAGAATAGTTTATATATGAAACAAAAGACATACTGGTCTGACATTCTTAAGAAAGATGTCTTTAAGATGCTTTCAGTTCTACATATATATGAAACGTTAAATTTTGCAAAAGTTTATCTTTATACATTTTTTAAAATTACAGTACTGTAACAAATGTTTCATAATTAATTATCACGTTTAAGTATTATATACTAATACTTTCTATACAATCAAATATTTAAATAATGCCTAGATATTTAATTTAATTAACGTATAATCGACTATTCCAGATTTGTCAGTCTTAAATATTTGCTGATCGAAGCCTTAATTCCCAAAATTCCAATATCAAGGTAACCTGTTGAATATTTTGAAACTAATTTGACAGGGTTCTTCTACCTATGGCAGCAACAGCTACCAATCAAATTAGTTTCAAAATATTCAACAGAATATTTTTTAAATAGTAAAGGCATACAATTCGTAAACTGGGCAGACTACTGATTGTTATCGACGGACCGAAATACACATTTCATTACATATTTTAATTGTGATTTAAAGCAGCCTACATGTAAACTAATTGATTATGACGTCATATACCCAGGTGACAGATTGGATTCATCCATTTCGTTCTCGTGAAAAACAGTAATTCAGCTGGATCAGTCAACCGTTTAACCCTCAAATTCTTTCAAGAAAATTTCAATTCCTTCATGGAAAATGTCCATTTTCAGACCAAGAGAAGACAATTTTTTAAATTTTACAACTGGAATGACTGGCTCAGTTATCGAACCAGTCATTCCAGCGGTAATTTTCAGAAATAGTCTTCTCTTCGTCTGCAAATGGACATTTCTGAAGAGAGCTGCAGAAGAGATTTTTGGCTGATGTGAGGGTTAAATGGTTACTACCATCTAAAAGCTTACTGATCATGTAATCAGTGGTTAATTTCTATGCCTATTTACATATGAAAAGCTCTGAAGCTATATCGCTATATATGCCTTATCAATGTCCTTGTTTTTATGAAATATTGTAAATGATTATTATATTTATTCATTAATATATATATATATAATGTATTCATAAAGTTTAATAAAAAAAGTTATTTGCAAAAAGATTCTATATTTTTACTTGTACAAAATAATTCTTATTGCACTCGACCCATAAGAAGAAGAGGATATTGTAAGTGTGTGTGTGTGTGTGTGCGTGCCGGGGCACACATGCGTGCATGTGCGCGTGTGTGTGTGTGCGTCCATTCGCATTTGTATCTAAAGATGAGGCCCAAGGGCCTGTGATGCTCACCTGGACCATTAACATTTGAACCATTTGTATTTATACATGGATAATTTTTGGAAAATCCAAGATTGCCGCCCAAAAAATAGACCAATCCCGATTCTCATTTGACATTTTGAGGCCTACCATCATAGAATTGTTCGACCCAAGTTTTGTTAAAATCAGACTATTGATTAAGGAGCAACATCTTTAAATGCTTCTGGATAATTTTCACAAAATCAAAGATGGCCACCAAAACATTGACGTATCAAAATACAGAATAGGTTTCCTAGAGGGTGGAAAATCCAAGATGACCACTGGAAAAATTGACCAATCAAAATTCTGTATCTGAATCCTACCACCATAAGGTCCTTCCAGCCAAGTCTGGTTGAAATTGGCCATGAAGTTAATGGGTAGCGTTTTACACAATTTCCCGACAGTTTTCGGAAAATTCAAGATGGCCACCGAAAAAATTGTCCAATCAAAATCCTATATAAAAATTCTGAAGCATACTATTCTCGGGTACTTCCCACTGAGTTTGAAATCGGCCTGGTGGTTAATCAAGATGGGCGGCAAAAAAATTGACCAATCAAAATTCTGTATATAAGTACTGAAACCTCCCACCCTAGGATCCTTCCAGCCAACTCTGAATTGCCCAAGACGTTAATGAGGAGTAGCGTTTTACACAATTTCCCGCCAATTTTCGGAAAATTCAAGATGGTCACCGAAAAGATTGTCCAATCAAAATTCTGTATACAAGTTCTGAAGTATACTAATCTAGGGTCCTTCCCACTGAGTTTGATTGAAATCGGACAAGTGGTTATTGAGGAACAGGCTTTTAACTGATTTACAGAAATTTTCAGAAAATCCAAGATGGGCGGCGAAAAAAATTGACCAATCAAAATTCTGTATACACAAGCCTATTAGCCTAGTATTCTTGACACCAAATCTGGTTGAAATTGCGAAAGCAATTAATGAACAGTAGGGTTTTAAATGATTTTCAGCCATTTTTCGGAAAATACAAGATGGCTGGCGAGAAAATTGACCAATCAAAATTCTGTATACATGTTCTGAAGCATACCAGTCTATGGTCCTTCCCGCCAACATTGCTTTTATCTTATTTCCCAAGATTTTATGAAATCCAAGATGGCCGCCGGAAAAATTGACCAATCAACATTCTATGTACAAGTTCGGAAGCCTAGGTCCTTCCTGAAAAATTAGGTTGAAATCCGCTAAGTGGTTAATGACGAGTAGCGTTTTAAAGCAAAAGTTGATGGACAGATGGTTGACGGACGGATGGTCGCCATGGCATAAGCTCACTTGGCCATTCTGGCCAGGTGAGCTAAAAACTACTGATCTAATTTGGCTCCAATTTTAACACAAGGAAGGAACGTTGACCATGGTGCGGACAAAAGAACCGCGATCCGGATCAGATCAAATTCTTGATGCACGGTATGAATATTTTGAAAACTACTGGTCCGTTTTTGCTCAAATTTTAATACAAGTGTGTTCATACACTAGGATTCCACATGTTTTCACATGAGCCGAAGAAATCTGGAAAATCCGAAAACTTCTTATGTGACAAAAACGGTAGGCCGAGGGTCTGCAATCTCTGATTGTCCTTGTTTCATATGAAACACTTACTCATCTACAATCCTCTCAACCTATTCGCTTGAGATAAATATAAAGGAAATCAAAACCTTTGCTTAGTAAATGTTAATTTGCAGGTCAAGAGAATATTTTTAAGAATTTAGCACAGGAATTCCTGGCTCGCTTATTGAGCCACTGGGAATTCCCAATTCCCATGGTAAATTCTTTAAAATACCATGATAGAATCTTTCTAGCCAAATTGGGTTGAAATATGTCAAGCAGCTATGAAGGAGTAGCATTTTAACCATTTCCGGTAAATTTTCATAAAATCTAAGATTTTCACCTAAAAAATTTTTCAATCAAAGTTCTCAATAAACATTCTAGAGCCTTCCATGATGGAATCCATATAGTCAAATTTGGGTGAAATATGTCAAGCAGTTGAGGAGTAGCAACTTTACAATTTCCGGTACATTTTCCAGAAAATCTAAGATTTCACCCAAACAAGAGGCCCAAGGGGCCTGTATCACTCACCTAGACAATAGACATTTCAACTGGAATGCTCTTTATCAACAAGATGGCCAGCAAACCATTTATTCGACAGTTTCGAAAATTGCTAATTTGAGATCAGAATACCCAAAAACACATAAAAACAATTTGGGCCTCAGAATCCATCAAATAAAAAAATCCAATATGGCCACCAAACATGCTATATTTTGATTGTCCCATGGCGCCCATGTTATTTGACGGATCAACTTCTCTTGAACAAACTTTAAAGGCCCTTAGGCCCTAATCATATCTGGCAAATTTTGGCCCGATTTTTCACTACAACTAGGTCAACCAAGATGGCCGCCGAACCATTTGACCAATCAAGTTCCCTTGCCATAAATCATATTTCATGAGGCTTGCATCAATCCCCCAAGCCGTTTCGGAGAAGATTTTTAAAGACGTTTCCTAAAATCGGCCTAAATCCAAGATGGCACCGGACAAATTGGCCGATCGAGTTCGTTTGAACAAACTTAAATCTGTATGCCCTATGAATGCTTCCTCCCAAATATAATTGAAATCGGCCCAGTGGTTCTTGAGAAGAAGTCGCTTAAAGAATTCCCCATTGCTTTACTATGGGCCCATTGCTTTACTATTGGGAGCCTTTGGTGGGAAAACAAACCAAGCTGGCAGCCAAAGCATTTATCCGACAGTCTCGAAAGTGCCATATTTGAACTCGCCACACTGATAAGCATACATAAAGCAATTTTCGCCATCAAAATACATCAAATACAAAAAAGGAAATATAACGGCAGCCATCTTGGATTTTGCCCGATCGGCTTCATTTGAACAAACTTGAATCTCTATGCCCTAGGGATGCTTCCTGCCAAATATAATTGAAATCGGCCTAGTGGTTCTTGAGAAGAAGTCATTTTAAAGGAAAAGTTGACGGACGACGAACGGTCGCCACGACATAAGCTCACTTGGCCTTTTAGGCCAGGTGAGCTAAAAATTGATCAATCAAAATTCTGAATGGAAGATCTAGATTATGGCCATAGGATTCTTTCAGCTAAATTTGTTTGAAATCGTTCAAAATGGTAAGGAGATGAAGCAATTTGACAATTTCCGGTACATTTTTCATAAAATCTAAGATTTTGAGCCGAAAAATTGATAAATCAAAATTCTGAATGGACTTTCTGGAGCCTACGACCAAAGGGCCCTTGCCAAATTTGGTTGAAATCGGTCAAAATGGTACGGAGAAATTCTGAAAGGTGTTTTAAAGCAAAAGTTTACTGATGCCAGACGGACGGTCCAGGTGAGCTAAAAATAGTCTTCTCTTGGTCTGCAAATGGACATTTCTCAAGACCAGTGCTGAAGCCATTTTTGGCTGTTATGAGGGTTAAAGGGTTAAGAGGCTTAGATTGTGTGCCTAGATGTAGTGAAACGAAATACATCTTCACATATAATGATTTCATTAATTATAAATTATTACAAATTTTTAAATTGACAAATTGAATTAGAGACACGAGAGTCCCTAATTCAATTTCACAACTTAAAAAATTATTTTTATTTATATGGAATGACATCATCATACGTTAAGAATCATTTAGTTTCATGCTCTAAAAGTATACTATTTTAACAATTTTATTTTCAAGAATTCTGCTGTGAATATGCACATTTAATTCAACTAAGTCTTTTATATATATGTAATACAGTGATTGCAACAAGGAACATATAAACATATACGTATATAAATGTTGATCATTCTCGCTTCTCTTGGCTTGCAAATGGACATTAACCCCTTAATGGCCAAATTTGGTTAAGAAAATATAAATATTCATTCCAGTGGTAAATTTTCAAAAATAGGTCTTATCTTGGCCTGCAAATGGACATTGCTCAAGACGACTGCAGAGGCCGGTTTTGGCCCGTGTGATGACTAATGGACAGTCACTAAGATTTTCTTTACCAATCCTGACAATTACCCTGATACTCTGTTGTGAACGAGGCATCCAGAACATTTGATTAATGGGACATGTGGGCCCACAAAATGCTCCAGAACGGGTCATCCTCTACCAGCGAGAAATGTGCACAATATTTGCAGATGTCCTATTTAACGACACCATAACTCCATTCACAACAACAAAGATTGCATGACACCTTAGTCCGTAAATTGGCATTCCACAAGAATACTGAGCAGGATGGCCTTGTCTGGCTTGACCATTAATGTCCTAGGACATATCAGGATAAGATACATTTGTGTGTGAAAGCTTGTAACACATCAATAAAGTAATAGCCATAATCCTTTAACGGTCACGCCGGCCAAATTTGCCTCTGTAGACCAGTGGAATGATGGGGTCTGGCTCGATCACTGACCCGGAGTCATTCACTTGGCAAATTCAAATCAAGAACGATGAAGCGTACAATGTCTCCCTAGCTGTAAAGGAATGGATAGTGTTGATTGGCAAAGCAAACTTAGCATGGTTTTGTAATACACATATTCAGTAATGCACCAACAAGTGTACATGCACAGCCTACATCCATGTAAATCTCCCTATAACAATCAGTACCCAATAACCCCTCGTAGTTACAGCTCAGCCTCTCCATACATGCAATGGTAGGAATGTGAGCCAGCTTACAGCATCATGTATATAGTACAAGCAACTTCAGGCAATCGTGCTATCGATAACTTAGTTCCTACTCATGAATATGCATGCAGCCAGCCAGCAGCAAGCATCCTTATTAGGAGAGAAATGCTGATTGCCTAAACCTGGGACTGTTTAGCAGTGAGTGACAGTCTGTCTATAGCTAGTGGCAAGTAGTCAAGCATACAGTGAATTGTTCAAAGTTTTAAGAATATATGTCCTCTCGAGCACATAATTAGAATCAACCATCAGACAAATTTACGGCTTCCATACCAGCCACTCACCATTTATCTAAGTGTTTCAGGTAGTGTGTTACGCTGCCATGTATATGTACATGGTGTGGGCCTAGGAATAGGGCAGATTCAGCTTGGCATTAAGGATGGGATATTCAAGAATACCTGAGTCTGGTGTTTCATCATTGAATTCTGGCATTTCATCGTTGCGTTTCATCATTAAATTCTTGCAATTTAATAATTAATGGTGTTTCATCATTGCGTTTCATCATTAAATTCTTGCAATTTAATAATTAATTTCCAAAATTTCACTAGACAGTAGGCTTTTCAGCATTAAATCCTTGCAATCGCCTTACTGTTCCTTCATGTCTCCACTTGAACAGTCTCAGCTAACAAGTCAAGAGTGGTGGGGGATGATGTACGATTGAACGTACTAATTTGGCTTGTGCTCCCACCAAGGTCACTCCCATCTATGGACACGGACAGTCTGCACTTATCGGTGCCTGTATCTCATCACCTATCCGGCACCTGCGTGACGAGCATAAGCCAAATTGCGGGAGGGGGGGGGGGGGGATTGAGCTGAGTCTGCACCACTTGCCAAATATAGTGTATAGTGTTCCGAGTTAGTAACATACATTTATATAGATAGTTTATGAATACAAATGAAAGTACAATCAAATCACTCATATTATTGGTTTTTCATAGTCATATTACTCAGCAGCTCCTCTGAGTGCAGTTTAGATTTTGTTTGAGTTGCTTTTTCCCAAGTCGGGCTAAAAATGTGGAATCGCACATAAAGCATAAAAAATTGTTATTACCATCGATTCCATACACGTAATTTCTCTCATTGCCCATAAAAGGTGCGCCATTAATAACCGTTGAAAATAATATCTAGCGGAAGTGGTTTCTCACTAGATTTATAGCGCTCAAACCTAAATGGTAGATAACATGTCACACATATCTATAATAATAGTAAATTGTCAGCCAAGGCAGGAAATTTGAGAAGCCATTCTAATTGAGGCAGGAAATAACGGAAGTGATCTGTAGACAAAATATTCCTCCCCACCCACACCCCCTCCCAACCACCACCACTACCAGCCCACCACCCCAAACACACATTTCACTGTTTGTGCAAAACAGACAAAAACACATCAAAAGTTTACATATTATATTATCAATTGTAAATTAGCTTTGTAAATTAGCTCTGAAGCAAAAAATGTTCTCTAATAGCTGATGAAATCTATTTCATAATACAGACATTTATTTGCAGGTGGATGTACAACAAATAAAATCAGCATGAGTTGCTCAAGTTAACAGTCTGACTGCTGAGTGTTTGCCGACAACATATTCCAGGGGTTATATCTCTCGATCTGCTAAATATTTAAAAAACAACATGACTAAAAGTTGTTGGTGGCTAAACCACCAACAACTTTCAGTCATATTGTTTTCAAAATATTCAGCAAGTCAAAAGTTTTTGCTCATTGAAATTATTGTCTGGTGGCTTGCAACAGCGAAACAGTTAAGATTAGTTCTACACAAATCATAGCTGTAGGATGCAGATGAGACTGTGATGACAGGTGGGTTGATGGCGTAAGCAAATTATTTTCACGTTGCAATAGTACATCGTACATGTATTAAAGGGAAATTCCAGTGAAAATCGGGAACATGTCAACTAAAAATATACTATAATCCGAAATAGTTGCCGCAAAAAAATATAAAATACACTGTTCCATTGCCGAGAAATAATAAAATGAATATGCCCAAAACGCTCGAAAACGTGACTCCTGGGCCCATCCATTTTCTCGCAACGAGAGCGAGAAACCGCGAGATTATGACGTCAACGACACAGCAGCAAAATATCGCCAGCGCTTTTAGATTTACCTGTTTACTTCGCGTTATGAAGGCCGAATATTAATTAACCTTTTAATGACCAAATTCTGTCAGGAAGATCAGAATATTTCCTTATTGAATGCCCATTTGCAGGCCAAGCGGACTATTTTTGAAAATTGACCACTGGCTGGTTCGGTTACTGAGACAGTCGTTTTAGTTGTAAATTTTCAAAATAGCCTTCTTTTGACCTGCGTTCTCAATTTGACGATTGCAGAGGCCAGTGCTGGCGTGAAATGGTTAAATCGTATCATGTCCGCATGTCAAGCATGGGCTTGCAGTAATAGAAACGATCATGGAAAGGGTACGGCAATTCACATTTTCAGATACCGGATCCACAGAAGCATCCGCATGAAAAGGGGCTAACTGAAAGATGGCTTCATAACATCGGCACTGGATGGATATCTTCCACATTTAAATTTGGAAGACACAAGTTTAGAACATATACTCTGTATAATTTTAAAACAATGTGTCATGCATTTCAAAACAAAAGGCGCGGTACTTAATTTTAATATAACAGAATCAAACTCGACAATTAACGTCGTATTTGCTTGCATCAATTGTAAAACTGGATTTGCAAACCAAAATGAAACGATGTCGCTGATTGCCCGGTCGGTCAATTATAGGCAACTGCTTAGCGGCTTACTTCGTAGACGATAGTAGGTGACAGCTAGTAAATAATGACAAGTGCACGCTAGACATAATTAGTAATTTAGTGCTTTCACACTATTGAAATCCAGCGTTATTAATCATTTACAACGTTTACTCCCAATTTTAAAATAACTATGCAGAGTGTTGAATATTCTGAATTAAATTTTCCTGAAATTGTTGCGGTAGCTTCCAAACTAATTAGTTTCACATAATAGGCCTATGCAGGGTAAATTTAAAGCTTTCTGCTTTTCTGTCCTTGAAAGAGTTAACTAATTGGTCCCAAATTTTTAAATGTTGACCCATATTTACTGCCTGTTGAATATTTTGAAACTGGAATTTGACTGGAAGCAGAAGTTGCAATAGCAACAGCTTTCAGAGAAATTACATTCAACATTTACTCAACTAACATATTTTTCAAGAACTTGTTCTAGCGGGTTGATTGCAAACACGCTCCTGGCATAACCCTTCAATGTTTTAAAAAAATAGAAATTGGCCATAAGAAAACAATTTTTGACAATTTAGCACTACAATGACTGGCGCGATCATCGGGACACTAATTGCACTTTAATTTCCTCCAAACACTGTGGCAAAGTGTCAGTTGTTTAGGCAGTACGCTAATTATCCACGAGATGCAAGATTTACCTCCCCTGGTTACGGCTATCCTCGATCGGGCAAAGAGAGTAGGTGTGTCGGTGACGTCAGCTGCTTGTCCAAAATGGTGCCTCTATCTACTGGTTACATTAGCAATTTAAATTAAGGATATCTTTTTTATTTGTTGGCATAAAATTGTGCTCTTGGTCTCAAATTAATGCGGAAAATTAGTACTTTACGTCAGATGCATAAAATCCCCCAGTGGAATATCAAAATTGTCAGTCAAATATAGGCTGTGTATACAAAAGAAATGATGTTAAAATGGACGAAGAGACAGACAGATAGATGTCATATAAATAAGGCAATGAATAAATACACATTTAGCTTTGCCTCTCCCATCTCTTAAAGGAACGGGAAAGGGAAATAACTAATGTTCATTGCTAATCTCATACTATATTAAATAAACTACCATCGGTAAAAATGGGCATGAATCTGGATTATTTGCGCAAAGGCATTTACTAAATCCCCCAACAGACCCCCCTTGTGGGTTGGTCTGTAATTTTATTAACCACAATAAACATACTTACCATTCAATCACTACTTGCTAAATCAAACCTACTGCATTTAGCGCCAGACAAAGATTTTTATGCTTAGTTTCATGCCCCCACCTGCCTATACCACCTCATTGTACCCTCAACCAGGCTTCTGGTAGAGTACACTCTAACCATATAGCCTGCATAAACTGACACAAGTCTGAACTCATTCCTCTTTGACCTAGGTCAATGAGTATGCCCGTGCATGCACGCAGGAGGCTAAGAGTAACATAGAATCACTTTCCAAATTTAGATGCAAGGAAGAATAGATTCTCAAATCATTCCCACTCGGGGTGGCTGAGGCTGGGTCGTAGTAATTGAATGGTAAGTATGTTTATAGTGGTTAATAAAACTACGGACCAACCCACAAGGGGGGGGTCTGTTGGGGGTTGTTATTACACCACAAACATCAATTACTGTTCAATCACTACTTGCTAAACCGGTAGAATTGGTCAGTGCCCCACTTAAAAACCCTTGGTGGGTGGAGATTTGAGAAGCTCAAAGTAAGTATATAAATAAAAGATACACAAATAAAAAGTAATCAAATAAACATAAAGTGCATCAATTTCAATCACACAGTGATTATTAAACAATGAAAATGAACAAGCAAAGAAAACTAAACAAGACACAAATAAAGATTCTCACCCATATCAACAGAGGCATACAGCCTAACAAAAATGGTGAATTGTGCTTGTTAAATGGTCTTTAGCTTGCTTAATTAAAATGGTTATATTTCTAAAGGTCGATTCGGAATTCCAGCCAGCCACTTGCATAACATCATCTAAGGATGAATCGGCAAATAAGGTGAAAGAAGCCATTCCACAAACGTCGTGGGCTTTAATATGAGCCAATTGGATTTCACCAGTTGAAGCTATCTCTAAGAGATTCGAATAGTATCGCATAACCATCTGGCAATAGTGGCTTTTGGAAACAGGTCTGGCTACCTCTTCCACGTACGGAACCCATAGATGGGTTTTAACAGATCTTTTAAAATCAGTACAAGATTTATAAGCCTTAAGAGCTCTAACCGGACACCAGAATTTATCTGACAGTGAGAAAGACGTTAAAGATTTCAGGATAATCAGTTTAGCCGGGTGACGGTTGAATTGTCTTTGATAAAAATTCCCTTCTGGGATAAAGAATTAAACCATCCCCCGTCTCAATAAATCTATCCTTCTCTGTGGAAAGAGCGTGGATCTCAGATCTTCTGGTAGAAGTGGATGCAACTAGAAAAACGGCTTTAAGAGTTAAAAGTTTAAGGCTAATGGAACCAATTGGTTCAAAATGACTACCTGCCAAAACCTGAAGAACCAATGCCAAATTCCGAGAGAGTAAGGGCTTAGCCACTGGAGGATGAATGTTATCCAAACCTCTAATAAAACCATTTACAATCTTAGTGTCTTTGACATCGGCATTTAAAAGGCACTATATCCCCTACCAGTATTAGCTGATAAATTCAAAGAATCAAACAGGTAAGACAAAAAATCTAACACTTGGGATATAAAAACAGAATCGGGCAGGAAACCATTATTGGAACACCAATCTCCGAAAATTTTAAGTCTACCCTTGTAAACACATCTGGTTGACTGTCTCCTGGCCAAATCGAGAATTTCTTAAGATCTTGAAGAAAACAGGATTGGAGCGACCGAACACTCAAAATCCTCCAGCTACACAGACTGAAGATTTCTGGATTGGGATGAAAGCACTTGCCCCTGACTTGAGACAAGGTCTGGGGATTCTGGAAGAAGACGAGGAAAGTCCACCAGACGATCTAGAAGATCTACGAACCTGATCCTTTTTGGCCAAAATGGAGCTACCAGGAGAAATTTGCAGATCTGGTCCCTGACCTTCTTCAACACCAACGGGATCAGAATTGTTGGAGGGAATGCATATGCGAACATCCCTGTCCAAGACTGAGACAGGGCATACACCACTAGAGTCTGGCTGTCCGGAAAAGGAGACATGAAGCAAGAGATCTGGGCATTTAGAGAGGTCGCGAAAAGATCTACATGGGGACAACCCAGAAGGAAAATCGCTTTGACAACCGACTTCTTTAGCTGCCACTGCATGTGAGCAAACTTGCTTGGCCTCGACAACTGGTCCACAAGAAAATTCAACCTGCCAGGGAAGTGGCTTGCAACAAGAAAGATCTGACGCTTGCGGCACCACAGAAGAAGGTTCTAACCTTCCATGCAAAGAAGAGAAGACCTCATTCCCCCCTGTTTGTTGATGTAGGAGACCACTGTGGAATTGTCTGAACGAATCAAGATTTTGAGGCCCCCTCCCTCAATTCGCCCACAAAAGGAGCCTTCCTGACATAATTCTAGAATATTGATATGGGCTGTTGACTCCTCCAGGGACCAAAGGCCTGAAACTGACAGGGAATCTCAGACTGCTCCCCACCCCTCCTTTGAGGCATCTGTGAAAATAAACACCTCTGGGGAGGACTTCACCAGGGGACACCTCTTAAGAGAAGAGCATGATCCCTCCAAAAATCCAAATGAGGAATCAGATGCTCTCTTATTGGAATCTGACTGTAAATGGAATGAACTGACTGCTTCCCAAGAGACATCAGATACATTTGAAAAGGTCTTCCCATCAGCGCCGCCCGGGGAATAACATTCTCGACACTGACCATTAAGCTCAAGACCCTGAGGAAGAATCTTGCTTTAACTATCGGGGAGGATGTCAGGACTTCAATTGCAAACAACATTGCTTCTACTCGGGCTTCCGAAGGAAAGATTAAACCTTGAACCAGGTCGAAAGAGACTCCTAGATGGGTGAAGACTTGGGAAGGAACAAGGCTTGACTTTAGGAGATTAATGATCCAGCCTAGACTGCAAACCTCTGGGATAATGCCTGCGAGAATTGATGAAGACTGCTTTTATCAACCCGCATCTATCTAAATGTGAAGATGAATAGATCGAGGGTGCAAGACTCCTGCCACAGCTGACACCAGAAGGGTGAAAAGAAAGGGAGCTGTGGTCAGGCCGAAAGGCATAGCTCGAAACTGCCATACCCTTCCCTTGTAAGCAAACCTCATGAACTTCTGAGAGGGGTGGATAAGAACATTGGAAGTAGGCATCTTTGAGGTCGATAGAAGCAGTCCACATACCTGGAGCTAGACTCGCAATAACTTGAGAAATGGTCTCCATTTTGAACTTGGGGGTGAGAATAAGGAGATTTAACTTCTTTAAATTGATTATCGGATGCTTAGTGTCTTTTTGGACACTAAGAAAATTGTTGAATAGTAGCCCGGGTCTACTCTCCAACTGGGAACCTCCTCTATGGGTTCCTTGATGATCATGGATTCTAACGCCTCTAAAACGCAGTTTCTCCTGATTGAACGGAACAGGAGTCCATTTTGGCAGGAAAGACAAAGCGGGAAGATCCTGAATCCATGAAGGGGCGTACCCCCAGTGAAGTTGGTCGATAAGCCAGGAGACCTGAACGAGGTCTTGCCAAGTCTCCCAGAAACGAGACAGGCACCCTCCCACTGGCACGCTGGGTAAGAGTGTTCTCTTATCAGGACCTTGTCATGTATTCTATTCATAGAATTGTGATGACGGTCATCACTAGTAACTTTCCCGTAGTTCATGTAGATCTCGGGCACATGATTTGGCTATATCTTGACTATAAGCACTCCCATAGACTTACTATGGGGTTTTGGTTTGCCACAATCTCTGGTTAAATCTCTGTAAATAATATTATCTATAATTTTTGCAGAGTCTTTAGCATTATTAATAAGTTAGGCTATACTGATATGACCCTTTTTGGTCTCCATTCAGAGTAAGCGGTATTATTAAAATATCCATAATAAACGGGAGTTACCTATTTAGTGAGGACTAAGCATTATGATATAGCCAAGGATTTTTGCCATATGTAATCTATGTGTTTTCTATGAGCAGTCCTCTTTAGCATATAGTAAGTTTGACACTTCTTTAAGGGGGCCCTTATTAAGAGGGGCTAGATATTCTTGGATCTAGAATCCTTCTAGGTAGTCTCTTCTTCCAAAATGGTCTTCTGTTCCTTATTATTAGAAGCTATTAGCTTTAGAGGGGTTGTTGCTTGTCTATGATTGTCAAGGAGTCTAGAGAAGAGGCTATTCATTGGAAAGTAGATCCAGGCTTCTGTGCATTGGTTGGATTGTCTGTTAGGCTTCTAAATCTCGATTCATTCAGTCATTGCCATGGGGTTTTTCTTTCATTTTTAGAAGGAGGAATGAGGTTGAGTCTTATGGATTGTCCTTTAGTAGAGCTGTTCGCGGCCTCTCTGAATGCTCAGATCTTCTCTTTCATGTCTCCTTTTCCGGACAGTCAAGCCCTGGGGTGGATGCTCTGTCTCAGTAGTGGACAGGAATGTTCGCCTATGCCTTTTCTCGAACGATTTTGATTCAGTTAGTTTTGAAGAGGGTCAAGGATCAGGTTTGCGAAATTCTTCTGATAGCTCCCTTTTGGCCAAGGAGGATTTGGTTTTTAGACCTTCTAGATTTTCTGGTAGATTTCCCTCTTATTCTTCCAGTATACTAGGATACTAAGACTTTTAATAGCTTCAGATTGCTACGCCTTTACCGTCCTGGAGTTGGGCTTTGGTTCTTCAAGTTTTGGCAGGTCGCCATTTTGAACCTTTTTATTCTACCTGTAGTAAGCTTGGTTTTGTTTTTAATTGTCAAAGCTGTTTTTTCTTGTTGCTACAGCCTCGGCTAGAAGGCGTTCAAGAAATTCATGCTCTGTCTGCTGAAAAGGAGAGATTTATAGTTTCAGGAGATGGCTTGGTTTGATATCCCAGAAGGAATTTTTTATCTAAAACTCAAACTAACCGCTATCCCGCTAGTCCGATCATTTTTAAAATCTTTTTCATCTGTCGCCATCCGAAAAAGTTTGGTGTCCTATTAGGGCATTAGGAACATTCAATCAGCGATCAGATGTTATAAGAGTCGATCCATCTCAGTTATGTTTTTCCTACGAGGAAGAGTTAACTAAGCCGGTCTCAAATTCTTCGATTGACAGATGGATTTTTGAGAGAATAATTAAGCCTTGTTATGAGATAGCCTCACCGGATCAAATTAATCTCTCCCTTATTAAAGCCGATGACGTTAGAGGTAGGGCTACTTCTTGCGCTCTTTTTGAGGGTTCGTCTTTAGATGAGATCATGCAGGTGGCAGGAGGGAAATGTGAATACACCTTTACATCCTTTTATCTCAAAGACCAGAGTGCAGCAGCTTCCTTCTTTCGTAACATTTCCACTTTTAACGAAAAAAGCCGAAGACTATTTACCAAGCACTTCCCACCATTTTCGTTGGGACTCGGCATCAGTGAGAAATGGTGAGTCTTCTGTTGGTTTTTATTTATTTCTTTAAGTTCAAGTTGTTCTTATTTGCTAATCATGGTGTGAATGAGCTAAATGCACTATTAGGTTATGTTATTAGCATTTGGATAAGATTGGTTTAATTTTATCCTTGTTTGTTAACTAAAAAAGCCGAAGACTATTTACCAAGCACTTCCCACCATTTCCGTTAGGACTATGCGTCTGTGAGAAATGGTGAGGGTCTTCTTTTGGTTTTTAGTTATTTCTTTAAGTTCAAGTTGTTCTTATTTGCTAATCACAGTGTGATTGAGCTAAATGCACTATTATGTTATGTTATTAACATTGGGATAAGATTGGTTTGATTTTTATCCTGGTTTATTGATTCTCTAATCTCCTCCCACCTTATGTGGACAGGGGGCACTGACCAAATCTACGGGTTTAGCAAGTAGTGATTGAACGGTAATGGATGTTTTTGTGGTGTAATAACAACCCCCCACAGACCCCCCTTGCGGGTTGGTCTGTTGTTTTATTAACCACTATAAAAACATACTTACCGTTCAATCACTACGACCCGGCCTCAACCACCCCGCGTGGTAAGATTTGAGAATCAGACTTTAAATATTTTTGCACTTAAATTTAGAAAAGTGAATCTATTTCCTATTCGGGCTCTAATGCGCATGCGCGAGTGCGCTTAGCGACAAGCGTCACTATGAGGTGAGTATAGACTGGTGCCAGTCTATACCTGATGGTAGGCTGGAGATGGGACTCAACCAGTAGCCTGGTTGAGGGTCCATAGGAATAGGATTAGGCATGGGAGGTGTGTATGCAGGAATAAAAATCTTATTCTGATAGCAAAATGCAGATAATTGATTTAGCAAGTAGGGATTGAACGGTAATGGATGTTTTTGTGGTGTAATAACAACTGTGATTTTAGGTGGTTTAACCATTTATCTAGAGGACTAGACCCACTTTCTGAGATAACGACGTGTCATGTGCATAACTTTGCTCAGTTGAATATGTGATGTTATAGTGTGTGCTATAATCCCCTGGGAGGATGAGAACTATCGCTATGTCGGACACTCATTGTGGAGGCTTCCTTCAGTGACACACACCTATTATTGATAACCTACTGTGAACAATATGCAGTATTCACACATGCGGCTACATTTCACTCACTGTCTGCAGATTTGATTTATATGGGACAAAATTCGGTACATATTGTGCTTTAATCACCAGGCGGAATTCTACTGTCTATGACTCTATGTTCTGAGAATATTATCATACATATACTATTGCGATACAACAGATTTAATAATCCTTCACAATAAAAACTTTTATTATTGCTTAAATGGTCAAATTTCGTTATTAGTCATTTGAAATTGTTGAAATTATCATTAATTTCAAAGATTTGTGTCAATCAACGCTACCTCCAGAACAGCCACCATAATATATTATAATTTAAAGAAAATGAAAAGATGAACATCGAAATGTTGTTGATTGGTACCATCATAGAGGAATAAAACTATTAACTCCAGTAAAATACCAGAGACGAATCAGAATAACTTAAAACGATGTTTCTAAACATAGACATTAAACATGTATTTATCTGAATAATCGGAGCAATCATTTTACCAATATTGCAAACAATCAAAGATGTAAGTGGACCTAAGCGCCTATCAGTGGGGTTTAAGTGCCACGCAAATAATATTCCATTTGTGCATTGATACCTATAACAGAACTTATTTACTGCTTGCTACTGGTGCAATACTGCTGATTATTTTGAAAACAATCTGACTGGAAGTAGTTGCTAGCAGCAGCAGGGATTCTCAGTCAAAATGTTTTCCAGTGTAATTTTCACTGATTGTTTCTATGGTCACAAAATGATGCCAGCGAATAATTTGAAACCATTTTCACTGAAATTCTTTGCTGCATATACCAGTGGCCTATCAAATTGTTTTCAGAATAGTTTCGGGTATTTTATATCGCTGTAACTAGCGGATATACTAGTAGATCACTGTTATATAACAAGTACAGTAATAACAGGACTGCTTGTAAAAAGGAACAGAATTAGATTTATCTCTCCTCACGCATCTGAGCATTGGGATGCATATTAAGGTAGTTTAGTTGCTTTAAGTTATTCTGATTCACTGTATCTTCTTTACTGGTGACAGTAGTTACATTACTGTATGGTGTTACCAATCAACACCATTTGGAAGCTCCTTTATCTTAACCACATGCATCAAGTGTGAGCAAGACTTATCCATGATGTTTTGTTGTCCATGAGTCTCTTAATTCTTGTGGTTTTATCCATGAAACTCCAGTGTCAGTCTGACAATCTATAGCTTTTTCAAGGGGGTTAATACAATATAAGAAAGCTGTTGGATATTCAGCAAACAAGTTTACTGGAAGGCAGTGTTAGCATAACCCTTTCATTGACAAATCCCTGAAAAAATAAATTCCTTACGACATAAAACTTATTCTGTTGAATATTTTGAAATTGATTTAACTGGAGGTTGTTGTTTCCTAAGGCAGAAACAGTTTTTAGTCAGATCAATTTCAAAATATTCAAAAGTTTTCCTCTATGGTTGCCCTGAAAATGAGATATGGGGAATTCATCCGTGAAAGGGTTAATGCAAACGGGGGTCAGAAAAGCATAGCACAATGAAAGCATGGGCCTTCACAGTACACTCAGGTATTAGTACAGTCATTCTATGTGAAATCATAGCACAATGAAAGCATGGGCCTTCACAATACACTCAGGTATTAGTACAGTCATTCTATGTGAAATCATAGCACAATGAAAGCATGGGCCTTCACAGTACACTCAGGTATTGGTACAGTTATTCTATGTGAAATCATAGCACAATGAAAGCATGGGCCTTCACAATACACTCAGGTATTTTTTACAGTCATTCTATGTGAAATCATAGCACAATGAAAGCATGGGCCTTCACTGTACACTCAGGTATTGGTACAGTCATTCTATGTGAAATCATGGCACAATGAAGGCATGGGCCTTCACAGTACACTCGGGTATTAGTACAGCCATTCTATGTGAAATCATAGAAGATTGTTGTTGCATCAACTGTTGAAATTACTATGATTCTTCTGCATGGCTAAATTTCAATAAACTGAGAATATTCGGAGAATATCAGATCATTATTAACTCACCTGACCTGAAGGCCCAAGTGAGCCTATGCCAGGGTGTTCATCCGTCAGTCAAATTGCATATCCTGGGTCAGCTTATGCAATCGTAATTCATTTGTAATGAATAACCTGGACAAATTTGCACAATATTCATGTCATTGATACATGTATATTTTTCAATTGGGCCGCTATGGCGTCAAAAGTGTCTGTTTTTGAAGCAATGTGCCAACTGAAAGCTTTTACTGTTTGAGATTTAGCTTTGACCTCAAAATTGGTGCACATATTCGGGACCCCATAGACAAACATTCGGCCAGTAGAACCAGAGTTATTCAGTGTCCAATTTGAAGAAATTGTTGCTGAAAGCTGTTGCATTGTGATTTCTACCCAAAAGAAGTAGAAGCACTCCGTTCTCATATTAACCCTTGCGTCTCGCGACGCAGGTAAAAAATCATGACAGTTATGGCCGATTATGAGATAAATGCTGACAAAGTGAGCTTATGCTGTGGTGGTTGTGACTCAGCTGTCTGTCAAATCGCATCTTCTATGACCAATTTCAGGCAAATTTGTCTGGGAGAATCTTATCGTGTTAGCAGGGCTCGATTATAAGACTAACCTGTTAACACGAGGATAGTAGAATTTCATATGGCCTAATAAAACTGCACCTGTACTAACCTATCTGGGTTAGTTGCTCTCAAAAGAGGAAATACAAAAAACTATTCTAATGTCATTATGTCGAGTACCCACCAAAGGCAGCAGCGGCTTTCCAGACAAACTAATTTCAAAATATTCAACGGTTTCTCTGTATCAGTGATTGGATTAAAGAAGTCATCAGCTTTGAGCTTACAAACATTGGGTTAGTGAAGTTTGCTGCGGGATAGTAAAATCAATGATGAACTATCCTGTCTAGGTTAGTAGAACAAATCCTTAAAATCTACCCCTGGGTGTTAGGCTCCAGAACATCTCTTCAAATTCTGATTGATCCATAAATTGATCAGTGAAAATCTTAGATTTTATAAATGATTTACTGGAAATTGTCAAAATGCATCTCCTTGGTAGATTTCAACAAAATTTGGCTGTAAGAACCATATGGTGCTACGCTTCAGAACTTTGATTAGTCAGTTTTGGGGTGAAAATCTTGGATTCTATGAAAAAGTTCCCGTAAATTGTCAAAATGCATCTCCTCAGCCGCTTGGTTGATTTTAACCAAATTTAACTAGATGGACCCTATGGTGGTACGCTCTAGAAGTTCTATTCAGAAATTTGATTGGTCAGATGTCTCATCCGTAACCATTTACCCCTCAAATTCTTCAAAATAAGTATCAATTTTCTCATAGAAAATGTCCATTTGCAGGTCGAGATTATTTTTGAAAATTTATCACTGGAATGACTGGCTTGATTAACGAGCCAGTCATTCCAGTAGTAAATTTACAAAATAGTATTCTACTGGAGTCCTGGTCTGAAAATGGACATTTCTCAGATTTACTGCAGAAGCAATTTTTTGGGCGGCGTGAGTATTATTGGGTTAATCAATTCCCGGTTTTAACCAAATTCGGACAGGAGTACCCCATATTGAGTGCCTGGAATTTTAACTGATCCATTTTCAGGTGAACATCCTGTTCTTGAAAATGACATCACGGGAAGTGCTTACGGTTCAGACTGAAACTCCTGATATTTCATCGATAACTAAGGGTGATTAAAGTTTGTTCAAAAGAAATTGATCAGTGATAAAACATGGCTGTCATTGACCAATCATAATTTACTGTTTGGTGGCCATGTTGGTTCTTTATTGGTTTGCCAATGTTTCCTCCTGTGGTAAGACAATCCACCACTGAGCCGTGAACTGGGTTCGTCGTTTAAGTAGTCCATTGTTGAGAACCATGCCACTCCCTTAAATTTGATTTTAAATTATTTGTTTGTTTGATATATTTATCATGTCGATATTTTCAAGGTAACATTCATGATTTATGCCAGGTTTACAATTCTATCAGTGTTCACTCAAGGTCGCTTAAACTTATATAAGCCTATAGGCTCAGCTTTAGCCCATTTCCTAGATGTGTTGGCTTTCAAGATTCAAAATTATTATCATAACAGCTAAATTTTTGACATAGGCCTTTATCTTTAAAAAGGAAATAGTGTATGATTTCCAAAAATTTAAAAGCCAAATCATACTTGGGAAATGGGATATCTATAAAGGAATCCATAAGTTTTAAGTTTATGAAGTCAGTTATTGACCCATTCACTACTGGTAAGCAACTATCCCATTTAATTACTAAATGCCAATTTATCAATGTTCAAACAGTTTGGACACATTGACAAATTGACATTTAATAACTACATAATATTTTAATGGCAATTTGATGTAAATGTGTTACTGCCGATGATTATTTCAGATAAAGGGGTTTCCTTCTTTCGTGTTTATTATTGCTCATTAATATGTATGAGCTGAAATCATTATCGTGATTCGGGCATTCCTGTGAAGGAATCGTTTAGTGGACTCGATTTACCCGTTTGTTGCTGGATAGAAGATACGATGAACCTTCGATTCGCGCAATGCTAAATGCTAGCGGGATGGATTGGCGATTGAGCTCTCGCTAAAAATCGTTTAATATTAGAAAATATATTCTAATATGTACAGCGGGATTTTAGAACATGATTCACAATTCTTTTTTTATATCAGAAGCAATAGTATGATGCATTTTTCTAGCGTTGAATGTGAAAATTCATGTATTTTTAACATGTATGCCTACCACCGAGACCCCCGAAATCTCAATACTATCGCTCGGCAAACATTGCCAAAGTTTAATCTGATGGAAATTAATCAAAGGATAAATTATTCACGTGTGTTTCGATATCGTACTACGCATCTTTGTGTCATTTTAACAAAATTAATTGCATAAATATATCTAAATGCAACTCTTCTCCTTGCCAGTCGGACTAAATAACACGTCAACGACTAGAGGGAATTCCCTCGTCCCTTCCACTTGTGACGCGTGTCACGTTTCACCAGTTTTACGGAACTTGCCGAGTGATATTAGGAAGCAGCAAAAGGCATAATTTTCAACATTTATAATCATGTTATTCTAGCATACACGTTTTAAAAAGAATAAAAGTGCATGATAACATGTTAATCTAGCATCACTCTATCTGTTTTCAAAAGAAAATGCCAGCCACGATCTACACTTTAAAATCAGCTCAGTAGTTCTCGAGAAGACATTTTAAATTTCCCATTGCTTTAGTATGGGAGCTTTTGGCGGGAAAATGATCCAAGATGGCTGCAAAAGCGTTTATCCAACAGTTTTCGAGAATTGCAAATTTGAGATTAGAATACCCAAAACCGTATATAAAACGGATTTCGGCCTCAAAATCCATCAAATAAAAAAATCAAATATAGCCGTCAAACACGTTATATTTTTATTGGCCCCCGGCGGCCATGTTTTTTGACGGATCAACTTCTCTTGAACAAACTTAGTCCCTAATCATATCTGCCAAATTTCGGCCTGATCCCTTCAGCGGTTCTGGAGAAGTTATTTTCGCTAAAACCAGGTCAACGAAGATGGCCGCCGAACCATTTGACCAATTAAGTTCCTTTGAACAAAGTTGGTTGAGCTCTTGCCCTAGATCATATTTCATGAGGTTTCCTTCAATCCCTCAAGCGGTTTCAGAGGTTTTTAAAGACATTTCTAAAAATCTGCCAAAATCCAAGATGGCCGCCGGCCTAATTGGCCGATTGGCTTCATTTGAACAAACTTGGATCCCTATGCCCTAAGGATGTTTCCTGCCAAATATAATTGAAATTGGCCCAGCGGTTCTTTAGAAGAAGTCGTTTAAAGGAAAAGTTGACTGACGGATGGATGACACACGGTCGCCACGACATAAGCTCACTTGACCTTTCAGTACACTTGACAGACTATTAACCCTTTAACAGTCATATCAGCCAAAAAACGGCTTCTGCAGTGGTCTTGAGAAATCTCCACATGAAGACCAACAGAAGACTATTTTAGAAAATTGACCACTGGAATGACTGGCTCGATAAGCAAGCAAGTCATTCCTGTGATAATTTTCAACAAAAGGCCCCTAACAAGAGGCCCAAGGGGCCTGTGTCGCTCACCTGGAGCACCATAAATTGTTGTCAAAATTGTTGGTGGGTGGTTTAGCAGTCTTTTAAAATGAGGTTGTGGACATTTTTGCAAGTGCAATATGGCCGTCAAACACATTACATTTTGATTGGCCCACGGCGCCCATGTTTTTTTGATGGATCAACTTCCCTTGAACAAATTTTAATGGCCCAAATTTTGGCCTGATCCCTTCAGCGGTTCTGGAGGAGTCATTTTCTTGAAAACTAGGTCATCCAAGATGGTTGCCGAACTATTTGGTCAATCAAGTCCTCTTGAACAAACTTGGCTTACCTCTTGGCCTACATGAAGATTCCCCAAGTGGTTTCGGAGATTTAAGACATTTTCTGAAATCGGTCGAAATCCAAAATGGCCGCTGGGCAAATTGTCCAATCAGGTTCATTTGAAAAAACTTGGATCCTTGTGCCCTAAGGATGCTTCCTGCCAAATATAATTGAAATCGGCCTGGTAGTTCTCGAGAAGACATTTTAAATTTCCCATTGCTTTAACATGGGAGCTTTTGACGAGAAAATTATCCAAGATGGCCACCAAACCGTTTATCCAACAGTTTCGAAAATTGCAAATTTGAGCTCAGAATACACAAAAACGTATATAGAACAAATTTTGGCCTCAAAATCAATCAAATAAAAAAATCCAATATGTCCGCCAAACACGCTACATTTTGATTGGCCCACGGCGGTCATATTGTTTGATGGAGCAACTTCCCTTGAACAAACTTTAATGACCCTTAGCCCCTAATCATATGTCCCAAATTTTGGCCCGATCCATTCAGCGGTTCTGGAGAAGTCGTTTTCAGGAAAAGTAGGTCATCCAAGATGGCCGCCGAACAATTCGGTCAATCAAGACGTCTTGAACAAACTTGGCTTACGTCTTTGCCTAGATGAGGTTTCATAAGTTTTGAATTGATTCCCCATGCCGTTTCGGAGAACTAGATTTTTAGACATTTCCTAAAATCGGCCAAAATTCAAAATGGCCACCGGTCAAATTAGCCAATCTGCTTCATTTGAACAAACTTGGATCCCTAAGCCCTAAGGATGCTTCCTGCCAAAATATAATTGAAATCGGCCTAGTAGTTCTCCAGAAGAAGACATTTTAAATTTCTCATTGCTTTAGTATAGGCACCTTTGCCAGGAAAATAATCCAAGATGGTTGCCAAACCATTTATCAGACAGTTTCGAAAATAGCAAATTTGAGATCAGAATACCAAAAAAACACATATAACACCTATTTCAGCCTCAAAATCCATCAAATAAAAAAATACAATATTGCTGCCAAACACGTTATATTTTGATTGGCCCACGATGGCCATGTTTTTTGACGGTTCAACTTCCCTTGAACAAACTTTATTGGCCGTTAATCCCTAATCATGTCTGCCAAATTTCCACCCGATCCGTTCAGCGGTTCTGGAGTTGTTTTCGCTAAAACTAGGTCAACCAAGACGGCTGCCGAACCATTTGACCAATCAAGTTCCCTTGAACAAACTTGGGTCAGCTCTTGAACTAGATCATATTTCATGAGTTTTGCATCAATCCCCATAATGGTTTCGGAGATTTTAAAAGATGTTTCCTAAAATCGACCAAAATCCAAGATGGACGCCGGCTAAATTGGTTGATCGGGTTCATATGAACAAACTTAAATCCCTTTCAGGCCAGGTGAGCTAAAAATAGTCTTCTCTTGGGCTACAAATTGACATTTTCAATTAGAAAATTGAATTCTTAAAGACAAATTTGAGGGTTAAAGGGTTAAGCATTCATTACAGAGTTAGATATGTTGATTGCGACAACAGTAGGGTCCTGCGACGATTCGATTCGATATTGTCACAAAGCTTCGATTCAATTCAATTTTTGTGGATTTGAGATTTTTTAGTGGTGGGTAGGCTTTAGGGCTTCACAATATTGAACAATTTAGAGCGATGCCTTAATGGGTAGTTGGGCAATTCTTTAATAAAACTAGTTTTTTGGGGGGGTTTTCTGCCCCTTAATTAAATTTAATGGGATGTATCCATTAAACCTCACTTCACGGAGAACATTCATTCCATGCCATTCCAATCCCAAAAATTAGCCTCATATTTAATGGGTTCATGTCCCATTAAACTATCATATCATTATCCCATGAAAGTTTAATGGGTTAGGCTATTAAGAAACCCATTAATCATCTCCAGTTTCTGCTTCAATTTAATGACACATATTTAATGGTAACACCATATTGTATGCAGTAGTGACAATAGATGGCAAGGTTGCTGGTATAAGAGACTTTGAGCGATCTTCACAAGACTTGCGTGAAGATCGCTCAAAGGGTCCCAAAGATGTGTAAGAAATTTGGGGTAAAAATGACAAAGGTCATGGCACCCAGATAAACTAATATTTTGACGATTATTTTTAAAACTGTCTGAAAGCCATTTTCTAAAGAAAAAACCCTCCAGTTCTACTTTCACGCTTGATCCATGGGGTCTTGAAGATTTGTGATAAATTTGTGGTCAAAAGCTCAAATATCAAGGTCACAGTGACAACTAACACTCTTCCAAACATGAATGACGTGAGTAATTTTTGCAGCCATTTCTGCTGGTTTACATATGAAGATCTGTCGCTTGTCGCGTTAGACAAGTGGTCGGGCAGATCGCAGCTCAATAAGCCCTTGCTAGTTAGTTATTCAGGGCTGTCGTTTCAAGTTTTTCATACACAGCAATCAAACTTGGTGTATGTAATATGTATACATTGTAAGCTTACGGTATGGAGCATAAGAAAGTAGGTCCCTGTAACCTACTTTTTCAAGCTTCACCCGCAGCTACCAATATTCTAGCAACCTTGTTTTAATATAATTGGGATGCTTCTAGACATTTCAAATCATGACCCGACATTTGACGAGGAGTATGACGACACATTTACCGAAACTAGAGTCTGTGCATACAAATTTCAGAATGGCATAGAATTAGCTCGCATCATTGCACAATCCATACCCTCAGGCAATGCAAGGAATATGTGTACGGTTATATGATGTAATCCTATCTGACTGAAACTGCCGAACAACAAAACGTAATTTACAACGCAACAGATAATTCTTGTGAATATTCTGAAACTATAATTTGATTTGGAGCTGTTACGGCTCCCCCCACACCCACCCCCATAATTTTGTTTCAAATCATGGTTTTGGCACCTCAGAATGGAACGTGTTAACAGAACACACGAGTTACAAAAGATGCAATTAGAGTCTGTATTTCCATATTTTACTCCTTTCAGGATGAAACCGGACAAGACCGGCCTCTGCAGGGGTCTTGAGAAATGTCCATTTGCAGACCAAGAGAAGACTATTTTTTTTAATTTACCACTGGAATTCCATTGGTAAATTAAAAAAAATAGTTTTCTCTTGGCCTGCAAATGGGCATTCAATAAGTAAATATTTTAAATTTTTTAACAAATTTAGTCGTTAAAGTGTTAAAGCCAAATAAATGAAACATTAAGCAACACTTGAATGGTTCTATTAAATCCTGAGCAGCAAAAAATCATGATGCGGAAGGGGCCTGTATCCTTCACCAGGAACATTGACATCTGAAGTAGAAAGGCCGTGTTCTATACAGACTTATGCATGCCATGTCACGCACAATGGACATTTCCAAGTTATATATAACAACTATGTGACGTGTAGGATGATGTCATAATCATGACATTATGAATGACTCAACATAATCCATCTTCAACGCTTAATAGTCCGACACATTGTACGACTTGTATGTCTTTACCATTTAATAAACATCTGTTGAATATTCTGAAACTAATGTGACTTGTGCGATTACTTGATTAAATCTAAAATCATGATCATTTTTTAAAGCATGAATTTTTTATGATTTAAAATTATATAATCGAACAGTCATTAATAATTTTTACCGGATAAAATATTTAAATTCCAATCTTTTAATTACTTTTTAATGAGATCGGTCACTAAAATTGAGATTTGCTCTGTGAATGTATGTCCATTTTCAGGCCAAGAGACCTTTTGAAAATGTATCACTGTAATGACCAAGAATCGAGCCAGGTATTCCAATGATACATTCTCAACAAGAGACCTATATTGCTTACTGGAACATAGGCATTTCTACTAGAAAGGTCATCGTGTCTAAGTAGAATCCTAAGATTTTGGCCAGAATTGCAACATGAACTAGGTCATCAACGATAGCTGCCAAGCAAATCGACCCATCAAGTTCTCCTGAACAAAATGTGGGTCAGCTCTTGGCCTAGATGAGCTTTTGTGAGTTTCACCTAATCCACCAAGTGCTTTCGTTTCCCAAAGACATTTCTAACAAGAGTTTTAATGAAACTCAACATACGCCCATAGGCATACTTGTTTGAGGAATGCTAAATGGGAACAGTTTGTCTTTGATAAATGACGTCTCTCCCTTAAAGGCCATATTTGGAGAAATCCCTTTTATGTACAATTTTGCAAGTATTTAAGACATTATTGTATGGTAATTAATAACAAACCAGCTGTATGTGTCTAACATTCACCAAATAGCTAATATTAAGCCGTGAAGTCTGCGTATGATCGAATACACACAATTACATGACTTACCTCCCTTGATTTTGAGCTCCTCAGCGTCAATAATGACGTAATAGTGGAACAAGCTATTATACCGTAACGTTGAATACATGCAGCTTCGTTCAACTTCAGCAGGAAATAAGTACAGTTTGGTTGCATTTTCCCGATCAGGCAAAGATAAAAATTGCTTTTTCAGGTCTTATGCCAATAAAAATAATAGAAAGTTATATGTTGATTGATTTTAACCATAAATAAAGAACTGACCATAGAGTCTAATGCGCGCTCATACTTAACATACATAATATAGCCTACATAGCAGAATGACATTTTGTTTGTTGCTGAATTAAATACATGTGCATACATAAAACAGACACACGTAAGTCAGCTAGATCTTTCTTATCTGCCTAAAACAAAAATTGTGTGAGATCTCAATGCATTTTCTTTAATTCTGACATTTTTGCTGTGGCTATGTAGGCTACATGGTTTAGGCCTAGAGGGTGGGTGTGTAGTTAGAATCACACAAAAACGGCAACAGCTACGAAAAACCAATGTGACAGATTTTTCTCGGTTTTATGTTTCCTGACATGTTTGAGAAATGAGAACACGATTGCTTCAATGGCGATTTTGGCTCGATAGAAATGTGTGTGAACAAAATTAGCCTGTAAATGACAAGATAATTTAATGTACAAGTGTGTGAGTTTTTAAAGCTTAGCATATACTCATCATTTTCGAGACCAACTGGTTTTATCAGAAACCCTTCTGGTTTTACCTAACATGCATAGGTCTGTGTCACTAGTAACATTACACTTAAATATGCGAAGAAAAATAATCGATATTACATGACCGTAGCAATGGTTGGATGGTGGGGTGGTGTGGGAGGTGTAGGGGCTGGGTGGGGAGTGGGTGTGGGGAGGGGCTGCCAGTTGGGCAATCGACGGGCCTGCATATTTTCACGTTGATGCAAAGCATATTATTTTCAGAAATTACCACCGAGCTTACTGAAAATTACCACCGGGTGATAAAACAAGCATTCCGTGTGATGGAAGCAGATAAATAGTAGAAGATGAACGAATTCATAGGAAGACTGACATATCGGTTATCGATCGGCTCGCTTTCAGTTCATGCAGACGTCAATGAAAGCTTATAGTACACAAACAATTTTGACAGTCTTCGACGCGTAAGACTTTTTGAACGTAAATTTGTGCACTGTTAATAAACGTAGGCCTATCTAAATATGACAATTTAGTTCATCTTACCCACCTGTTATAAATTATTATTGTCACGTTTTTTGCGCATCTTCACTCATTTTCAGTGTGTACACGACAATTGCATACACTCACGGCCAGCATTTGTGTTTAGTATGTAAATCTACAAATTACGTTCAAAAGCGTGGGAGAGTGAGTGTTATGCGTAAATTTATACGTTATAGCTATATTACATTCAAAGAAGTGGTAGATATATACCCAGAATTTACCTCCTCACCCACATACATATAGGATACGCACGCATGTGTAGGCCTATATTTAGAATGACAGGAAACATAAGTGACAATGTGTAGGCCTGACCACAGGTATTTTTGGCATAATTGTTGCAACTGAATGCAGTGTTATTTGCTTGTTCAAGTAGGTTAATCATGTAGCCTATGAGAAGTCCACTCCCCCCCACCCCACTCCATATCACTCATTGCTGGCATAATGTATATCCCTAAATGATATTGTAATCAATGCTTGTTAAGATTGATGTTTTAGATGGTTACAAATAGTTTGGCTTAAGTCTACAGGAGATTTACTTATATAGGCCTATAAAATGTATCCAATATGGGCCTAGCTTTCTCCTGTCTTAGACTTAAATAAATCACTTGATTGCGATACCTTAGGCAAATTCGCAAATTCGGATCTAACGGTGGACTTTGCATTTGGTTTGTGTGCGCGCGCATGCTTACATGCGTGCGAGGGGGTGTGGAGATAGAGATACATCTGGAAAATCATAACAGATTCTGCTAAGCGCAGTTTGGATACAAAATAGATATGTTGTTGATCAAATGGAATGCAGAAAATGACTTCGCATAGCATCAGAATTTTCAGG
Organism: Chaetoderma sp. LZ-2023a; assembly: GCA_034401795.1. NCBI lineage: Eukaryota > Metazoa > Mollusca > Caudofoveata > Chaetodermatida > Chaetodermatidae > Chaetoderma > Chaetoderma sp. LZ-2023a. The sequence goes on from CM067365.1 coordinate 77,002,445, forward strand.
GAGAAGAACCATCCCGCAAATATCTCCCCAAACTGCCATTTGGAGGGGACACGCCCTCACTCACAGACCCTCTCCACTATTGGACTAACTCAATAATAAAATCCTAGATCTGCGCTTGACAGCCATCCCACCAATACTGGATGTAGCAAGATATAGTTGTATATATACAACTAAATTGTCTCAAGGTGCTAGTGAAGCGGGGCTAAAGATCTATTAAGGGCTTGGGTTTGTGTCCTGCGCCTTGATCCCAGTTCTTTTCAACTTTCTCATAGTGATCTGGATCATTTCGTTAAATCACAGAATTCTAATTCATCGTCTTTAGAAGGAGATTATTACGGATATAATTTCCTGGATCAAGTATGTTTTCTCTCGGATAGTCTAGTGGAGGAAATCTCGTCTATTAGTATTTCTCGCCATGAATTTGCTATTTCAAACGATTCTTCGGCTAATTCTAGTTATTGCCACTCATTGGATTTCCTTGCTTTGAATCCAGTTTGGTTCCACCGAGTATTTTACGTCATACCTCACGATAGGTCAAATTCTCATGTCTTCCTGTGGAAAATGCAAACCAAATCAGATTTTTGCAGTTTCAAATTCTTAGACTTAGCTGCTATCAACATTCGACATGTGATTACTATCAGCCAATCAGCTGTCTTCTTATCAGAGCTCCCTCTAGTGGAAGCTATGGGTATTGGATATTATAAATTTTAATACCATATATATTGAGGGCTAGTATTCAAGCGAATTACTAGTATTCTCAACATATAGAGCACATAGATGTCTGAAGACGCCTTCAGTTACTCAGGAATCACAATACCAAGCAGACAGTGAGTGTTAAAATTCATCCTACTAAGCTTCCCGTTAGAGAAGGAACAAGCATATAGTTATCGATGGCGGTACATTTGTTCTGGATACAATAGAAAGTAATTATAAACATTTATTTCATTTTTGTGTCCTAAGTTCATGATTCTTCTGTATTTTATTTTGAGACGGTTTGATATTGGATGCTCGATAGGTGACTTACAGGCAAGGCATCAAAAAGTGAATGGGGACATATTTAGATTTGTTGATCTGTTTTATTAGGTTAGAGGTGTGTGGAAAATAAAATGGCTGCTGCAATACAATATGCCGGACACATACTGGATACAAATTACAAACGTGAATAATTATATTTTGCTAACTATTGCCTTTACAAAAAACATACTTAATTTGACCCTTCAACTTAAAAAAATGTATTTCCCGAATTAGCTAATAAAATAATACATGATGTGCTGGCTGAAAGGTTTATTATTGGTTCTAATAATATTAACTTTTGACCTATACTCTTGACAAGAAGTTCAGAGATCGTTAAACCGCATTTCTAAAAATAGTAAATAAAAAAATTGACCAATCAGGTTCTCTTGGTTCAGTTACTGTCCTAGATGCAGGTTCTCAGGTTTTAGATCAATCTGCCAAGCGGCTTCAGAGGTTTCTAAATGTGATTCTAAAAATAGTGCAAAATCAAAGAAGGCCGCTGGCCAAATTGCCAAGTCAGCTGAGCTAAAAACACAATCATTGCTTGGTATGAAAATGGACATTCTGTGAATTTTCCTTAAATTGGTCTGATCTAATATCAAAATATTTCAGTTCATAAGACCGGAGAGGTATATAGATCAATAGCTCGCTTAATGAGCCTGAGCCAAAGTGCAGGTGACCTTATCAACTGCTATTTCTTTACAACCAGAATACGCAAAGAAATAGGCCTTTCCCCTTTATCAACCCCTCATATCACGTCATAATCAACTACGTGACATGTAGAATGACATCACAATGAATGACGTCATAGGCAGCAACAGCACCAAGTCAAATTAGTTACAAAATATTCAGAAGCTTACCTGTATAGTTTTCAGGAAATTAATAGTTAGGGCATTCAGGGATAAAGATAAAGAAGGACGGGTCTTAGCTAAAACTGGAAAGGTACATTTTTACCAGCTAGCACACCAAACTCAGGGCTGAACACACGCGGCAATATTCATTTATACTATGTTGATGAGTTAGTGTCAGGATGATCTAATTTAGTGGAATCATGAAGATTTGACGCAAAAATTTAAAAACCAAATAGCTCTAATTTACTGTTACATCATTCAATAGTGAAGACTTATTGGATTTTGTTGGACACGAGTGATGTTTGACACCGACTCACACCTGGAAATCTAATACTTGTCACATAATTGTATCAGACTCATAATAGGGAGGTAGTCTAGCTACTAAATTATGAACAATTTTTTGAAGTTCTTGTTTCTTGCTTCGTCATTTGATAATTTAACAAGCAAAATCAACAATTATGCAGAAATTACGAACACAACTTTGATTGCATTTCATCCTGGTTATATGTCACAGATGACATATTTTTAGTCCAGCTCATTATTTTGAAAATAATTTATCTAAAACTAAAAGTTGTTGGAACAACTTTCTATCTTAATTATTTTCAAAACACTCAGCCCATTTTATACTTAACGCTCTAGAAAAGCAAATTTGTAGAAGCTACGATGGAAAGATAGTGGCTTACTTGGCAATGCTCGGCCCGTGTATACTTCTGATATTATCGATTATAGTAGAATTAGACGGTGTTCGCACATCAGCCACGTTTTCACCATGCTGTCAAATTTAATAAAAAAATCAGTTACATAACAATTTCATGCTCATCTCTTCATTTACACATGAATGACTGAAAATAAAATTGTTAAAGTGCATACTTTTAGAGGCTTAAATTGTGTACCGTAAGGCAATGAAACAAACTAAATCTTAGCATAACATGATTTTCTTCCATTTGTGCTGATCAAATAACCAACTAAAGATTTAAACATTACTTGTACCACGTTTATTAATTCTATCCTACCTACAATGTTTTGGCGTAAGGGGCAGACTCAGCCCTATTCTCATTTGATATGTTGAAGCCTACCACCATACGATCATTCTTCCCAAGTTTCATTGAAATCTGGCCATTAATTAAGGCGTAGTGTTTTAAATGGTTTCCCAATAGTTTTAAAGATTCCAAGATGGCCACCAAAAAATAGAGCAATACAAATCCTGAATACAAGTTCTAGAGCCCACCACTATAGGATCCTTCCAACCAAATTTGGATAACATCCACCAAGCGGTTAAGACGTGTTTTTAACAATTTGTGTTAAATCTCTGATTACTGTATGCGATAAACTCTTGAAACGACATCCCAGAATAAGATTTTGTGACTCACTAACGAACTAAACTAAACTAACCTAACCTAACCTAACTAAGGCCTGATTTATAAGTTAAATTTCTCTTATGCCGTGCCAACTAAATCTGCCCGAGTCCACTATATAAATCAACCAGTCGTCATTAGTGAGGCGCGACAGAAAGTTAAACTTACAAAACAGGCCTTAGGAACATCGCAGATTATTGTGCTGCTAGACCAGTGCTAAGCCTCTCTGTATGTAAACAAGAAAATAGACTAGGTCACTTTTCAGAAATCGTGTTAATGGCTGCACATACATGCTAACTACAAGTATTAAAGTTCTCATCTATTCTTGAAAGATACATATCCTAGCTAAATTTATGACTATTTGTTACTTTATGGGCACTTTAACACGCTAGAACTGTATGTAGCTGCTATTTTAGATGGATATTTGCTGGCGCCATTATTTCAGACTCTATTGTCTTCGCCGGTACGCAATTCTTCGCATAAAACCATTCTCGTAACGCTAATGCTAGTCATTCCTCTGCTGGCTTCCAAGGTAAGCGCATAGATGTACATAGCAGTTCAATACCAGTTGTGTATATTTCCTATGGTGCAAGCGACAACAAATATATTTATAACAAGTTTACTGAAAACTGTTGCAGCCTGTAGCAGCAACAACTTTCCGTCAAACTATTGTCAATATAATCAGCTGATAATACAATTGTCACTAGATAAAGATTTGATAACACTTTGACTGAAAATTGTTGAAGCAACAACTTTCAATCAAATTGTTTTCAAAATAATCAGCAGTGTAGTTAACATTGCAAGACTTGCTGAAGATATTTCGCGCAACTTTATTGACAATCATTTCTAGCTATGTTGTCAAATTTTTCTCAGAATAATCAGCGGACTTCCTGTTTTGTTTGCGAGCAAGTGCATACACAATTAGCTAGGACTATATCCTATGCGTATTTCAGAGTGAAATATGTTCACAAAGACCAAGCAGTCCACCAGCACGTGCACGATCGCCTCTGACATGCCTACCATGAATAGAATATGCTTACCTCCTGATTGACAATGACATGAACAAAATTTTCGAGCATATCTGAGACTGGGTCTCAATTCCGTAGATCATATAGGCTTAACTTATTGTGTATGCATTTGATAGCTAACAAAAAAGAAAGCCCACTGATTAGTCTGTGAGAAATTTGACAACGCTGTTGCTGCCTGAGTAAGAAATGAATGTCAATAAATTTGCTCGAAATATCTTCAGCGGGTCTTCACACTGACTGCCCTGCTGATTATTTTGAGAACAATTTGATTGAAAGTTGCTTCATCAATTTTCAGCCAAATTGTTATCAAAACTTTGCCTAATGACAATTGTATTACCAGCTGATTATTTTGACACAAATTTTGACGGAAAGCTGTTGCTGCTCTAGGAAGCAACAGGATTCAGTAAACTTGTTATAGATATATTTGTTTTTTATTTTCACCATAGGAAATATAGAACTAGTATTATACTACGCTATGCTTACTATTCGCTCACCTTGGAACTCACCATAAGAATAACTAGCATTAGCATTACGAGAACGGTTTTATACGAACAATTGCTCACAGGCGAAGACAATAGTCTGAAATAATGGCGCCCGCAAATATCTATCTAAAATTGCGGCTACAGTCCAGGTTAGTTAGTGTCCATAAAGTAACAAATAGTCTTAAATTTAGCTAGGATATATATCTTTTATGAATAGATGAGAACTTTACGGTGTGATAAATCCAAATCTACTTTATGCTCGCTTCAATGGGCCTTTCCATTATCAGCTATGCCCCGCCCATCTCTAGCTAAGCTCCACCCACACATTGCTCGTTTTGGAATCAATCAATCTCTGACTATCAATTTCCAGAAAACTATACACTCAGGTAAGCTATTGAATATTTTGGAACTAATTTTATTGGGCGCTGTTGCTGCCGTCCAGTCAAATTTGTTTCAAAATATTCAACAGCATGTTTATTAAATAGTAGAGACATATATTTCGCACGTGTCAGACTATTAAGAGTTAAAGATGGGGCAAATAGAATCATTTATAATAATAAATAATAATATCTTTATTTATAGAGGGTACAGTAAACTCGATCAGTACAAATAACTGTTCTTCCCCGAGGCCCTCAACTATTTAGTTTGAATATTTACAATCAGATATACAAACTATCTATACAAGAGTATGATACAGGTATATACGACAACTAGACGATGTACATTACATGTTCCCCCACCCACCCACCCACCCACCGAGGGCATGTCATCAGGAGTTGACATAACAAATTTGAAATAAATCCATCAATTATAACGAAAGTTATTAAGCATAAACCAAATGCCAAAAGCATAATCCTCCCCACCCACCCGTACCCACCTTGAAAATAAAACAATAATAATAATACAGATACATTTGGGTGTGAGTTAGTATATAAAACAAATCCAAAAGTTTATACAGTAGTCTATGATAAAAGATGGACTACAATACAGTAAATTAAATAATATATTATCTGGCTACGTGGGCCCGAAGCTTATGACAATGATTATGACATCATCCTACACGATTATGGTTATGACCTAATATGACATCAGACTGATAGATGGATAGATTACTCTGGAAAGGGGACTTGAGGTATTAACCCTCTAACTATTTTATCAAAATGGCTGCCATATTTCATGTGTATTATGTGTCTAAAAGCACTTAATATTGTTAATTCTAACTGCCTCCAACTGTGCATTTTAGACTTAGCAAATGAAATATAATTATATATGGCAAATTCATCCTAATGCCACATAATGTTATATTATTAGAGTGTAAGGTGTTGCGTATTAACCCTTTACTGGCTAAATTTATTTTAAAAATTTCAATGTTTACTTATTGAATCTCAATTTGCAGGCCAAGAGAAGACTAATTTTGAAGATTTGCCACTGGAATGGCGGGCTTGGTTATCGAGCCAGTCATTTCAATGGTAAATTTTCAAAAATATTCTTATCTTGGCCTAAAAATGGACATTCCCAGAGACCACAATGGAGGCCAGTTATGACCGGCTTCATCGGGAAAGGGTTAACCCCTATAAATATAATCAAACCTGTCTATGATGATCACCTGCATTTGGACTCACAAAATGCAGGGTTCTGCCGAGCCAGTTCCTTAGTGGGTTCAAATGGCCCACTCTCTCTAGAAAACATGGGACATTTTGTCAAATGTTGGGTCATTTGCATACAAGGAAGTTATCTATGGCCTTAAATCCTATGGGCCATTGACCGATGTGTGTGAAGGTAATGATGGGGGCATTATGAATTTTATAGTGCTAAATGGTGCAAGGGCCCTGCCTCGGCAGAACCCTGGATGGGAGTTCCTTTCGGCAGGTGACCATTGCATCAACTGTCAATGAACCCCTATTTTGTAACAAAGAACTACATATGCCTGTGTGTACGTCTAACTAGTGTAAACAGCCTGATATCTGCTGATTGCATGCACAATACAAGCTACACAGCTACCAAATTTCAGAGTATGACTGACAAAACACTGATATGCCGTTAATATGGCCTTGTCAGTCAGCCATGTACAGTTGTCAAATGTGTATGAAATATATTATGTCATACACAATGAATCCAATATACAAATTCCAACTTCAATAGACCTTTCCAGTTTATCCATCCATCATATGACGTCATAATCAACTATGTGATATGTAGGATGATGTCATCATGCATTACGTAGATAAGTACGTCGTGAATGCATAATTGAAGACAAACTTAAATCATTGTACGACTATGTCTTTACTATTTAAAATATTCTGCTGAATATTTTAAAACTAATTTGACAGGGCGCTGTTGGTGGAACTTAACTAGGCATGGGCAGGGCATAGCTAAAACTGGAAAGGTTCATTGTGTGAATAATGAGCATATTCAAAGGTAAGCTAGCTGATCTTATGAAAGATGTATATCAAAATCTTGGTCTTCATGATTAACCATGACCAGAACCATGTACAATACTTGTTCCAACACAGGGCCTCACCACATCTCAGTATCTGTCATGAGAAGAGATGATGATACAGGATTACCTATTCATTCATTCAAATATCAACAGGAGGATTAACTTTGTCCATGCTACATGTTGCACTGCGCATATCAGACAATATTTTCCCCACGCTAAGTTTCATGGATTGGTGGAACTAACTATGCCCCGCCCATCTCTAGCTAAGCTCCGCCCATGCTTTGCCCGTGTTGGGATCAATCGATTGCTGCACTCTCTGAATCTCAATTTCCAGAAAACAATACAGGTTAGGTGTTGAATATTTTGAAACTAATTTGACTTGGTGCTGTTGCTGCCTATGGCAGAATGCTTGATTAAATAGTAGACAAACTATTCGTACAACATGTTGGACTATTACGCGTTTAATACAGAATGAATCGAGTCATTCATGCTGTAATTGATTATGACGTGTAGGTGTTGGATGGAGATTTGTGGTTACCGTATTAAACATGTATATAGATATGTGTAATTTATCATAGGCCAGTGTGCCAAGCAATAGTATTAAATAACCATGATTACTGCCCAACACTGAATCATTTGTCTTATCACCATCTTGTCACCCGTCCCAGATTCCTTTTGGCCGCTCACCACCTGGGTCACCATGTGGTGAGTCAGCGGTGCCTCTCCACTGTCTCTTATGTTAATTAGTTGATTATGATGTCATATGATTGACTGAGAAACTGGAAAGGTTCATTGATATACTAATGGGAGGATAATATGATAGATTGTGTTGTTGACAGTGTATACATGTTCCAATGACTCTTGCGGATGATACACATAGTTCAGATAACGACACACGACTCTCTCTGACAGACTAGGGTCAAGTTCGACTCCTAACCATCGTTAGCTATAGTTAACTAGATTCCCAGTCAAACTTCAAATAGTTAAATAGCTAGTCATTGCAACCATAGCCGACCGACCACCTGCGCGCAGTTCAGATTTAGCATGAAATTTGCGTAAATTTCAAAATGGTGGACACCTATCGCTTGCCACGAATAAATGCATATAAAAGTGTAAATATTTCACTAAATAACTTAAGTTTGATGAAATTATGCTTTCCCATTGTATGTCAATGTTCTCAAATGTCTATTCCATCCTACTTTATGTCATATGGATGCTTTTTGACGTCTCAGTGGAAAAAAATAACCCATATTCGTAGGCCATCAAAACACATGACAGAAAGGGTTAATGGAGACTCCAACTCAGTTCCAAATTTTCTGTAATAGTAATTCAATCTGGAATCGGGAACCAATGAACTATAGTTAACTATCCAGCATTCAACATAATACCTGCACCTAGCCAGGGAGTGGCACAACCCCCTTCCATAGATCACATTGCAGTAGAATGGTTCAAACAACAAATTAAGGTATGTCCTTCAGCAATGAAAGCTCACATAACAGGCATCGCATTCATAATTGCTCGGTGGCTATTCAAAGCAAATCCAAAGCAAAACTTTAGTAGGATATCTACTTATAATACAGACTCCACAAAACATGTTGAACACAGTGCTACAATGGGTTTACATACAATGGAAGAGCTATTTCCAAAAATATTTATCCCGATCCAGGATAATTATTCATAGGGAAAATTAGTTACCTCCATGATTTAGACATTATTTAAGTGTAGGTTTTGAGACCATCTCACTCACCTCTACATCATTAACTGACGGTCGCTCTGATGAATTCTTGGTGATGTACAGAATTATGGCGGAGGTACTTGTCTATGGTTACCATGGGTAGTATGATGGGTTATGGTATCTCCACATATATGCATTAAGACTTATATTACCGTACCTCGCAAAATATGATCATGTTGATTACATGTAAGTCACGTATGCTATGATCTATCTGTCTGAGATAAAATGGCGATTCAATCAAGTTTCCCAACATCAAAGTATTGAATATGAACATGACTAAAGAGGCGTTTGGTGATTAGCCATTACCACTCTGATGTCAATAGTCTATATTTTACTGTGTTAATAGCAAAAAAACACCCCACAGACCCCCCTTGCGGGTTGGTCTGTTGTTTTATTAACCACTATGAAAACATACTTACCGTTCAATCACTACTTGCTAAATCAATTATTTGCATTTTGCTACCAGAATAAGATTTTTATGCCTGCATACCCACCTCCCCATGCCTTTTCCTATTCCTATGGACCCTCAACCAGGCTTCTGGTTGAGTCCCCTCTCCAGCCTATCATCAATTATAGACTGGCACCAGTCTATACTCACCTCATAGTGACGCTTGTTGCTAGGCGCGCTCGCGCATGCGCATTAGAGCCCGAATAGGAAACAGATTCACTTTTCTAAATTCAAGTGCAAAATATTTCAAATCTGATTCTCAAATCTTACCACGCGGGGTGGCTGAGGCCGGGTCGTAGTGCTTGAACGGTAAGTATGTTTTCATAGTGGTTAATAAAACAACAGACCAACCCGCAAGGGGGGTCTGTGGGGTGTTGTTATTACACCACAAAAACATCCATTACCGTTCAATCACTACTTGCTAAACCCGTAGATTTTGGTCAGTGCTAGTGGGAGGAGATTTAGAGAATCATTAACACAGGATAAAAATCAAACCAATCTTATCCCAATGTTAATAACATAACATAATAGTGCATTTAACTCAATCACACCGTGATTTTAACAAATAAGGATAAGTAGAACTTAAAGAACTAAATAAAAACCAAAGAAGACTCTCACCCTCTTTACAGACGCACAGTCCTAACGAAAACGGTGGGAAGTGCTGGGCATATGGTCTTCGGCTTTTTTAGTTAAAATCGTAATATTACGAAAGAATGAAGCTGCTGCACTCTGGTCTTTAAGATAAAACGAGGTAAAAGTAGACTCAGATTTCCATCCTGCCACCTGCATGACTTCATCTAATGATGAACCGGCAAAAAAAGCGAAAGAAGTAGACATGCCCCTAACGTCATGGGCTTTAATATGAGCGAGATTAATTTGATCCGGAGACGCTATTTCATAGCAAAGCTTAATCGTCTCACAAAGCCATCTGGCAATCGTAGCCTTTGATACTGGCTTAGATAGTTCTTCCGCGTAGGAAACCCATAAATGGGAAGGATCTGTTCTTTTAAAATCGGTTCGCTGTTTATAAATTCTTAACGCTCTAACCGGACACCAAAGTTTGTCGGAAGGCGAAAAAGACGACAAAGATTTAAAAATAATAGGACTAGCCGGAAAACGGTTAGACTGGGTTTTAGATAGAAAATCCCTTCTCGGATATAAAACCAAACCGTCACCTGACACTAAAAATCTATCCTTTTCTGCAGAAAGAGCATGAATCTCTGAACGTCTTCTAGCAGATGCAGCAGCCACAAGAAAAAACGCTTTAAGAGTTAAAAGACCGATAGACGATAAAGGTTAAAAATGGCGACCTGCCAAGACTTGAAGAACCAAAGCCAGATTCCAGGCAGGTAAAGGCTTAGCAGACGGAGGACGAATATTACCTAGACCTCTAATAAAGTTATTAAGAGTCTTAGTATCCTTAACATCGGCATTCAGAAGACAAGACAGTGAAGATGCAAGCGAGAATCTATATCCCCTGACCGTATTAGCCGACAACTTCAAAGAGTCAAACAAATAAGATAAAAAATCTAACACTTGTGGTATAGAAACAGAATCGGGTACGAAACCTTGGTCGGAACACCATTTTCCAAAGATTTTAAGACGACCCTTGTAAACTCTACGGGTCGATTCCCTTCTGGCCGAATCAATAATTTCCTGAGATCTTTTAGAAACCGTATCCTGGAATCTTTCAGACTCGAGATTCTCCAAACGCATAGATTGAAGATTACTGGACTTGGATGTACACACCGACCTCTTACTTGAGATAGAAGGTCCTGGGATACTGGAAGGAGACGAGGAAAGTCTACCAGAAGATCCAGAAGGTCCACAAACCAAATCCTCTAGGGCCAAAAGGGAGCTATCAGAAGAATCTCGAAAACTTGGTCCTTGACCTTCTTCAACACCAACGGGATCAGAATAGTAGGAGGGAAGGCATAAGCGAACATCCCTGTCCAGGACTGAGACAGGGCATCTACCGCCAGGGCCTGACTGTCCGGAAAAGGAGACATGTAAGAGGAGATCTGGGTATTCAGAGAGGTCGCGAACAGATCTACTAGAGGACGATCCATGAGATTGAAAATCGCTCTGACAACCGACTTCTTTAACTGCCACTCTGTGTGGGCGAACTTGCTGGGACGTGACAGTTGATCCGCCAGAAAGTTCAGACTGCCTGGGACATGAGATGACACTAGAAAAATCTGTCTCTTGCGGCACCACAAGAGCAGATTCCACACTTCTAGACAAAGGAGAGAAGACCTTGTACCTCCCTGCCTGTTGATATAAGCTACTACTGTCGAATTGTCCGACCGAATAGAGACTTTGAGGCCTATCACCAGATCTGACCAAGAAAGGAGAGCCTTCTTGACAGCCCACAACTCCAGAACGTTGATGTGGGCTGACGACTCCGCCAGGGACCAAATGCCTGAAACTGACAGGGAGTCCCAGACCGCTCCCCAACCCTCCTGAGAAGCATCCGTGAACATAATTGCTTGAGGAGGGGACTTTACCAGAGGAACCCCCATCAGCAGCAGAGAACGGTCTTTCCAGAAATCTAGATGAGGGATCAAATGATCTCTGATGGGAATCTGATGGTATATAGAGTGGACTGACTGTTTCCAAAGGGACATCAAATACATCTGAAAAGGCCTTCTCATCATGGCCGCCCAAGGAACCACCTTCTCTACGCTGACCATCAGACCTATCACTCTTAAAAGGAATCTTGCTCTTACCCAAGGCGAAGAAGCAAGAATTTCCATGGCCACCGATAAAGCCTCTATCCTTGGCTCCGAGGGAAAGACTAACCCCCGGGGCCAGATCGAAAGAAATGCCTAGATGAGTAAAGATTTGCGACGGAACTAGGCTTGATTTCTCTAGATTCAAAATCCACCCTAGATTGCAAGCCAGACTGCAAACCTCTGGCAGAATACCTTCGAGAATTGAGGAAGACCTTGCTTTTACCAACTAATTGTCTATATAAACATGAAGATGGATAGAACGACGGTGTAAAATTCCTGCCACGGCTGAAACTATGCGGGTAAAAAGGATGGGAGCCGTGGTCAGGCCGAAGGGCATGGCGCGAAACTGCCACACCCGATCCTTGTAGGCAAACCTCAGGAACTTTCTGAATACAGGATGAATAAGAACATGGAAGTAAGCGTCCTTTAAATCTATGGAAGACGTCCACATTCCCTGATCCAGACTGGCAATAATCTGGGAAACCGTCTCCATCTTGAACTTTGGGGTGAGAATGCTCTGATTTAACTTCTTCAGATTTATGATCGGACGCCAACCTCCTGACTTCTTTGGTACTAAAAAGATGGTCGAGTAGTAGCCCGGGTCTACTCCCCAACTGGGAACTTCCTCTATAGCCCTCTTTACAATCATGGCTTCCAACTCCTCTTCCAAAGCCCTCAGTTTCTCCGGATTGGATGGAACTGGAGTCCACACTGGGCAAAAGGAAAGAAGAGGAGGATGACGGATCCATGACGGAGCATAACCCCAACGAATCTGGGATACTAGCCAGGAGTCCTGAATGAGGGCTTGCCATTTCTCCCAAAACAGAGAAAGGCGCCCTCCTACTGGCACGTTGGGAATGCAGCACTGGACTGCTTGCTCCAAAGGGGGAGGAAGAAAGGAAGGAATGGGATAAATAAGAGAGATTTGGAACTACCCGGGAATTGTCCAAACCTTCAAACTCTCTTCCCTGAAAACCTCTAGAAGAAAAACGTCCTCTGGATCTCCTAAGACGAAGGAGACCGCCTCCCTACCGACCTCGAACGATGGGAGGAAATGGAACCGAATCGATCCTCCTCCACAGATCGATCCCGCTGATCATAAGAGGACAAATTCGAGTTAAGAACGACACTAGAAGGATAAGCTCCAAACTGATCCGGTTTGAGACTCTTTCTTCTCGGAGAAGAATTAGGGCTTTTAACCGAAGAAATATCTCTTTTCCCGGAAGAACTGGACCACGAAACCTGAGCCTGAAGCTCCCTAGAGGACTTCAAGCGCTCAGATTCCGCCCTAATTAAACTAGGAGCTGACTCCAAATAGATCAGTCCCGAAGGGAGACGCCACCACAAGATTCTGTTTCAACACCTCAGAAATCCTAACCTCAGAAAGCTTTCTAGACCACCGTTTGGAAGTAATAAAACCTAACGACTTAGAAACAGAATTAAGAGAACCCCGGGACAAATCAGCCAAAGAACAAAAGACTGCCACCGGAACTTGTTCACCTCTTTCTTCCGCCTTAAGAACAGCCTCCGACAGCAGAGCAAGATAATTAGACGATTTAATCTGAGACCTACAAACTGATTCCCATTTAAACAGATCCGAGGAATAATCCGACTTAGAAACGTCTTTAAGCTGTGATGATAAAACCTCCCAAGCAGGACCAGACAGAGACTGAGTAGAAGCTACCTTTAAAAATATCCTCCTTGGGAATCTGAACCGGCGAGTCATACTTGGAAACCAGAGAAAATTCAGAGCTAACCGAGTCAGTAACGAAAAAATCTAACATATCTACCACTAAATTGTCAACAGGAAGCACCAGAGGCGACGATGAAGAAGGATCAGCAGCAGAAAGAGTGGATCCAAAAGAAGGAGGATCCACAGCGAATTCCTCCTTAAGAGGAAGAGAAAGCGAAGAAGCAATCCAACTGTGAGCCATGGACCAGTCTTCCGAAGAGGCCCTAACTGGGCAAAATCTCTTCAGATCCCTGGCCCTGACTGACCTTGGAACAGAAGAAATAGAAGATAGAAGAGGAGGAGAATAAGAAGAAGAAGAAGGAGGAGCTATAAGAATTGAAGTCTCCTGAGACCAAAGAATCACCTGCCCTCGAAAACACAGGAGAGGAAGGCCTACTGACCGAATCATGAAAAGAGGAAGCATGCCTGGACATGGAATCTCTACCCACCTCCTGACTAGCCGATGAAGAAGGACGAACCACTGAAGAAGCCGAGAATCTAGAAAGAATAGACAAACGAGCAGACACAAATGAACGATCTAATGAAGAATCTCTAACCACTGAAAACAGAGAAAAATCTAACCCTGAATCAACAATTTGAAATTCGAGCTCAGGGGACAGAACCACCGAAACAATCGGATCAATATGATCAAAAGATGGAGACGACGCCAGAGAGGAAGGAGGAGACGAAACTGATTGAGCAGAAGCAAAAGACTGATCACACTGATCCCGAGAGGAAGAAGAATGAGAAGAAGAACGAAGACTAGCAAAGCCCGGAGGAGGAGGAATGGAAGACTTAAACAGAGGAGAAGAGTTAGAAACATGAGAAGAGGAGAAGTCCTTCGACGAGAGACAAGATGAACGGGAAGAATGTCTAGAAAAAAACGAATTAACCACAGCATCACGAAAAGAAGAGTTCGCCTGAGAAGATAACTCCACATCAATGATCCTTGGAGGAAGGAAGGAATCATAAATAGAATCTGCAGAATCCTGTGAAAACCTTTGCGAATTTACTGGACCAGAATCAAAGTTCCTAACATCCCCGAATCTAACTGGGCCTAACGAATCTTGTTCTCTCATTAAACCGGAAGCTGACTCCCCACCGGAAACGGAAATTGGAATTACATCCAGGTCTGACCGACCCGGAAGTACACTTCTAATACCGGCAGCGGAAGTAAACTGACTAGTGTCCACCCCGGAACCGGAAACACCTCTACCGGAATTCGAAAAATAAAAAGAGTCCTCAGACTCCGGATATCCGGAATGGCCGGAAGCGCTAAAAGAACCAGAAACGGAAGTAGGCACTAGCCCTCTAGGACCCGGATGTCCTATATAACCGGAAGACAGACCGGAAGTTACCAAAACGGAAGTGGTAACCGGATCTAGCCGACCCGGATCACCACCCAAACCGGAAGTCCTTCCGGAAACGGAATCTACCGAAGCCGGATCTTGACGACCTGGATGTCTCGCTAAACCGGAAGTCCGGCCGGAAAAAGAATGAGCATCGTAAAACGGAAGTAAACCCGAGTCCAAATGACCCGAGTCTACCACACCGGAACCGGAATTAGCAAGACTAGGTAACGACCTCTCAACAATGGGCGCTTTCGAGACTATTTTAACCACCGGAACCACCGTTACATTGGCATTTTCATAAGTACTAGCCTTATGGACGCCAGCTTCCGCCGACGCCACCACGGCTTGAAGGTTATGCCCGTCACCTTCTAGTCTAACGTGGATTTTCTGTGGTGCACCCTCCGAGCACACCTTCAAGAGCTTAGATGCTCTTGTCTTCTGCTTTTTCGGCGATTCCATCACCTGTCTAGAGGTCAGGGGGACCGGCTTCCCCCATTTGCGGGAACGCCCGCTAGCCTTCGGGCTATCCTCGGAGCTTGACGAGCTCTCCTTCCTTTTTGCCTCTTTTATTGCAGAAGAGATCCTTTCATCAAGTGATTTCGTCAAAACGGTGGCGAACGACTCAAACCTAGCAAAGAGCGCCATCACGGCGTCCGAATTTCCCGATGATTTTCCCCCCTCCGTTGCTACCGATAACGGAACAGAGGTTGAAGCAAAGGACACCGCCCTTGTCTTGCTAGCAACGGAGGAAGGGCAAGGACGACCAGAGGGCAGCATTTGTTTCGACAAATCCTTAAAATACAATTTCGCAACCGAAACCGGCCACCCTTTACATATCCCACACATAGCAGTGGTTGTACAGGTTGTACACTTCACGCAAACGTGGCCAGCGAACTCAATTGCGTGATGTCGATCACATTTCGCCGACGTACATTTAGTCCTATCCGATTTCGCTGACTCCTACAAACGAAAAAACGTAACAATGAAGCATACCACTCAAGCTTGCCAATAATAGAAAACCTCAACTCAGTTCCAATGGCGGGAAAATTCAAATTTCCTCTCAAGAAGCTTTCAAGGTATTCTTTAAAATAATCCTTATAATGCACTAAAAATAACTTCGTTACAGGCTCACGATATGACTGGACATTATTAATGATGACAATGATTTAGGATAGGCATAACCATCAAGATACCACGAAATAATACGATCTTCACGAAAACCGGTAATATCTCAATTTCGTCTATAAGATACCATACAAACACAATTATACTTCCTTAGACGTAACTTAGGGAGGATCGACTTCATATTAGGCATGATTATATCCTTAATATAAAGACACAGGTATAGCTATCCAAGCGCAAAACACAAAATTTTCTTTCAAATATTTTTGTCCAACTATTCTGTTTGCAGAATAATTGAAAAGTGAATCTGTTTCCTATTCGGGCTCTAATGCGCATGCGCGAGCGCGCCTAGCGACAAGCGTCACTATGAGGTGAGTATAGACTGGTGCCAGTCTATACTTGATGATAGGCTGGAGAGGGGACTCAACCAGAAGCCTGGTTGAGGGTCCATAGGAATAGGAAAAGGCATGGGGAGGTGGGTATGCAGGCATAAAAATCTTATTCTGGTAGCAAAATGCAAATAATTGATTTAGCAAGTAGTGATTGAACGGTAATGGATGTTTTTGTGGTGTAATAACAACTGGTGTACATTTTTCAACAATTTTGTTGGACGATGTTGCTGTCTACAACAGCACCATCTTCCACTAAATTTGTTGAAAAAATGAACACGCAGATATACCCTGTGATATAATCGGAGGACTGTAACAGCATCACACACTAATGCAATGTTAAAGTTAACCATGAGTGAGGAAAACGATATGTACACAATACAATGAGTTAACTAGTGTTAGGAATTGGTAGGGCCTACTATTTTTGTGATCGATGATTGGTTTTATATACTAACCGATGATCAATTAATGATTGATCATAACAGGTTCTCATTTTTTACCCATTTTGAATGCAGCAATTATAGCATGTTCAAGGATAATAACCAAGTCGCAGGTATGAGATTCTTAATAATTTAGGAAATAATCTGTTGAATATTTTGAAACTAATTTGATTGGAAGTTGTTGCTGCCATAGGCAGCAACAGCTTCCAGTCAAATAGGTTTCAAAATATTCAACATGTTATTGGTATGGTTATATATATAGTTGTAACAATTAAATCTAAACTCTTTTCCAAAAAGTACTCGTTTTCTAGCTTGAGCAGTTAAAATATATTAATAAAATGAATTTATAAACAACCAAAATGGATTTCTGAAATCATGATCGATCGGATGGTTGAACATGCAAGCTGATCAATCATCGATAAAATCTATTAATCGGAACAACACTAGTTAACTAAGAGAAGGATGATAAAAAATGGGCGATGAAGAGAGATTGGCCACATTACTAAAGCAGTATTGTGTCTCATAATGATGATAAATGCTAGAGAACATAGTAAATGCTTATGCCAGGATCAATTTTAGAATGTATTTGTCAAGAAACAGGCTGTGTGAGGATGCCGACCGCTACCAACATGTGACCCTGAAAGCTAACACAAATCTACTGACACCACCGACTGTTTCATATGTTGGGCCCTTGCTGTCTGCTGATTGACGGCCAAGAATTGAAAGAAGACGATGTTAAACAGATTTGCAGAAATAATATAAAAGATGATTAAGACATCATTTGACAGAATCGATGTCACATTTGACAGGCATAGGAAATTATCAATCACAACAGAAGCAACTGTCAAACAAACACATACAGGGACTACAGGCAATACCTAGTGTAATAACAAATAGCGCAGACCAACTCCAATCTAATTGGTCTAACTTTACGGCACATGAAGGCTGATGAAGCAAACAAGGTAGGTCTGGCATTGCTGCTTTCAAACTAATTAATCGCTCACAGCCGTAGTGACAAAACTCTTATAGTTACACGCAGATTTGTCATTAGATGTCTCCACACTGGAACAGAATCACAAGGAAGCAGATACGCACCTGATTGACTGCACTGCATCCATGTTAATATGGAATCAACGCTCATGCCAGACAACCTTGTGATTTTACTAGCATCGCCAGCGGTCGGTCGAAACATTTAAAATTATTCAATTGTCCCGAGTGACAAGTAGGATCTTGTTTTATCTGTCATGTTCAGAGCAGTACCTGTTCAGCAAAATTAGTGTATAGGTTACAGATGACCATTTATTTCAATTTCATGGCAACAGTATGGGGGAGCTGTTGAATATTTTGAAAATAATTGCTTCCATGCAAATTATTTACAAAATATGAAACAGATTTCCAGTCATTCCCTGTCTGTCCCTTTAGAGCCCAACAATTGAATATCTATTCATAGCTGAAATTTAGTACATATTTAATCTGTCAGCACTTTACTTGCCACATATGGCAGGTATATTTTCTTTTTAAATTTCACCAGCAAAATCGACCTGACAATGACAAGTAGACAGGCAAACATTTCGACCCCTGACAAAATAGGATGTTCAAACGGTTCTGTTCAAGATAGAAGCGATAACCAAAAATCTAAAATACACTTCAATACATGAGATTCGAGAACAAATACACAGCTCTCAAGTGGAAGCAATACTGGCTGGTCTTTTGTGTCATCACTGGGTGAGTTAGTTTATCTTAACTCGGTGCAATCACACTGTAAAAATAACATGCAAGGTTTTCCAACAGCACCACCATGGAATGCATGAACTGACCACCATGGAATGCATGAACTGTGTTGTATGCATTGCGTACAGGAGGCACTCTGCATGGAAGCCAATGTCAGTCGTTATATAACAGATACGAGATGGATATACACAGATGGCCATTTATGTCAGCGCTTACTTTTCCCAAAGGTAGGTTCTGAGATCGTGTCAAGCGATGCATCAGTAAGCTATGTAATTGTACAAAATTGTGCCTACCATGCACAGAAGCATGCAGCTGTAATTCAAGGACCACTAACTGTATCTTATACTAATCATTCAGGCAATAGAATTTGTCACCCATAATCTATCCATGATATTTTAGTATTTTCTCATGCCTACAACGAAACATATTCAGGTTTTAGTAGGTAAATGCTGATAAATTTCTACAGCCTATGATGGCTGTCATGCTTTACATTTCAACCGATCAGAAAACATCTAGAGTGTCTGCCTCAGTAAAATTAGTTTCAAACTATTCAACAGAATGTTTATTAAATAGTAAAGACATACAGTTCGTACAACTTGACAGACTATTAAGCATTTATGACGGACTAGATCGCGTCATTCATGACATAATTGATTATGACGTCAGCCTACATGTGATGTAGTTGATTTTGATGTCATATTATGACATCATAATCAATTAAGGACTGAGAGACTGGATTTATCAATTCAAGAATCCATTTCCTCACTCAATCATATGACATCATAATCAACAATGCGACATGTATGCGGACATTATAATCATGATGTCATGAATGATTCGATTATGCCCATCTTTAACGCTTAATAGTCTCACAAGTTGTACGAATTGTATGTTTTTGCTATTTAAGAAACATGCTGTAGAATGTTTTGAAATTAATTTGTCTGGGTGCTGTTGCTGTCATAAGCAGCAACATTAACCAGTCAAATTAATTTCAAAATATTTAACAGCTTACCTGTATAGGTTTCTGGAAGTTTAGCGGTTGATCGATCCCAACATGAGCGAAGTGTGGGTGGAGCTTAGATAGAGATGGATGGGGGATAGCTAAAACTGGACCGGTTCATTGTCACCTTAGTCACGGGGAGGGGGATCAAATAAACCTGTCAACCCTTACAGACTGAAATGACAAATTCATCATGACATATATCATCTAAAGAATATTCTATTGAATATCTTGAAACTGATTAGTTTGGGAACTGTTGCTCCCTAGCAATCACGACATCAATGAATCTTTCCAGTTTATGCATCCATCATAGGACGTCATAATCAACTACGTGATGTGTAGGATGACGTTACAATTAATTCGCCAAGAACGCATAATTGGCAATGGACTAAACATTTAATAAACATGCTGTTGAATATTTTGAAACTAAGTTGACTGGCCGCTGTTGCCACCTATGCAACAGCACCCATTCAAATTAGTTTCAAAATATCCAACAGCTTACCTATATAGTTTTCTGGAAATAGATTAAGTCAGGGATCGAATTATCTCAACACGAGCGAGGTGTGGGTGAAGCATAGCTAGAGATTGGCGGGGCATAACTAAAACTGGAAAGGTCTATCGTAAGCGAATATTTTAACCCTACAATGGATCTTGAGGAATGTCCATTTGCAAGCTAAGAAGACTATTTAAAAAAACTTATCAGAGAAATGCCTGGCTCGACACACAAGCCAGTCATTAAAAAAAAAACCCAAATTTTCTAAAATATATAGACTTCTCTTGGCCTACAAATAGATAGGTAATAAGGAAATATTTGGATTTTCTTGACAAAATTTGACCACTAAAGGGTTAAATTAGCATTCTCTGTAAAAGCGTGCTGAATTCTGTCATCAAATCTGTTAAAAAATTAATATTTTTTTAAATTTCTAATTTGCATTTTCTTGGTGACTGAGTGCCACCCGCATATACATAAGAATCAAAGATCAAACGCTAGTATTGACGCACGAGAAGCAGTTATACATGTAATTCCATTAAGATAACCGAGCCAGCCATTCCTGTGGGAATTTAAAAATAATAATCTCCTCTAATTGTCTGCAAATGGACATTTTCTATGAGAAAATTGAAATTATTTAAAACAAATTTGCGGGTTAAAGCTTTTAACATTGCTAGCTGGCCAAAAACAGCTTCTATACCGGTCTTGATAAATACCTGTTTACAGACCAAGAGAAATTTTCTCATGCAAATTTAAGAATTAAATACTTATTTTGGAAATGATAGAGTACTAATACTGTATCAATTTGGGAATTTAAATACAATTACACTTGAATAGTCAGCCATAGGTCAAATCACCCAACAGACCGTCCTTTAGTGGGTTAGTCTGTAGTTTTATTAACCACTATAAAAACATACTTACCGTTCAATCACTACTTGCTAAATCAAATATCTGCATTTAGCTATCAGAATAAAATTTTTATGCTCGCTTACATACTCCATAATGCCAATACCATCACCATGTAGACCCTCAACCAGGCTTCTGGTAGAGGGACCCCCTGTATTAGCCTTACAATAGACTGGCACCAGTCTGTACTCACTCCTTGGTGACGCTTGTCACTAAGCACGCTCGCGCATGCGCAGTAGGCCCCAAATGTGAACTGATTCACTTTTCTAAATTTAAGTGCCATATATCCAGCCTAGATTCTCAAATCAATACCCAGCGGGGTGGCTGAGGCCGGGTCGTAGTGATTGAACGGTAAGTATGTTTTTATAGTGGTTAATAAAACTACAGACCAACCCACTAAAGGGGGGTCTGTTGGGGGTTGTTATTACACCACAAAAACATCCATTACCGTTCAATCACTACTTGCTAAACCCGTAGATTTGGTCAGTGTCCCACTACAAAACTTTGGTGGGAGGTGATTTGAGAATCCATAAGCAAGGATAAAAATCAAACAAAACATAACCAAATGTTAATAACATAACATAATGGTGCATCTTAATCAATCACACAGTGATTAACAACCAAATAAAACTTTAAACATAAAGAAATAAATAAAAACCGAAGAACAACTCTCACCATTACACGCAGACGCACGGTCCTAACGAAAATGGTGGGATGTGCTTGGTAAATGGTCTTCAGCCTTTTTTGTTAAAATAGTAATGTTCCTAAAGAATGAAGCCGCTGCGCTCTGGTCTTTCAAATAAAAAGTGGTAAAAGTAGACTCGGATTTCCATCCTGCAACTTGCATAACTTCGTCTACAGAAGAGCCAGCAAAAAGAGCGAAAGAGGTAGCCATCCCTCTAACATCATGAGCCTTAATGTGAGAGATTGATTTGCTCAGGAGAAGCAATCTCGTAGCAGAGTTGAATGGTGTCACAAATCCATCTAGCAATAGATGCTTTAGAGACTGGTCTGGCTACCCCTTCCGCATACGGAACCCAGGAGAAAAGGAAGATAAAGATTTAAAAATAATCGGCTTAGCTGGATAACGGTTTGATTGCGTTTTTGATAAAAAATCCCTTCTAGGATATAATACCAAACCGTCCCAGCTTCAATAAATCGATCCTTTTCAGCGGAAAAAGCATGGATCTCAGATCGTCTTCTAGCAGAAGCAGAAGCCACTAGAAAAACAGCCTTAAAGTTTAAAAGCTTTAAGCTAATCGAAGAGCAAGGTTCGAAATGATGACCTGCCAAAACCTGAAGAACCAAAGCCAAGTTCCAGAAAGGCAAAGGTTTAGCAATAGGAGGACGAATATTACCTAAATCTCTGATGAAACCATTAAGAACCTTAGTATCTTTAACATCAGTGTTTAACAAACAAGGAAGAGAAGATGCTAAAGAAAATCTATATCCTCTTACAGTGTTAGCAGTCAGATGAAGAGAATCAAACAGATATGATACAAAATCTAACACTAGAAACAGAATCGGGCACGAGATCATGATTTGAACACCATTCTCCAAAAATCTTAAGTCGACCCTTGTAAACTCTTCGGGTCGACTCCCTCCTGGCCGAATTAATGATTTCCTGAGATCTTGCAGAAAATTTAATTTCAGGGACCGAACACTCGATATTCTCCAAACACACAGACTGAAGATTCCTGGGTTTGGATGAAGGCAAGTTCCCCTTACTTGGGATAAGATCTGGGGACACTGGGAGCAGACGAGGGAAGTCTACTAGAAGATCGAGAAGGTCTACAAACCAGATCCTTTTTGGCCAAAAGGGAGCTATCAACAAAATCTCGCAGAACTGGTCCCTGACTTTCTTCAGACCCAAAGGAACCAGGATAGTTGGAGGGAATGCATATGCGAAGATTCCTGTCCAGGACTGAGACAGGGCGTCCACAGCCAACGCCTGAATGTCCGGAAAAGGAGACATGAAAGAGGAGATCTGGGCATTCAGAGAGGTCGCATGGGGACGATCCAGGAGGTTGAAGATCGCTTTGACAACCGACCTCTTTAACTGCCACTCTGTGTGGGCGAATTTGGAAGGGCGAGACAACTGATCCGCCAGAAAATCCAGACATCCTGGGACATGGGAGGACACCAGGAAAATCTGATTCATACGACACCACATGAGAAGATTCCACACCTCCAAACAAAGGCGAGACGACTTTGTGCCTCCCTGCTTGTTGATATAAGAGACTACTGTTGAATTGTCTGATCGAATCGAGACCTTGAGGCCCTGCACCCGATCCGACCAAGCAAGGAGAGCCTTCTTGACAGCCCACAATTCCAGAATGTTGATGTGGGCTGACGACTCCTCCAGGGACCACAGGCCTGAGACAGAAAGGGAACCACAGACCGCTCCCCATCCCTCCTGGGAAGCGTCTGTAAAGATGATCGCTTGGGGAGAAGACTTGACCAGAGGAACACCCCTCAGAAGCAGAGAGCGATCCTTCCAGAAATCTAGGTGGGGACTTAAATGCTCTCTGACAGGGATCCGGTGGTAAACATTTGGAAAGGTCTCCTCATCAGCGCCGCCCACGGAATGATGTTCTCGACGCTGACCATCAAGCCTATCACCCGGAGAAAGAAGATTGCTCTGACCACGGCAGAGGATGCCAGAATTTCCATGGCTACTAGGATGTAGGGAAGACTAAGCCTCGACGTAGGTCGAAAGAAATACCTAGGTGGGTGAAAACCTGAGACCGAGCCAAAGATGATTTTTCTAGATTTATTACCCATCCTAGACTGGAAGCCAGACTGCAGACCTCTGGAATGATGCTTGACAGAATTGAGGCAGATTCTGCTTTTAGCAACCAATCGTCTATATAAACATGAAGGGGAATAGAACGACGGTGCAGAAAACCTGCCACTGCCGACACTAAGCAGGTGAAGAAGAACGGAGCCGTGGTCAGGCTGAAAGGCATGACTCTGAATTGCCATTGAAAGCAAATCTCATGAACTTTCTGAACGGAGGGTGGATGAGAATATGAAAGTAGGCGTCCTTGAGATCTATGGACGCCGTCCACATGCCTGGACTCAGACTGGCGATAATCTGAGATACAGTCTCCATCTTGAATTTTGGGGTGGATATTAGAAGATTTAATCTCTTCAGGTTGATGATTGGACGCCATCCACCTGATTTCTTGGGAACTAGAAAGAGAGTTGAGTAGAATCCCGGGTCTACTCTCCAACAAGGAACCTCTTCTATAGCCTTCTTCAAACGCATTGACTCCAATTCGTCTTCCAGGGCCCCCAACTTCTCCAGATTGGATGGAACTGGAGTCCATTTGGGCTGGCAAGACACAGGAGGAGGCAGATCTATCCAAGACGGTGCATAACCCCAGCGGATTTGATCTAACAGCCAGGAGTCCTGAACGAGGGCTTGCCAAGTCTCCCAAAACAGAGACAAGCGCCCTCCTACTGCCACGCTGGGAAAAAGGGGCTGCACCGATAGATCCAAAGGTGGTAGAAGAGGAAGAAGGACTGGAAAAGGAGAACGGGAAAGGCCTGCCTGGGCTGAGGCCACCCCTTCAAACCTGCCTAGGTTGAAAACCTCTAGAGGAGCGTCCTCTAGAACTAGACCTAGAACCTCGAGAGAAAAACTGACCCCTTCTCGCCTGAGCTCTAGGTCTATGTGAGGAAATAGATTTGAAATGATCCTCCTCCGCAGATCTGGATTGGGAAGGAGAGGACCGATTAGAGTTCGTGAAAACCCTTGACGGATAAGCCCCATACTCGTCTGGCCTAAGACTCTTCCTCCTGGGAGAGGAAGACGGACTCTTTACCGAGGAAGAGTCTCTTTTTGCTGAAGGCCTCAAAATAGAAATCTGATCCCGCAGATCCTTAGCTGATCTAAGACGATCAGACTCCGCCCTAAGAATTGAGGTAGAATTCTGACCGAAGATATCTGAACCGAAAGGAGGGGCAGAAATCAGATTACTCCTGAGGGAATCTGAAATGTTCAGCTCAGCAAGTTTCCTTGACCTTCTCTTAGAGGTGATGAAACCCAAAGAGCGGCAAACTGAATTCAAAGAACCTCTTGCAAGATCAGCTAAAGCACAAAATATTTCCGGAGGAATCTGACCACCCTTCTCCTGAGCCTTGAGAATAGCCTCAGAAAGAAGGGCCAAAAAGTTTGCTGATTTCAACTGAGCCCGACAGACAGACTCCCATTTAAAAAGGTCTGAAGACGATTCTACCTTAGAAGCTTCCTTCAGATGCGAAGAAAGAACATCCCATGTCGGACCATTAAGAGATTGAGTAGAAGCCAATCTAATGTAATCATCTTTTGGAACCTGCACTGGAGCATCTACCTTGGGAGTAAGAGAGAAATCTTTCAATTGGACATCATTAATGTAAAAATCTAACATATCTATGACCACATTATCCACCGGAAGAACAGAAGGAACATTAGCCGAAGAGTCTGAAGATGAAAGAGCAGAACCAAACGACGGAGGATCAACCGAAAACTCATCCTGAAGAGGAAGAGATAGAGACGAAGCTATCCATTGATGAGACTTAGACCAGTCATCCGGAGAGGCCCTCTCATGATAGAACCTCTTCAGATCCCTGGCCCTGACTGATCTCTGAGTAGCCTTGACAGAAAAGTGAGATGGAGAAAAAGAAGAAGGCGGACAGAGGTCCGAGTCTAGCGAAGCAGAAGAATCAACAATCCTCAGAGAGGAAGGAGAAGATAAAGCTCTAGAGGGAGCGTCCGAGAGAGTCCTGGGTCAAAGGAGACTGATAAGAAGGACTAACAACACGAGCCTCTGGCTGACTAGAAATGAAAGAGTAAGCATCCAACTCACTAGCTGAAAACCTGGAAAGAATTGAAAATCTAGCTGAAATAATAGATCGATGAAGAGAGGAATCCTGGCTTACTGAAAACAAGGAAAAATCTAAGGCCGAATCAACTATCTGGAATTCTAATTCTGGAGAGAACGACAGAAACAATAGGATCCGAATGATCAAATGCCGGAGAAGATGAAGAATAAGAAGGCAGAGTAGGGACAGACAGAGCAGAAGCAGAAGGTATGCGAGAAGAAGAAGAATAGTTCTGATGGAGGGAAGCCGGAATATGAAGAAAACCTGGAGGAGGAGATATAGATGACGGATGAAAAAGAGAAGAATTAGAAACATGGGAAGACGAAAAATCCCTAGCCGATAAGACAGAGGCAGAAGAAGAGGACGGTTGACTACTACTCTTCTGAGAACCTGCCTGAGGGAAAAAGGAAGGACAGGAAGAATGAGAAAGAGATACTACCTCACGAAAGGAAGGATGAACCAAATCTGAAGCAGGAACCGACTGAGAAATAGAAGGACGGTCGGGATAATGCCTATCAAAACCGGGAGGAGCGGCGCGAAAATAACTAGAATCGGAAGTAACAGACCTATTACTAAACTGGGAATCTGAGTTAGTCGGAAGCTCATAACTTGATGCGCAAACAGTAGTTCCAGCAGGAACTGGAACACCAAGACCAGAAATAGGATGCTTCATATGTCTTAAACCGGAAGCATAAAAACTGTCACCAGAAGCGGAAACGGAAAAACCGGAACCGGAAACTGAAGTCGCTTGCAAGGACGGGTCAAAACGACCCGGACATGCATAAGTTGAACCGGAAGTGTCTACACTACCCCCGGACACGGAAGTAAACAAAACTGGACCGGAAAAAGAGGATGTATGCAAAGACGGATCCAACTGACCCGGATAAGCATTCTTCCTACCGGACGTAGCAACACTACTACCAGAAGAAGAGACTGGCAAACCGGAAACAGAACGATGCATAGAAGGGTCCAATAGACCCAGATGCACATTCTTCCTACCGGAAGTAGCAACACTACTACCGGAAGAGGAAGCCGAAAAACCGGAAACGGAAGACGTCAACTGATGCACTGCCGGGTCCAACAGACCCGGAACCACATTCTTTCTCCCGGAATCGGAAACTGTATAGCCGGAAGCTGATGACCCGGAAACGGATGATAACGAAAAAGTCACATTCTCATGAGTCACCGGATGTTCAGCCATGCCAGAAACAATCACGGTGCTCATTTCCGGATGCCCAGTAAAACCAGAAGACAATCCAGACGGCAAACCCGCTTGCCCGGACAAGCCAGGAGCAGAGATGGGAGCAGAGGCGATCGGCGATCTTACAACATTCCTGGCAATCGGTATCACTGAGAAACGGACCTTAGCTTGTGAAGACAAATCGGAAGCTTCCGCCACCGCTGCCAACGCTTGAGGATTAAGCTGATCCTCAAGGCTAACATGGTCTTTGGCCTGGCTCCTACCCGAGGATGTCTTACCAGGTTTCCTTCTCAAATCGCCGGACTTACCCTTTGGAGACTTGATTTGTTGCCTTGATGTCAAGGAAACCGGCTTACCCCACTTACGTGACCGAGACTGGGGGCTAAATTCGGAGTCTGATGACTCCTCTTTAGCAGCCTTAATAGCGGATGTAATTCGCTCGTCTAAAGATTTAGTTAATACGTTGGCAAAGGATTCAAACCTGGCGAATAATGCCATAACCGGATCTGTGATAGAGGAGCTGGCCCCCTCCGTTGTTGAAACCGACGTATTACAGATGTAGAAGCAGATGAAACTGCCTTAGTACACTCAACAACGGAGGGAGAGCGACCTGAGGGCAACGCAGGCTTAACCATAAAGTCTTTGAAAAACGATTTAGAAATGACCAATGGCCAACCCTTGCAAATTCCACACATTTTTTGAGGGGTGCAGGTGGTACACTTCAGGCAAACGTGACCCGCATAATCCTTAGCGTGAAAACGATCACACTTAACTGACGTACACTTTACTTTCTCAGAAGATAATGACACTTCCTATAAAAAATAAGAAATGATAAGAAATAAAGCAGCTAGCTTTGAGAAACTACTGAGAAACCCCGGAGGCTACGACATGGGTGATTTTAATAAAGTGACTGAAGAAAGAATCAGTAATGATTCTGAATAATGATTGTTTGAGAGCACTAGGAACTACGTTAATAGGAGTGGTACTGGCTATTATGATAACATGGTACTCTTGATGGTATATAATAGGCATGGTTACTCTAACCTAAAAAAACGGTAGTGACACAAAAACTGGTAACTCCAAACACTAGAGTTACAAACACCTCTAAAACACCATGATATAGAAGTTAAACATAACTTAGGAAGAATAGACTTCATGGTAGGCATTCCAATGTCAAATATAGTAATAACTGGAAAGTTTCTAGTAGCAAGCTAAAACTTTTATATCAGATTGATAGCAGGCAATACTGTGCTGCTAGCAGAATATTTGAAAAGTGAATCAGTTTTCACATTTGGGACCTACTGCGCATGCGCAAGCATGCTTAGTGACAAGCGTCACCAAGGAGTGAGTACAGACTGGTGCCAGTCTATTGTAAGGCTAATGCAGGGGGTCCCTCTACCAGAAGCCTGGTTGAGGGTCTACATGGTGATGGTATGGGCATTAGGGAGTATATAAGCGAGCATAAAAATTTTATGCTGATAGCTAAATGCAGATATTTGATTTAGCAAGTAGTGATTGAACGGTAATGGATGTTTTTGTGGTGTAATAACAACTAGAGTTACAAACACCTCTAAAACACCATGATATAAAAGTTAAACATAACTTAGGAAGGATTGATTTCATGGTAGGCATGATTCGATGTCAAATAGATTGTAACTGAAAACTTTCAGAGCAAAGCTAAAGCTTTTATAACAGATTGATAGCAGGCAAACTGTACTGCTAGCAGAATATTTGAAAGGTGAATCAGTTTTCACATTTGGGACCTACTGCGCATGCGCGAGCGTGATTAGTGACAAGCGTCACCAAGGAGTGAGTACAGACTGGTGCCAGTCTATTGTAAGGCTAATGCAGGGGGTCCCTCTACCAGAAGCCTGGTTGAGGGTCTACATGGTGATAGTATTGGCATTAGGGAGTATGTAAGCGAGCATAAGATTTTTATTCTGATAGCTAAATGCAGATATTTGATTTAGCAAGTAGTGATTGAACGGTAATGGATGTTTTTGCGGTGTAATAACAACCTATGAATACGAAAAGGATAGTTAAGCGTGAGTTATTTTATCTCATTGTTTCTCAGTCCCATAAGTACGATCTGATGCTCTTGCCAAATTACCCCAGACAATATCGGTTGTGTCGTCTAGCACGCAATAAACCATAACCGCAAACCAAAAAAATCAACCACAAAGTGTCACAGAAGATGGACTGGTTTCAAGGTAGGCATTATGGAGAAATCCCTTCCGTGAGGATTAATTCACACTTGGCATTTACTGCAAGAGTATTTCCGATCGTCAAATTGGCCATATTGGTGGTAAATCTATATGCAAAGAAGTATTAGGATCTCATTGGCACGTGTTCAAGTAATTGTGTGAGACTTGAGTGCAGTTGCACCAGGTTATAAAAGACATCGTACAGGTCATCAGAAAGTGGTCACTATAAAATCATGCTATTGAACAACTGGTTAATCATACTGATGATCAAGAAAATCAGAATATATAATTATTGAATGTCCATTTGCAGGCCAAGAGAAGACAATTTTTTGAAAATCTACCCCTGGAATGACTGGCTCGCTCATTGATCCAGTCATTCCAGTGGTAAATTTTCAAAAATATTCCTCTTCTGGCCAGTTAAATGGACATCTCCCAGCACTTCCGGAAAGGTAAGTTTTGACCGCCTTCACCATCAAAGTGGTAATGCAATATGTACTCTGGACATTGGTGTTTTTATGGCTAAATCTGGGTGGTTCTATAAGACAGGTGGTGTTACCACTAACCATCTTAAAGGACCATGATTTTCTTCGCGCTTCCATAATAAAGAACCAACATAATTTGGACTCAAATGCAGGCGTCCACTACCGACAGGTTCGACTAATATATAATGTATTACAATCAGTATTTGAGATGGACCAATCTTAACAGATGAAAGAATGTTACTGCTGCTCTAAATTGGAACCACTCTCAGACTCTGAATCTCACTTAAGTGAAGACCACGTGTCAGACTTCAAAGATACAGTCTCATTTGAAGTACTTGTAGACACTGTGTTAGTTTAAATTGGAGTCAATGTGGAATCTCTTTCGCCAAAATATATCTAATTATGGATCAATCTAAATCCTCTTGTGCTTCCATATTAGAAAGATAAAAATGTAAATTCTTGACATTTATTGTTGCAGCGCTCTCCCATAAGCAATAATCGAAAAGACGATACAGTATTGTCTGTCTGTTGTCTCTCTGACTGCCCGCCCGCCGGTCCATCCATCTGTCTGTTTATCTCTCCATCTGTTTGTCTCTTTGTCTGTTTGCCTCTCTGTTTGTCTATCTGTCTGTCCGTTCATCCATCCATCTGTTTCTGTCTGTCTGTTGCTGCATCTCAGAAAAAACTGATAAGAGTTGACTCAAATTTTAACAAAATAATGGCTTTGTTTGATCAGCAGACTAGGAATTAACAACCTTGTAAGACTAACACAGAAGAGCAAAGGTATGCAATCTTTAGCCACATGTTTGTCAGGCATACAGCCTGTCAGTCTCTCCACAATATCCATGCGTCTTTGTCAAGAATCTGACGACGGACAGAGACATGCTTATTTACACTAGCTGCAAGATGCAGCTAAGCAATTGGGACTTGTTATAGTTGTTACATGTACCTAAAGGAGGAATCCCGTTTTAGCTATGCCCCGCCCATCTTTAGCTAAGCTCCACCCACACTTCACACGGCAGGTAAGTTGTTGAATATTTTGAATATAATTTCACTGGGTTCTGTTGCTGCCTATAGCATGTTTATTAAATAGTAGTCATACAATTCATACAACAAAGCGTAGTCATGATCAATTAAGCATTCATGGCGAACGTAGCTCCGCCATTCATGACGTAATTGATTATAACATCATCCTACACGGCACGTAGCGGATTATCATATGATTTCTTGGATAAACTGGAATCTTCATTTCTAAAGGGATTTCAACATTCGGTCTAAATAGACGAATTCAGAATGTCATTCTGAATTCAGCTATTTAGACTGAATGTTGAAATCCTTATGTGCTAGCTAAATGTTTTATTATTGGTTCTTATACCGTTTTTATTCGAGGAAGACGCTAGCTTGTATTGGGTGCCGGCTAATTTTTGGCCCAACCATCCCCCAAAATCCTTATACTCATAGAAAGGATGCATAGAGAAATTGAAATCCGTTCTCTAAAATGGTTAAAACTCATATAGAACCTACTATGGAAATTGAACACAATTTCAATATGCATGCTTACCGCCGTACCACTATCTTTAATGTACGCTTCAAAATTATCATTGTGGGAGCGAAATTATTAATGGGCCCGTCTAAATATCACATATCTTCAATTAAGATCGTTTATTACATCAAAATCAATGCTACTTCTGACAAAAAATTGTTGGCGAGAAAATATAGAAATCATGTGACATTAGGAATGCGGTAAGATCACCAGTTGTGTTTACTAGATTTCTTCTATCTGCCATTCTCTAATAAATCGCTAATTTTCTGATGGCACACACCTTTGGTATACAATGCATCCATACACCAATCTCGGTCAAGGCATACAAATAATGGATTCTAGTTTATTCATCAATCATATGACATGATAATCAGCTATGTGATGTGTATGATGTCATAATCAATTATGTCATGAATGACGTACCGTAGTCCAGTTCAGTTACGTAGATCCCTCTGTTGTATAGGAGCACCTCCTTCAGGAGTAATATAGGAGCCAGCACGAACACGAATCAGGTCAATCTCGTTAAGTTTAGCTATTCTTGTGTGATTCAGGACATGAGTCTCACTGTGTGACCAGATGTGGATGGAATTTATGGTAGACATATCACAGAGACATGAACGGAATAATGGCGTGTATTTCCTCCAGACATCCTTTAGAGCATGGCAAGCAGTTAGGAAGTGAGCTGTTTTTTGGTCCTTCGTGGGATAGAAGACAGGTAGGATCAACCTCATGCTTATTGAACTTTGCCCTGTTTGATTGCAGGATGCAACAGCCGGTTAGGATTCGTACCCGGATGGAGTCTACAGATATCACGCGGGCATGTGGTTAATGTAGCTAGATGTGGTATAAGACAGCTAGCTGGATAAGAGTGGAGAAACTGCAGTGACGAGTATGCTGAATTAGTTGCATGGACAATATTCCGCTAACATTACTTTTAGCCGTGTACTTCCATGGCCCTCTGTCAGGTGGATTTTAAATCGCCTAGAAATAATCGCATCTCTAATAGAGGTTGCATGTAATTTTTTTTTAGGTTGAACCATTTCAATTTCTTAGCAGTTTTAAAACAGCAAATGTATCTAATAGAAATCTCATAAAAATTTCAGCGGTTTGTGTAAAGAAAATCTTTTTGGGGAGTTAAATAAATTATAATTCTCAAATAAAAAGAAATTTGAAGAAATTTTGCAATAACTTCACGAAAACAGCATCAAAATTATGGCACTGACTGTATATGAAACAACTCCTATCAATGAAAAATGTTATCAAATGGGCACCCGTTAGTGGAGGTAATCGGATTGAATGTATAATACTCGGTCACCATCATGTAATGATTACTATATGTATATAGCAATTTCCGAGTTGCAGAGTCCAATATATTGTCTGTAAATCAGAGATGATTCTACTGAGTACTTGCTCTTAGTATTCATACTTCTTAATTTGGTGTGTTTATGCCGTTCACTCTCGTAGCTACTCGTGTATGTACTCGACGCTACCCACCTATTTACATGTATTGCGCAAGTATCTACCCACATACAAATAATAGCGTTTTCACATTACTCGAGTAATGACCTAAACTCGTCCTATAGCGGAAGCTGATTTATAAAGTGATTTGTATTTTTTCTCGTCAACATTTCATGTCCAAATTTTGATTAATTTTGATGAAATAAATGATGTTTATTAAAGCATATGCACTATTTAGGCGGTCCCATTTAATAATTTCACTCCTGAGATGATGGATATACTTAGGTATACATTAAGCAGTCGTAAGACGGCACAAATTTATGCCGTGTAATTGTGTTCTATTTTCGTGCTAATTTTTGTTATCATTTTAGAGAATTAATTTCAATTTTTCTTTAAAAATCTCTGATAGAAGTCTTCACCTTTCTCATAGATTTGGATTTAAAGAATTTACAGCACTTGTTCTATTAGATCATTACGAATGCTTAATTGATGATGGACTAAGCATTGTTGTACGAATTGTATGTCTTCACCATTTACTAAACATGATGTTACATATTTTAAAACTAATTTTACAGGGCATCTAGTCCAATTAGTTTAAAAATATTCAACAGCTTACCCGAGTGTATAGTTTTCTGGAAATTGAGATTCAGAGAGTACAGGGATCGATCTGTCCCAACACGGGCAAAGCGTGGGTGGAGTTTAGCTACAGATGAGCGGGGCATATCTAAAACTGGATTCCTTTATTGTTGAAACAAGTCAAAAATTTTCTCCGATGTTCAGTGAACCATGACAAGTAGGTCTCACTGACCTATTTAATATGAGATGTGACATCCCTTTAGCAGATTCTGGCCACAATACATCCATACACCAAGTGTAATTTCAGTACTGTACAGTAAAACAATTTTAACCCTTTAATGGTCAAGTCCGCAAAAAACTGGCCTCTGCAGTGGTCCTGAGCAATCACCATTTGAAGGCCCAGATAAGACAATTTTTGAAAATTTATCACTGGAATGACTGGCTCGATAATCGAGCCAGTCATTCCAGTGATAAATTAAAAAAATTATCTTATCTTGGCCTTAACATGGGCATACACCGCAGAAAAATTAAAAAATGTGTGAAAAATTGTGACCATTAAAGGGTTAGATTACCGCCTGGACAAGAATTTTCTTGTTCAGTGAACCGTGAGTGGTCAGAGTGACATATTTGTGATACACGACACACCTTTAGGCTATGATGCATTTATACACCAAGTCTGGTGGCTATATGTGAAAGTATTGTAACGATGGTCTGCAAAGAAATTCAGGATGTACCATGAAAAATAGGTCAGATAATTAACCTACTTTTGATTTACCACACACCACTAGGCTACAATGCATCGATACACCGAATTCGGTAATGAGAAACTCTGGAAACTACAGCATGAATGGTGACCGACAAACAGATAAACGAACTTAAACTAGTCGCGAGGTAATGTCACATGTCCATTTTTCACACTCCTGCCACTTAGAAGGATTCTATGTGTGCATATGCCCACTCATGTACAGTAAATTGAATTTCTCAATCCAATTCACTTTTCCAGATTATCCATCAACGAATTGACTTCATATTACATCATAATAAGCTAAGCGGCGTGTAAGATGATCATAATCATTACATCAAAAACAATTCTATTAGGACTGTCTTTAACTCTTAATAGTCCGACACTTTGTAAGAATTGTATGTCTCTACTATTTAATAAACATGCTGTTGAATATTTTGAAACTAATTTGATTGGGCGCTGTTGCTGCCATAGGCACCCAGTCAAATTAGTTTCAAAATATTCAACTGCTTGCCTGTATAGTTTTCTGGAAATTGATAGTCAGGGAGTTCAGAGATCGAGTGATCCCAACACGAGCGAAGGTGTGGGTGGAGATTAGCTAGATATGGGCAGGGCATAGCTAAAAATGGAAAGGTTCATTAAGTGAATATTCATGAACAAACTTGGCTTTATATAAGAACATAGACTATTTACTAGTATATATTTTGCACAAATAGGTAAAGAACCTAGGCTTGCGCGATTATGTGATTAAATCGAAAATTGCGATTCTTTTAAAAAAATTAAATAATCAAATAATCATGAATAATTTCTACTGCATATAATATTTCGATTCTAACTGCTTAATTACTTTTTAATGAGATCAGTCATGAAAATTGACGTTTTGCTCAGTGAATATTGCAGGCCAAAGAGAACAGTATTTTTGAAAATGTATCACTGGAATGACTGGCATTCCAGTGGTACATTTGAAAAAATTCTCTTCTCTTGGCCTGCAAATGGACACCATTGCAGCTTTCGTCATTATATGCTTTTGTTGTTATGTCTTAGTAATTTGTACATAAGCTGATTAACCGAGTAACCACGATTATTCTTAAACAAGAGGCCTAACGGCCTGTCGCTCACCTGCAACATTAGCATTTGAAATACTGGATAGTTCATATCTCATGAAAATATATTTCGCGAAACTACTACATGATGACAGATAGATTCTATGTTTTAATACAGAATAATCTTCAAAATAAGATCTTAGTAAATCTACCATGACAATTTGACCGAAGAATCATGTTTGTATTCCAATTTTGAATCCAAATATTTTACAATTTTTCAAGAACTCTAGTGAATAAATCTGACAATTTTTTTCAAGAATTCAAGCGCATAACTGCAACTGTATCTTAGCCAAACTGAATGCCAGTCACGGTCTCATCTCTCATGTTCAAAATATGAAGTGATTCGTCAAGTTTTCGAGTGGAAACAGAATTACACGGATGAAAACGATTTCTATAATCCCTGCCGATAACGATTTAGAGTAAAATCTCATGACTTGATAATTCCAATTATAGTGTTCACTAGGTGTATAAATTTGATAATAAACTGAATTTATAACTTTGATAGGTGCCAATTTTTTTAACTGATTTGGCAAAAAATTTTAATGGAATAACAAAATTAACATTCTTAGATAAATGTCTGTGTCGACTCGTATGACAGTCATGTTCTTAGACATGTTTGGACGTTAATGACAATGACATGGTGTTAGGGTCAACTGAATTTCATGCTCATCCATGGGCAATTTTATGTTGGTAAGAGATGATGGACACATGAAGTACAGTTGAATAAGACTAATTCTGGAATGATGGTTCGGATGAAGTATATGAAATGTGACAGAGGTGGCACCATGCGAAGTTGTACTTACTATACAACAACAGATGACATCGCTAAGTTACAGACAGCATTTAATTTTAAGTAATTACTGACCATGGATTACAAATTCTAACTGATATCATGATGCATGTCATTGTAAAATCTTGTCATTCCATCTCCACAACCTCTCACTATGTGCATGCTGTGAGTAAAGGGTTAAGAAACGTGAACAAGAATATTGAATAACAGGTAACGTTATGTAATAGTAGCATTTTATGCAACACAAAATTACAATGACATTAGTGACAGAAATAAATGTATGGAAATCTTGAAAAGCACTTCTCAAACGTGGTCACTAGATCAACTTAGTCAATGAATTACTGGTAAAGACAGGAGAGTTCAACTTGTCATATGCTTTTTGGATTTAAAATAAAGCGCTTCATTAAGACATCTGGTCGGAAGATTAAAATTCTGAATAGATGTTCTAGAAGCTACAGCCATATGGTACTTCTAGCCGAATTTTGTTGAAATCCATCAAGTGGCTAACGAGGAGATGTGGTTCGACAACTTACAGTAAATCTAAGATTTTCACGCCAGAAAATTGACCAATCAAAATCTGAATAGTAGTTCTAGAGCCTACCTCGATAGAATCGTTAAAGGCAAATTTGGTTGAAATCTGTCAAGAAGCTAAGGAGGAGATGCATTTTGACAATTTCTGGTACGGTTTTTTTTTTATTACAAAACTAAGATTTTCACACCAAAAATTGACCAATCAAAATTCTAAACAGGAGTTCTAAAGCCCACCACTATAGGATCCTTCCAGGTAAATTTAGTTGAAATCTGTCACAAAGCTAGGGAGACATGTGACACTTTCCGGTAAATTTTTTTACAAAATCTCAGATTTTGATCCCAAAAAATTTACCAGTCAAAATTTTGAATAGAAATTCTAGAGCATACCACTGTAGAATTCTTACACACAAATTTAGTTAAAATCTATCAAGAAGCTAAGGAGGAGATACGTTTTGACACTTTCCAGTAAATCATTTACAAAATCAAATATTTTAACCAAAAAAATTGACCAATCAAAAATTTGAATAGAGGTTCCAGAGCCTACCGTCATAGGATCTTTCAAGACAAATTTGGCTGAAATCTCTCAAGGAGTTAAGGAGGAGATAAGCTCTGACACTTTGCGGTACATTTTTTTTTACAAAATTTAAGATTTTCACCCAAAAAATGTACCAATCAAAATTCTGAATAGAAGTTCTAGAGCCTACCTTCATAGGATCCTCCTTCTAGCCAAATTTGATTAAAATCTGCCAAGCGGTATAGGAGGAGATACATTTTAAAGCAAAAGTTGACAGATGGATGACGGACGGATAGATGGGCGGATGGACGACAGACGGTCGCCATGGCATAAGCTAATAATCGATCGTGACCACTCAAAGCAATAATCGAGCAAGCTTAAAAGAAACCCTACTTTTACTTAATAAATATCATAGCCATTCAGAGGCACGACTGGGAAAGACTTAGAAATGAAAGATCTTTAAATATTTCTTTTCTGTTCCAAATATTTATAATGTCAGCAGATGAAGAGTTAGAACTACAGAAAATTGTCTGGCTATGTTCATTTTGCAATGCAATCTAAAAACAGATTTGTGAAACACAAAATGAACAGAAA
Organism: Chaetoderma sp. LZ-2023a; assembly: GCA_034401795.1. Classification (NCBI taxonomy): domain Eukaryota; kingdom Metazoa; phylum Mollusca; class Caudofoveata; order Chaetodermatida; family Chaetodermatidae; genus Chaetoderma; species Chaetoderma sp. LZ-2023a. The sequence continues at coordinate 77,040,302 of CM067365.1, forward strand.
AAGAATTAGTTTTCACCACTTTACACTGCAGATATTATTTATAACAGGAACACCAAGGGACCTGTATCACTCACCTGGAACAGGCATTTCAACTCCCAAGGCCAAGAAGAACCGTAAGGAGTTAACCAGAATTGGAACAAGAACACAGTGACAATGTTTCTTTACATATCAAACTCCCCTGAACAAACTTTAATGGTCCTTTATCCTTCAGCATATATCCAAAATTTTGGCCTGATCTGTTCAGTCAGGCTCTGGAGTTCTAACTCATTTTCATGAAAACTAGGTCATCCAAGATGGCCGTTAAAGCATTAGGCCAATCAAGTTCCCTTGAATAATCTTGGTTCAGCTGTTGCCCTAGACGATCTTTCATTAGTTTTGAATCGATCCTGTCCCAAACTGTTTCTGAGAAGTTTTTAAAGACATTTATTAAGATCGGCCAAAATGCAAGATGGCTGCTGGCCGGCTTCGTTTGAACAAAACTATATTTCTATGCCCTAATGATGCTTTCTGAAAATATACTTGAAATCTGCCAAGTGGTTCACAAGAACATTTCAAATTTGCTTTTGTTTTAGTATGGAGCGGGAGGAAGATCCAAGATGGCTGCCAAACCATTTATTCGCCACTTTGGAAAATGGCAAATTTGAAATAAAAATACCCAACAAGAATTCCACGGAATTAAAGGTCTCGCCTATCCCCTAATTGTCAGTGCCATTGACCTTGTGACCTCCGTGTTATCATGCTGCTACCTAACATAGGTAACCATGTATTCAAATTTAGTTCCAATAGGATTAACCAATCCTGAAATATAAATGATCTGCTGAAATGGAAAAACTTAAAGTTGAAAAAGCACCGGTAAAATAGCAAGGTCAGAATGACATTGACCTTTAACTTGGTAACCTCTATTGCACCATCCGGTATCCGCTTGGTATAAGCAACCATGTACCTAAGTAGTGTTCCATTAGGGTTAAGCAATCCTGAAATATAACCTGATAAGTTTTGCTAAGCCTAAAAAACTTAACATTGAAAAATAAGTTCTGTAGAGGTCAGAATGACATTGACCTTAGTCATTGTGACTTCCGTGTCAGCATGCTGCTTCCTAACCTTAAATGCAACAATGTATCCAAGTTTCGTTCCAATAGGATTAATCAATCCTGAAAGATAAGCCGAGCAGTTTTGCTAAATACAAAAACATAACATTGAAAAAACAGAGTTTTGTATCAAGGTCACAGTGACCTTGACCTTATGACCTCAGTGTCATCATCTTGTTTCCTAACAGTATAGGCAACCACATAGCCAAGTTTAGTTGCAATAGGATTAGGCTAACTGATCCTGAAATATAAGCTGAGAGGTTTTGCTAAACGCAAAAACTTAATGTTGAAAAAGTAGAGTTCTGTATCAAGGTCACAGTGAACTTGACCTTTGACCTTGTGAACCCAGCATCATTGCGCTGCTTCCTAACACTATAGGTAACAGGTATCCAAGTTTAGCTGCAATAGGCTTAACCAATCATGAAGCATAGGCTGAGAAGTTTTGCTAAACACAAAAACTTAATGTCAAAATAACAGAGTTCTGCATCAAGGTTACAGTGACCTTGAGCTTTGACCGTGTGACCCCAACATCATCATACTGTTTCCTAACATCATAGGTAACTATGTATTCAAGTTTAGTTGAAATAGGTTTAATCAATCCTGAAATATAAGCTACGCAAAAACTTAATGTTGAAAAAGAAGTTCTGTATCAAGGTCAGTGACCGTGACCTTTAACCTTGTGACCACAAGATATCTTGCTGCTTTCTAAAGTCATAGGTACCCATGTATCCAAGTTCGGTTGCAATAGGCTTAACCAATCCTGAAATATAAGCCGAGACGTTTTGCTAAACGCAAAAACTTAATATTAAAATAACCGAGTTCTATATCAAGGTCATAGTGACCTTGACCTTTGACCGTGTGAGCCAAACATCATCATGCTGCGTCCGATCATTATAGGCAACCATGTATCCAAGTTTAGCTGCAATAGGCTTAATTCCAATCCTGAAATATAAGCTGAAATTTTTGCTAAACACAACAAAAGGCCCAAGGGCCTGTAATGCTCACCTGGACCATTAACATTTGAACCATTTGTATTTAAATCGAAGTGGATAATTATTGGAAAATCTAAGATCGCTACCTAAAAAATAGACCAATCCAGATTCTCATTTGACATTTTGAAGAGTACCGTCATAGAATTGTTCGACCCAAGTTTTGCTGAAATCTTTAAATGGTTCCGGATAATTTTCAGAAAAGCAAAGATGGCCACTGGCAAAATTGATCAATCAAAATTCTGTACACTATTCTAGGGTCCTTCCCACTGAGTTTGATTGAAATTTGTCCAGTGCTCCAAGGATTTAATAGTCAACCTTTGTACAACTTTGACAGATCGACTCCCTCCTGGAAGAAACAAAGATTTCCTGACATCTTGAAGAAAAGAAAAGTTGATCTCACAGAGACCGGACACTCGAAAATTCTCCAAACAAACAAGATGAAAAATTCTTGATTGGATGAAGATGTAGTAAGCCCCTTACTTGAGGGGAGATCTGATGATACTGGGAGAAAGCGAGCAAAATCTTACCAGAAGATCGAGAAAGGCTACCAATCAGATCCTCTTTGACCAAAAGGGTGCTGCTCGAAGAAATCCTTTAAACTGGTCCATGACTATCTTCAGAGCCATTAGAATCAGGAATATTGGAAGGAACATGAAATCCAACAATTCTGTCCCGAACTGAGACAGTGCGATCATCGCCCAAACCTGACTGGCCTAAACGGGAGACATAAAAGATAAGATCTGGGCAATCAGACATGTCGCAAAAAGATCTACATGGGGAAGACCCAGAAGCTTGAAAACGCTTTCAGCAACCAACCTCTTAAACTGCCACTCAGTGAGTGAGAACTTGCTAGGACTGAACTACTGGTCCACCAAAAATATCCGTCTAACCAGAACATGACTGGGAACTAGAAAGATTTGGATCTAGTGACATCCCAAGAAAAGGATCTAAAGCCCCCATATAGAGAAGAAAGAAAAACCTCGTTCCTCCATCTGAAAATGAAAAGAAAGCCCTGTGGCATTGACTGATCGAATCGAGATCTTGATACCTATCACTCAATCTGACCAAATGTGGAGAGGCTTTAGAGGGAATTAGAATGTACTGACTGCTACTAGAAGATCAGGAACATTAGAAAGTCTTCTCATCAACGTCACCCTGGGAATGACATTCTCGACGCTGATCATCAAGCCTAGAATACTAAGAAAAAATCTTGCCCTGACATAGAAAGAGGATGTCAGCGTGATCACTGTCAACAAGAATGCCTCTACCCATGTCTCTGAATGAAAAAACTTGACCCTGAAAACAACTCGAGGGAGATGCCTAGATGGGAGAAACTTGAGGAACTAGGCTTGACTTATCGAAAAATAAAATTCAACCTAGGCTGCAAGGCGAACTGCAAACCTTTGGAATAAATCTTAAAAGAAATGAGAAAGACCTAGCTTTTATTAACCGAACGTCTATAAAGACTGAAGAATAAAACGACGGCGCAAGACACCTGCCACGGCTGAGACCAGATGTGTGAAAGAAAAGCACCAAGGTGAGATCGAAGGGCATGGCACAAACTGCCATAGCCTATCCTTGAAAGCAAAACTCATGTACCTTCAGAAGGAAAGGTAAAAAAAAGGCACATGAAATAGGCATCCTAATGATCGACAGAAAACGATCACATGCCTGAAAAATACGCTTGCGATAGGGGAGGGCTCCATCCTGAATTTACGAGATAAAGAAAGAAGATGTAACTTCTTCAGGAAGATAAAAGAACGCCCGCCTTATAAGAATTGAAAACTATGAAGATCGTTGAACAGAAGCCTGGGTCTACTTTCCAAGGTAGAGTCTCTTCTATAGCCTCCTTGACAATCATAGAAAACCGACAACCCCCTCTAATGCTAATAGCTTCTGATTGGAAGGAACAGAAGACCATTTGAGAGAAGAGACTGCAAAGAAGGGTTCTAGATCCCAGAACATCTGGCCCTTTTGATAAGGGCCAACATTAAAGATGGGGCAAACTTACTATATGCTAAAGAGGACTGCTCATAGAAACACATAGTTTACACTAGGGCTTCACGGTATTGGAAAAACGAAAACTGGTTATGGTATCAATTTCAATACCGGTATACCTTTCATACCGGTATTACTCATATGTGCATTGAATGATGTTGTAGGGGGTACTTTTGGCGCCATAGCATTTGTATATTCTACATAAAACATGTGTTTTGTTGTCATTTCCCCACCCCCAAATCATCGTTGTCGTATAACGTATTAGTGTTTGAACGACATACATATGACACCATGCTCGGACATTAAATACTATTCTCAGTTCAAATTTGTTTCCATAAATGAACAAGCGGCACTATTTATATTATCATCTATATACAAAGATAACAATATAAATCGCGTTACTTGTGTATTTTGGAAGCAAAGTCGCGATATTAGTTCATAAAATGTTGACTCACGTAAAATATGTGCAAGCCGGAAGTGACCCCGTAAAGTGCGCAGAATGTTTACGCGCACTTGATAACGGATGAATGATTGACAGCTACCATTAGTCAGCAGAAATAACAGCGAGCCACAAATATTAAATGTAAATTTTATTCCAAATATTTAAAACAAATCAACAATATAATCAAATGATAAACTTTTTTTGAAAATGTATCCTTGGAATGACTGACTCGGCTATCAAGCCAGTCATTCCAGGGATAACTCTTTTCAATAGTTTTTGCTAGGCCTATTCACTCGAGAGCACTATGTTTACTAATCTAAATGTGTGATTTTAGCACTTAAGAATACAAAACACGGGGGTCACGAGTACAACAATAGGTCTCTTATGGTTCTTAGGTGTAGAGTTAATTGCAAATAATGCATTTGCACACCAAGTGAAAACTTATTTTGAAAATTTCCCACTGGAATGACTGGCTCGGTTATCTAGCCAGTCATTCTAGTAAAAAATGTTCAAAAATAGTTTTCATTTGGTCTGCAAATGGATAATTCTCACTGCTACAGCATTATTGTTTTACAAAGTTTGACATATTTCCTGCCAGAAAAGATAGCATGTTGACGTATCAGGTTTTAAGCAAGCACGTTTGGGGTTAACAATCTGGCCTGCTTTGCTAAAGAGTCGTTCTGAGGGACAGCTTGTGGCAGTCACACAAAGATACTTCTTAGCAAAGTTGGCTAAGGTCGGATAGCTCTTTTCATGAATTTTCCACCAGTCTAGTGGATTGGAGTCTTGGTCTGGTTCAGGGGCACCTAAATACAATACAAGTTCACTATCTACTGGGAGAGTGTCTACTGAGCTACATTGATTGTCACTTGATTTCTTGGTTTTGACAAACAAACTTGCTAAGGTTTTCTTAGCTGGTGTGTGTTTAACATGGACATCGTTACTGATAGACACAGGCTTGACATGTAGTGATACATCCATACAAATTTTCTCCTTCACAGTGTGGTACTCCTCCTCGGTCAGACATTGATTCTTGAACTTAGGATCAAGAAAGGTTGCCACACATAGAAGTTCATTAATTTTATCGTCATTGTAACGTTTTGACAGAGATTTCTTTATCGAATCTCGCATCTCGGTTGTCAAGTCATGAACAATTACATCATCCTCTGTTGGCGGATTGAGAACATTGACATTGATGACGTTAAGCAGAGGTTTCAATGAAGATACACTAACATATTTCTCCTGTGACAAAATATCGGTAAAGTCTCCTACACTTTCTAGGGCACTACACACTGCTTCCAAAACATGGGAATCCTGCCAAGTAAGGGCTAGTTGTTTAGTCTTCCGATCTAAATTTAATACTCTGGTAATGGCTGGCTCCTGCTCAACTATCCTCTTCATCATGGCAAACTTGGCTCCCCATCTAGTGGCACAATCCTGTGAATAGATAAGATTAAGACATATTCATCTTAGGGCTTGCAAATGAACAATTTAGTCAATGTCCATATCATAGTAACTTAGCCAGTCATTCCAGCGGTAAATTTAAAAAAAATAATTTTATCTTAGGGCTTGCAAATGAACAATTTAGGATAACATATCTAATTCTAACAGAATAAAATGGGTCAATGTCCTCATCATAGTAACTTACCAAGTCATTCCAGCGGTAAATTTAAAAAAAAAAATTTTATCTTAGGGCTTGCAAATGAACAATTTAGGATGACATATCTAATTCTAACTGAATTAAATGGGTCAATGTCCTCATCATAGTCATCTTGCCGGCTAAGCGGTCAAGCGTTACTAAGGCAACAACTACTGGCAGACTATAGAAATAATACACCACATACTGTGCTTGACTGATCAACCATTTTCATCCCAAACACACATAATAGATGAATTCTGCTGAATTTGAATAATTATTTTACTGAAAACTATTATAATGATTCAGTTAAACTATCACTGCAAATATTCAGCAAGAGTACATGTAGGCCTACTATATGTAAACTACAATATATAGATAACAAACTTACTGTAATCAGCTGATGCTTTGGCAATCCAAGGGTTTCCTGCGCCTCCTTGAGCTCGCGTCGCTTCTTCCAGCTGGTAGAGAATGTCGACACAATCGTACGGCATACACCTAACGTTCTCGATATACGCTTATCGTTCATTGCACCATTTACTGCTAGATGCAAATTGTGGCCAAAGCATGACAGGTTAATCCAATCCAGATCTCGTAGAGCCTTTTTTATGTTGCTGCCGTTATCCGTCGTCATGCACACATGCTTGTCAGCGCTAAGTCCCCAGTTTGCAAAACATTCTGTCAAAGTTTGTCCGATGTTATCTGCCGTATGGTCATTTGGAAAATACAATGTTTCTAACACACGAGCCTGTAGGGTCCACGTCCTATCGATGAAATGGACGGCCAGGCCAAGATACGGCACCATATTTTCTGATGACCAAAGATCCGTGGTAGTAGCAAAGTAGTCTGCACATTTCAGTTCATCGACGATCTTATTGCGCACCTCAATATAGAACTGCGGAATCGCAGTATCGCCAAAGTAATTACGACCAGGCAATTTGTACCGGCTGTCAAACTGTGAGAGCATGTTAATGAAGTGATCGTTGTCTACTGTGTATATAGGAATCATACCTCCGGCTAAGTATCGCGTCACTGCTTCAGTCAGGCGTTTGTGTCGTGGATGCGATTTCTCGTAGATCGTTCCTTTACAGAATGACTCACTTATCTTCTGCTGCTTTCGCGGCGTTGTCTCTGTCTCGTCATCAAGGGTTAAATCGTCACTCTTTCGTTTACCAGGCGTGAACGTCAGTTGCAAAAATGCTTGCGGATGATGCTTGCGTAAATGAAATCGTAAATTAGAGGTGTTACCACCTCTGGCGCACACAGACTCTTTACACAATTTACACACTGGCTTTTCTTCATCAGTTGCTTTACCGTCATCGCCTGCTATAAATCCGAAATGTAACCAAACGGGAGACGTTCCCTTGGCTTTAGGAATCAATTCCATAGTGTTGAAAAGATATAATCGTCCGAAATTAATTTTAAAACATTAATACTAGTATGGGCTAGGACGGCTATATTTATAAAAAGGTCTTCTTGAGCTTGGGTCACATGACGATCAATAATTTATCAATAATTTGTATGAATAGAATGGATTAATAGCCTAATAATAGGGCCATTGATTTCGCGGTGATCAGAGTGTGTGACCTATACTCTTGTTTTCTTTACAAAAAAATTTAAAAAATCAGTAAAGTTGAAACACTTTTTCCAAAATAATTTTAGTGATATTTGTTATCAAGAACAGCACAACAAATTTGAAGGAAATTTTTTTCAAAATAATCATTTGATCATATACTACATATTATGCATTCAAAATTCTGCCACTGTATATCGAAGGGTTAGGCGGCCAGGGCGGGCAATCAATAGTCTTAGTTAAATTAGTCAATAAACGCTGGACACATACAGGTTTGAATGAGCATTCTTTCTCAATTCTAGTTTTGACAAGGATTTATTGTATGATCACCACGCGCAAAGCGAAAGTTAACAATAGGTGTCGACCTTGTAATGCCGTCAATAGCGTCATCAGAATGGAATGTGGATGGAGTATTCCCGTAATGATAATCAGAACGAGGCTGAGCTGTGTTTATTTTAATTTATTCTTGAGCATAATGACGTCAAACGCGTCATCATCACCTTTTGTAAGAACAATGGCGGACATTTATCGGAAATTGCGTTGCAAAAAAACTTTGAAATTTTATAGTTAAATGACCTTTATTGGCATAGAAAATCGTTACACAATGAAGGATTAATATAATATGAACTGAACAGGTATGGATATAACAATAAGGCATGATAAATTTGTAGATATTTCGGCATTTTTACTTTTCAGTGCCGATAAAATGTACTTATGACTTTCAAATCTCGCGAGATTTGCGAGATTTGGCGGTTGTGATTACTTCCGGGTTGGATTTTGAGTTTTTGTTTACGACGAAATGATCATTGCAAACTCTACAAATAATATTTTTTATAATATTTCGATATTTCGGTATTGAAAATATCATTCCGGTATGACAACCGGTATGGGTATGATACCGGTATTCGGTATCATACCGAAATACCGTGAAGCCCTAGTTTACACATGCCATGATGCTCCAACCATAATAAAAAAATTTATCAAAAGTTTCTTTTTCACGAGTGAGATGACATACTTACCTCCCTAACACTCTTGATATACTAGTATATCGACTCTAGATTCAATAATATTCAGAATTTTAAAAAGTTAGGTGCTCCTAATGGGCAGATAGATGTACACAGTCATGCACATGACAGACCCCACCCACTACGCATACTGCTACTTCCATTACTAAATAATGGCTGACATAGAAGCAACTATTCAAATAACCAAAGGACCAGGCCTCAGTGGGGTAGAGAGGCCGGGATCCTGTTAGGGAGGTAAGTATGTCATCTCACTCGTGAAAAAGAAATTTGATAAATTTTCTTATTTCACATCACGAGAACAAACTTACCTCCCTAACACGCTTGATAAAAACCAGAATTCGAAAGTAAATTTGGTGGGAGAAAGGCAAGGTCATGAAAACCAGCACACCCTCTAAGAGACTAGGCTCTTTGAATTTTCAAGAGATTTAAAACATCTGAAATTGTGACTGAAACACAAGCAGGAATAGTATTTTGCAACAGATAATCGACCGATGAAGAGAGATTGATCAAAAGGCAAATACGCTCCACCCCCACCCCCCCCCCCCCCTCTTTCTGAGGAAGGTCAGGAAAAAACTCTGCTCTAAATGACTAGCACGTTCTCTAATACTTAATGAAAGTATTACTAGACATTGGAAACAAAAAGAATTGCTTCAATTTCAAAACTCTCTGAAAGAACCACAATTAAGAGACATTAACCATCACCATATTAAATAGAAAATGAAACCATCACCAAGACAAAAAACAAAAATGGTCATATATACTGACCTCTGATGTCTTGGACGCGGCACTCATCTCTTCCCCCACCGGATGAAGAGAATTGTACCAGCTAATAGTAGGGATACCCTACCAACAAATGTGATATTTGTAAATAGCAGAGGAGGAAACTAATTACAAACATAAACCTCTACATTATTTTATTTTCTGAGGACTGAGACGGCGAGCAGGTTAGAAGTGTCACGAAGGTAATGGTCGGTAAAACTTGATTCACAGTGCCAGTGGGCTACTGACATAATGTCTTCAATAGAAACACCATTAAATAAGTTACCACACCACGGACACTATGAGCCTTTGCTCTATCTACTTGAATTCCAGTGGCTGTCTTATGACAGAATTGAATACATTCTACTATCCATCTGGAAATAGTGTCTCTTGACGCCCTACCATAGGGTTCAATATATGACAACCATAGGGAACATGGGTCCGTCAGCCAGACCTGAGTTCTTCTCTTGTACTTAGTTAAGCACAGACAGTACACCATCCTTTAGCACCAGGATCATACCTGGTTAAGGCAGGTAGAACATTAGGTTGACCTGGATACTTTAAAGATTGATTCTTAGCCAAGAAATTCAATCTCAGTAGTAAGCTTAAGGCCTTCACCTGTAACTATATAATGGTCAGGTTCAGCAGACAAGGCATGAATTTCACTCCTGCGTCTGGCTGAAGCTGCTGCAACTAAAAATACAGTTTTAAGTGTCAATAATTTCACAGATATAGCACTAAGTGGTTCAAAAGGTTTATCACTCAAAACTTGAAGAACCGGAAAAAGACTCCATGACGGTGTCATTGGAGGATTTCTCAGTCTAAGATTGCCCATACCTTTAATAAGAGTATTTAAAACACTTATTTCATCACTTCCCCTCTTTGCCAAGCAAGGGACAACAGTCATTAATGCTGATTTGTATCCAGCAATAGAATTAGGCGTAGGACCATAGGCATCATACAGGTGACAGAGAAAATCAGCTACTACCTGAATAGATGCTTCCATCGGATTGATACATCTCTTTGAGCACCATTCTGCAAATCTGTTGATTTTATAATTATAAGCCCTGGAGGTTGACCCCCCTTCTGGCTCTGGCCATGAAATTGGCTCCTTGCTCAGAAAAGCCCGCCTTAATCGAGGATTTTTTGACAACATCCATGCAGTCAATTGAAACATTGACAGATTGTTGTGAAGGGTCTTGCCCTGGAAGATAATACTGTCCATCAGAGGCAGAGGAACCAGATTGCAAATCAGAAGGTCCAGCAGATCCGTAAACCATGATCGGCTTGCCCAATTCGAGGCGATCAGAAGCACTTGGCATTCCTCCCGTTTGATCTTCTGAAGAATCCTTGGAATCAGGATTGTTGGAGGGTATGCGTATGCATACATTCCCTTCCAACTGATAGCTAGCACATCTATTGCGATCGCGCTTGGATCTGGAATCGGAGAAACATACATCGTCATCTTCGCATTCTTCTTCATTGCGAACAAATCTATATTGGGCTTTCCCCAATGATTGAACAGGTGATCCGCCACACATTGATTTAGTTGCCATTCCGTAGGCAGAATGCTCATCCTTCGGCTCAATGAGTCTGCTAACAGATTCAGCCTTCCCGGAATATGAACTGCTTTCAAGGTAATCATATGATCCATGCACCAGCAAAGCAGCTTCCATGTCATCATACAGAGACTGGGCGACTTCGTTCCGCCCTGGCAGTTTATGTAACTCACTACTGTAGCGTTGTCTGAATGTATCATCACAAATTTTCCCTCCACTTCTTTTAAGAGGTGTTCCAGGCCTAGAATTACAGCCCATAATTCTAGCATGTTGATATGTTCCTTTGACTGTTCCAGATTCCAAAGCGCTGATATAGTGGCTTCTTCCAGGCAAGCTCCCCATCCCTCCATCGATGCATCCGTAAACATCGTTACTTGAGGGTGGGGAGGGGTCAGCATGACCACCGCCAGGAGATTTCCTCTCTCCATCCACCAATGAAGGTGATGAATGAAAGGGTCCAACACTTGAATGCGCAAGTCCAGTGATCCTGAACTCTGCGTCCACTGAGCCATGAGAAACAATTGAATCGGCCGCCTGCGTAAGGCTGCCTGAGGAATAACTGGTTCCATTGAAACCATCATACCTAACATTCTCAGATAGACGCGTGCTAGAATATAATGACTGTTGCAAACCAACTGGATGCATGAGAGATTTTCCACTCTCTCCTGGGATGGATAAACATATCCTATCTCCAGATCGAAGAACATACCCAGGTAACCAAACTTCTGGGATGGAGTCAGCTCTGATTTCTGAAAGTTGATTATCCAGCCTAAATCTGTGAGAGTTTTCAAAACTATCTCCAGATTTGCTGTCAAACTCTCTGGGTTGTGTGCTTTCAGCAACCAGTCGTCTATGTAAGTGTAAACAGCTATATTTCTCCTGCGGAGGTATGCCGTGATAGCAAGTACCACTCGAGTGAAGACCCTTGGAGACTCCTTGCAATTGGAATGTGGAAATAAGCATCCTTGAGATCTATTGATGCTGTCCACATCCCCTTCTCTAAACCCAACAACACTGATCTTATTGTTTCCATTTTGAAACTCGGTGTATCTATAAACTTGTTTAGAGGTTTGACGTTGAGAATTGGTCTCCACCCCCCAGTGTTCTTTGTCACAAGAAACATGGTTGAATAGAAGCCCGGACAATCTTGCGCCGGTTGAATTGCTTCTTTTAGAATTAGAGATTCTATCTCCTCTTCTATGCACAACCGCTTGTCTGGATCTCTTGGAATTTGAGTCCAGACCGGTACCAGAGACAGATGCAACAGCGGACCTTTTATCCATTCTGGACTGTATCCGTGCGAAAGCCATTGCAAGACTAAGCGGTCCTGATTTAACCGCTCCCACTCCTAAATGTGGCAAGTCAAACGACCTCCCACTGGTGCACCTAGGGCTGACGGGGTGCCCATAAATTTTAGAAGTGGGAGTGTCTCTGGTAGAAGTGACAACACCCGAGTGGTACGGTACCTGTGGTAACAGGAACAATTTTTAGCCCATCAGGCCCGGTTACCATGCGCCGCTCCTCGCGGGCCACGCCCAGCACCATATGCACATCGGTGCGCGGGCTGCTGTCTGGCTGGCTGCGCTTGAGGTGCTGGCTGACGTACAACAGTACGCTGCTGCTGGTGCGGTCGATGCGGTCTCTGAACCCGGCTGGCCTGCTGGCCTCTGACAATGCCAGCACCGCCACGAGCGTACTGCTGTCGAGCGCAGCGCCCTCTGGTTGTTCACTAAAGTCACTGTCTCTTGGAGGTGCCGACAATCTTCACCTCCAAAAACCCAAGGCCCACCATCAGCACTTGCATCAAGCACGACTTGAGCTCCTGAGACAGGCAGAAATTGTCCAAAGCAAAAGTGCGCCTCGTTCTCAGTGACTTTGTGAGTGACCTAGTCAGACAGTCCAATGCCAGGTTGATGCCATCCTGGATGGCTCACTGGGCTGTCACAGGGCTAGGTTGTTGCTGCACCGAGGTTGCTACCACCCCAGATAGCAGCTGAGAGACATGAGACAGCACACTTATCGCCGCTCGTGAGCTCTCCTCGGTGTCGTGCAACGCGGCATTAGCCGAGCGCATAGCGCCCGTGCACAACGCTCCCGTGTCAGCACGGGAACCCAGCCGCGTATCTTCCCACAGAGCGACGCGGTCTGGGCGCTAGGCCATATCGAGCATACTGACTAGCAGTAACCCGACATCGTCTAGCAACCTCGCGAGGGGCCTTCGCGAGGCGACCTTTCGGTCTGATTGACTCCTCTGCCGCCGAGAGCATATCTAAGATATGTTCAGCATATGGCAGAGACAGAGTCGTGCTGGCCAACGGCTTTGCCTGTAACCATGCCCGAGGGTTACCGGCGGCCGTCTCATCCACGGAGAGCTCTGGTCTGACAGCGAGGAGCCAGGCACACGCTTCTGACCAGTCTTCATCCGTGGCTACCTGCGAATTGCCGACGAGCAGCGGGCCCTCGTCATCTTCAATGGCATTCGCGGGTAAGGCCGAGGGGAGGCTATAGACGAACCTGGCTGCCCAAGGAATGTATACGGGCCCGCGAGGGCTGGCATAACATTCTCCATAGGCTAACCAGGCACCAAGGTCGTGCTTGTGTGTGGGAAATCATGCACACCAGCGAGGCCCGGAACGTCCATATGAGATTCCACGCTTAAGCGTGGAATCTTATACGGGTGGCCCTCCGCTCCAAACCGTCTCACAGGCTGAATCATGAAACCTGCTCCCGAGGGAACAGTGCCATAGGTGCGAGCGACCGCACTCCCCATGAGAGGAGTGTAGACGTTCGCATCCATGTCTTCATGCTCATCCTGTGGACTGAGCAGGTAGTCTTCATCATCTTCCTGGTCAGGAAAGTTAGACTCTGGATTAGTAAGGAAAACTAACCCAGACTGACCAGGAGAATGCTCGAAAGCAGATGATGAGGTTACTCCGCGAGTGATCGTGGTCAGGCCCGCTGGTCGGGTCCCGCCTGATGCTGCTCGCGCTGCTGGAACACCAGATGATGCGAACATCAAGCCTGGGTCCAAGACGGCTGCCCCTGGATCACCTAAACACTTTGTCCGAGCTAGTAGGGCATGATCCAGGGACAGGGGCTACCTGCACTGAGGTCGATGCACAGGAAGTTGAAACACCTGTGCCCGGCAACATGCTGCGAAGCATGTCAGGCATCAGATCTTTCAAAGTCCTGCGCATCTCAATCACCAACTCAACCGTGAAGGCCTCGAGCTCACCCTTCTCAGAGGCCTTCTTCTTACCCTCCTTTTTAGTCTTCTTGTCCTCCTCATCCATCAGCTTAGCCTGGGAACAGAAGAACTCAGAGGTTAGATCACCCCCACTCTTTACAAATGACACATTTGTTGGACAGCCTACAAACTGAACAAAGATGGCAAGGGTGGGGGAAGAATCTATCCTTCATAGGCTTAAAGCAGGATGGACATGACTTCTGAAAGGGAATGGATACGAAGACAAAAAGTATTATAGTTTGCGAAACCTTGTTAATAGACTATTAGTACAAACAAGAACTCGAGAAGACATCCACTTTTTTTTTTATATATATACAACCCTGACGGGACAGATGACTTCTCTAGTTAATAATAACCAATCACAACCAGGATCCCAAATTAAGAGTGAGAGAAAGGAGTAATGACTAAGTAGATATCTCTCCACCTTCATAATAAAGTGTGATAGAACATCAAGGACTTTCTCTAAACTAAGATTATGACATCAAGAAAAGAGAAAAAACTCTGGCTGATTATGACATCAAGCCTCAATGCAACAGCTCCTTCAAGGAGAGGGGACATCAGAAATGAATGCAAGAAAACATCTAGAGACTAAAGACATTCATTACTCCCGAATAATATAATATTAAATATATATATTCGAGAACCCATGCACATACAAGAGAGAATACAGTGCAATAACAAATGGCAGCAGAAATTTGTGAATATTTTCAAATAATTAAGTGCCATAACTAATAAACTCCCTAAGCCTGAGCACAGGCAAACCATCCTCTTGTGCAGGAGAACACATCCATCCATCCGCTGAGACTCCTCTTCCAGAAGAACTGATGAGGGGGATGGGACAAAAGGAAGGAGATATTTCTTTTATTAATTTAATATATCTCCAACCCGTAGACATATCACGATGATAAGTAAAAAAAGAGACGTGAACAACCTTCGAGAGAAGAACAGGAACCCTTACTCATATATAAGTCGAACCTGTGAACACAAAGCACAAGAGATTAACAGCCCTAGGCGTTGGGAAAAACTTAACAAGGATTCCCAGTGCCTGAAAACGCGGTGCTGCTGAAACGGCTGCGACGAAAAACCGGTAACAAATAAAAGTTACAAGTCTTAGATAATTATATGGAACAATATCACCTTAGTAGATGAAGAGGAGGACTCCTCTAACACTTTTGCATCAGCCATGATGGAACAAGATGATAAAATATATTGAGAATTCTCAATAGAGAGCCTGTAAAGTTTTCCACAAGTTGATTTCAGCCAATATATTAGAAAACGGGAGTACCAGTATGCGCATGCGCAGTGGGTGTGGTCTGTCATGTGCATGACTGTGTACATCCACCTGCCCATTAGGGGCAACTAACTTTTTATAATTCTGAATATTATTGAATTTAGAGCCGATATACTAGTATATCAAGAGTGTTAGGGAGGTAAGTATGTTCTCATGATATGAAAAATCCTGGGCTATATCTTTATGCTTAGCCCTCACGAAAAGTGGTAACTCGCGTTTATTTTGGGTATTTTAATTTTACCGCTTACTTTGAATGAAGAAAAAAGACTCCTATCAGTATAGCCTAACTTATTAAAGAGATAAAGACTCTGAAAAAATTATAGATAATTTTATTTATAGAGATTTAACCAGATATCGTGGCAAACCAAAAAGCCTATGGGTGTGGTTAGAATCAAGATATAGTCAAATCCTGTACCTGAGAATCTGCAATAATCCCGTCTGGAGCTCGAAAACATAAAATCGTGACTGAATTTAGCAAGATAGAATGAAAAATTAAATTACGGTTTCCCAAACCACCACTCGAAATGATGAAATAAGGGAAACGTACTTGTGATGACATCATCACAATTCTATGAATAGAATGCATGACATGGGCCTGTTAAGAGAACTATGACAACCCTTTGACTGTCTTGGAATCTGACATAACCAGGGATCAAAATATAAGCAAAGCGTTGCCATTGAAATTATCATTTTGAAAAGAATTTCACAAAACGCAGAAACTTTACAAAAGTCAAGATAAGAGCACACATCTTACAAAATGAGGAAGATAGGCACAAAACAACACTAATACCTGCTCATCTACAAATCTGTAAGCTTTGCAACCAGAACCTAATCAAGGATGAAATAATACTTTAACAAGGAATGTCCACAGTGCAATTAGAAGAGACAAACGCTCTTTAAAAAGTTTAAGATTACTAATTTTGTCTCGCTTGATAGGAGAGGCCAATTTATATATATTTTAAAATCATATAATAATGGAGGAGATTTAATAAAAAATTGTTATTGAATACATCAATGTTAGCCTAGTCGCTCGGGCTTGTCAGATCATCATCCTGAACATGAGGCAGGATACTATAATGATTACAAAACTGTGTCCTATATTTAAATCAACGTCCATATCAATTTCAATGGGAAACAAGCCAGCATCAAGAGTCTTGATATTAGGTATATTGATTAATAAGATAACCCAAACAATCCAATATTTATGTCGAGAGGCAGAAGACTTAAAACATAGACCTACACATTATACCGGTAAGTTTTTAAATTATTTAATTTTATATTTATAGACTTACAACCAATATTTTCATATTTGTAATAACGTATGTCACTGTGTTTGATATCCCAATAAAAGGAAAGATTGATTAATAATGAATCTCCGGGGTCATCTCGAATGGTAAATACACAAAACACTGATACTTGATTAACTGTCTGGCTACTGAATTTTGCAGACGACATATTACAACTGTAATATCTCCGGACCTGCAAAATATTTTGAAAACAATTTGACAGAAAGTTGTTGGTGGCTAAGGAAATTCAGTCAAATTGTTCCCAAAATATTAAGCAAATCTTGAGTTTTTGCTCATTGAAATTATTGTCTGGTGGCTTGCAACAGCAAGCCGGTTAAAATAGAGTAAACAATTGCGCTAGAAAAGGGAAACAACAAAAATTTGGAAAAAATGAAAGCAAAGCGAAAAAACACCGAAACCATGACAACGCAGAAGAAAAAACTCGGCTTATATTCCTTCTTCCTACCCCCTTTTTGTCTTATTTCTCTTTCTTAGCAACTTTTTGTTCTTGTAGTCATTAATCTTGGAGCCATACTCTTCCCTATGAATCCTCTACTGAATCTAATTCCTTTCAGCGCCTGACACAATTAGACTAAGATTTACGCCAGAATTAGGGATTTTTCAAATTAACTCCCTTTGGTTAAAATAAATATGTCAACCTGCCCGACATTAGAGGAAAAAATAGCGCAAAAAAAGGCTGAACGGCCCGAAGACAACTGGCCATCTAAAGTTGGATGAAAACGAAAATTACGTATCCAGAGATAATGCGTACAATACTGACTGACTCGGCTGAGAGACCATTTGAAATTAATTGATGATATGCGCATATAAAATAAGCTGCAACAAAAAACCCATATGGCAACCAGTCGGAAGTCTTTAATTACATTGAAAATTGTCACTGACAAAAAGAATAAATGCTGAATAGACTACAATTCCAAGAGACTACAAGACCGGCAATGACTTGGAATGAATATGTCCAGCCCATTATTAAAAACAATTACGGAAATAAGGCTAACTCTTAGGCAATATGATGACTAGATCCTAGGAAAGCGAACATGAAAACCTGATCTGAAGAACAAACCTGGAACCCCAGGAAGTTCTCTATCACCAGAATTCCAAAACAGAAAGACAGAACCGGAAGTTAATCCTAGAACACCAGAAAGATCCATGAAAACCTGAAATGACCCTATCCCCGGATGTACGAAATCTGGATGTGGAAAAAATGAAACGGAAATGCTTAAACCGGAAGTAGACAACCGGAAACTAAACAAGATCCTACAACCCGGATGTACAGTAAAAAACCAGAAGTAGCATAGGAACCGGAAATATGCAAACCGGAAGAAGAAAACTGGAAGCGGAAAAACCTGTCTACCGGATGTCGAAAATGCCAGATGATCTCGAGACCCCGGATGTCCGGCCAAGTCGGAAGCAATCTCAGAGCTCAGCTCTGGATGGCCGGTCAAACCAGAAGACATACTGGATATAGAAAAATGCCAGATATTCTTGAGACTCTGGATGCCCAGCCAAGCCAGAAGCAATCACAGAGCTCAGATCCGGATGCCAGGTCAAAGACACACCGGATATAGCATCCGTAGGCCCGGACAAGCCAGGAGCCAAAACGGGAGCGGACGAAGCGATCAGAGATCTCTTTACATTACCAGCAATAAGAACAACGGAAAAAAGAACCTCAGCATGGGACGATTTATTGGTGACTTCCACCACCGACGCCACTGCATGAGGGTAATACCCCTCTCAAGACTTATGTGGTCTTGACCTGTGGCATACACAAAATCATTTTAGCAGGATTTTTCTTAGTCTCTGAATTTCGATTTTGGAGAACAAATTTCCTGTCTTAACTTCTCAGCTGAAATGACTGACTCCTAAAAACGAAAATAAATTAGAGAATGAAGCAACAGCTCTAAAAAAACTTAGGCAAATTCTCTAAATAGGAGTCTCAGCTAAAAAATACAAAACATTCTTACAAAATTCGGGAAATATCGGATTTGAATATCTCACTGAAAGACCAACAGATTTCAAGATAATTTCGAAAGATATCTCATAGACACTAAAACTAGTAAGATATGAGTGAGTAATAAGGGTTTTCAAGTAATAATGATGATAATAAATAGGCATGTTAATGGCCACCACGAAAAAGGGATACTGTACCGAAAACCGATAACTCATATGTAGAGTTAAAAACCTCACAAACACCACAAAATATACATTAAACATAAATTAGGAAGGATAGATTTCATGGGAGGCATGATCCTGTATCCAATAACTCACCAAGTTGTAAGCTGAAGTCAGCGCAAAGCTATAAAAAACTTAGCTGGATATGGCCAACTGTTCTGCTTGCAGAATATTTGAAAAGTGAATCTGTTTCCTATTCACCAAGGAGTGAGTACAGATTGGTGCCAGTCTCTATTAGGGCATATGCTGGGGTGTACCCTACCAGTAGCCTGGATGAGGGTGTAATGAATAGGAATAGGCATATGGGGGTATGTAAGCGAGCATAAAAATCTTATTCTGGTGGCTAAATGCAGAGTATTTGTTTTAGCAAGTAGTGATTGAACGGTCAAGATGTTTTTGTGGTGTAATAACAACTAGTGTACATTTTTCAATAATTTTGGTGGAATATGTTGCTGTCTACGACGGCACCATCTTCCACCAAATTTGTTGACAAATAAACACCAGTTCATCTTTTACTTTAATTTGAAAATTTTGACATTAGGGTGATAAGGGTCAATGCCTTTTAACTGATTTCCCAAAATATTTATAAAATCGAAAATGGCCGCCAGAAAAATTGACCAATCAAAATTCTATATGCAACTTCTAAAGCCTACCGCCCTAGGCTCATTCCAGCCAGTCTGATTGAAATCACCCAAGTACTTAATAAGTAGACGATTTTTAGCCATTTTTTCGGAAAATTCAAGATGGCCACCGAATAAATTGGCCAATCAAAATTCTATATAGAAGCTCTGAAGCACAGCACTTTAGAGGCCTTCCAGCCGAGTTTGCTTGAACTCGTTCAAGCGGTTAATGAGGCATAGCCTTTTAACAGATTTCCCAAAACTTTCAGAAAATCCAAGATGGCCACCGGAACAATGAGCCAATCAAAATTCTGTATACATGTTTTGAAACCTACCAGGCTAGTATCCTACGAGCCAAGTCTGGTTGAAGTTGCTCAAGCAGTTGATGAGCAGTAGTGTTTACACAATTTCTCAGAAAATCCAAGATGGTTGCCGGAAAAATTGAAGCTCTGAAGCATACTAGGCTAGGGGTCTTCCATCCATGTTTGATTGAAATTGGTCCAGTGTTTATCGAGTAGGCTTTTAAGTGATTTCCAGAAATTTTCACAAAATCCACTATGACCCGCAGAAAAATTGACCAATCAAAATTCTGTGTACAAGCTCTGAAACCTACCACCCTGTGTATCCTTCCAGCCAAGTCTGGTTGATATTGCTAAAGCAGTTAATGAGGAGTAGCATTTTAAACGATTTCACGTCAATTTTGGGGAAATCCAAGATGGGCGGCGGAAAAATTGACCAATAAAATTTGTTCAAGTAGTTAATGAGGAGTAGCGTTTTAAACAAGTTCCCGCAATCCTTTCGGAAAATTCAAGATGGCCGCCAAAAGAAATTGACCAATCAAAATTCAGTATATAAGTGCTGAAGCCTACCCCTATAGGGTCTTTACAGCCAAATTAGTGAAATCCGCAAAGTGGTTAATGAGGAGTAGCGTTTGTAAGCAAAAGTTGACAGACGGACTGATGCCGGACGGAGGGACGGAGAGACGGACGACCACCATGCTATAAGCTCATTCTGGCCAGATGAGCTAAAAATGTGAGCGAAGCTTAGATTGAAATGGGTGGGGCATAGCTAGAAAGGATCCCTCTATTAAGGATTCAGCCAATCACAGCCATCGATACAGTTCAATTACATTAACAGACACTAACCAAGTGATAGTCTGAAACGATAATTAAATCATACTGATTATTTAGCTCACCTTCTTCAAAGTGAAGCTGACACCGGCATTATGAATAGCATATCTGAGAAAACAACAGGGAAACAGATGAGTGAACATGTAATGACAACCCATGCTACCATTTCAACCCTCACGACCAAATAAAACAAAAGGCCCAATGGCCTGTGACGTTCACCTGGACCATTATCATTTGAACCATTTGCCTTTAAATAGAGATGATGGATAATTTTCAGAAAATCTAACATGGCCATAATACAAAGTTGACCAATCAAATTCTCATTTGATTCCAATCAAATTCTCATTTGATTTCTTGAAGCTTATTATCATATTCCACACATATTTGGTTGAAATTGAGCTATTGATAGAACATGATTACCGGGAATATTTGGTTGGAAACAAGACGCCCAAGGGGCCTGTATCGCTCACATGGACCATAGGCATGTCAACTAGAATGCTCTCTATTAACAAGATTGCCACCAAACCGTTTATCCGACAGTTTCGAAAATTGCAAATTTGAGATCAGAATATCCCAAAAAACATATAAAACCAATTTCGGCCTCAAAATCCACCAAATAAAAAAATCCAATATTGACGCCAAACATGCTATATTTTGATTGGCCCATGCTGTCCAGGTTTTTTGACGGATCAATTCCCCTTGAACAAACTTTAATGGCCCTTGGTCCCTAATCATGTCAGCCAAATTTTGGCCCGGTCCCTTCAGCGGTTCTGGAGAAGTCGTTTTCGCTACAACAAGGTCAACCAAGATGTCCACCAAACCATTTGACAAATCAAGTTCCCTTGAAGAATGTTGGTTCAGCTCTTGCCCTAAATTATATTTGATCAGGTTTGCATCAATCCCATAAGCGGTTTCGGAGAAGATTTTAAAGACTTTTCTAAAAATCGGCCAAAATCCAAGATGGCCACCGGCGCAATTGGCCGATTGGCTTCATTTAAAGAAAGTTGAATCTCTACACGCTCGGGATGCTTCCTGCCAAATATAATTGAAATCGGCCTGGTAGTTCTCGAGAAGAAACCATTTAAAATTTGCCATTGTTTTAGTATGGAAGCTTTTGGCGGAAAAATGATCCAAGATGGTCGCCAAACCGTTTATCTGACAGGTTCGAAAATTTCAAATGTGAGCTCAGAATACCCCAAAACACATCCAAAACCAATTTCGGCCTCAAAGTAAATCAAATAAAAAAATTCAATATGGCCACCAAACACGCTATATTTTGATTGGCCCATGGCGGCCATGTTTTTTTTACGGATCAACTTCTCTTGAATACACCTTAATAGCCCTTAGGCACTAAATCATATCTGCCAAATTTCGGCCCAATCGCTTCGGCAGTCCTGGAGAAGTAATTTTCGCTACAAGGTCAACCAAGATGGCCGCCGAACCATTTGACCAATCAATTTCCCTTGAACAAACTTGGTTCTGCACTTGCCCTAAATCATATTTCATGAGGTCTGCATCAATCCCCGAAGCGGTTTCGGAGAAGATTTTTAAAGATCGGTCAAAATCCAAGATGGCCACCGGCCCAATTGGATGATCGGCTTTGATTGAACAAACTTGAATCTCTATGCCCTATGGATGCTTCCTGCGAAATATAATTGAAATCGGCCCAGCAGTTCTCGAGAAGAAAACATTTTAAATTTCCCATTGCTTTAGTGTGGGAGCTTTTGGCGAGAAAATGATCCAAGATGGCCGCCAAACCGTTTATCCGACAGTTTCGAAAATTTCAAATCTGAGTTCAGAATACCCCAAAACACATCCAAAACCAATTTCGGCCTCAAAGCACATCAAATAAAAAAATTCAATGTGGCCGCCAAGCACGGTCTATTTTGATTGGCTCACGGCGGCCATGTTTTTTGACCGATCAACTTCTCTTGAACAAACTTTAATGGCCCTTAGGCCCTAATCATATCTGCCCAATTTCGGCCTGATCCCTTCAGTGGTTCTGGAGAAGACATAATTTTTGCTACAACAAGGTCAACAACGATGGCCGCCAAACCATTTGGCCAATCAAGTTCCCTTGAACAAACTTGGTTCAGCTCTTGCCCTAGATCATATTTCATGAGATTTGCATCAATCCCCTAAGCAGTTTTGGAGAAGATTTTCAGACGTTTCCTAAAATCGGCCTAAATCCAAGATGGCCGCTGGCCAAATTGGCCGATCGGCTTCGTTTGAACTTACTGCCAAATATAAATGAAATCGTCCCAGCGGTTCTTGAGAAGTCGTTTTAAAAGAAAAGTTGATGGATGGATGGACGACGGATGGTCTTCACAACATGAGCTAAAAAATTGCGTAGCAGTAACTGCTAAACAAATCGAATAATGCATAGCAGTTCATAGCACTTGCATAGTAAACAAACTGTGTTGAAACTGGTTGGTGTTCCAACGGGGAAACATTTCAAAACATGTTTGCATGATCAAAAACAGCTTTTTTCATCTACACACGCTATGAGCAAGTGAATTCGAAAACAACCGAAAAGCATAATTTTCCCATTTCGCAAAATGTTTTCCCTATGGAATGCAGGACTGGTTCCAATGTAGCAGTCGTTGATACATGTACTATACCGGGAGCTAGTCAATATTTTCAAGCCGAAAGAATTCATGATTTGTATAATGTATTGGTGCTTCGATTGTGTTGTTCAAGCCATGAACAGAATAAATATGGAATGTAGTCTTTTCTAATATGGTTTCGAAATAATATAGATGGAGATCAGTGTTAAAATGTGTAATATAAGCAGGGTTCGAAATTCGAAGGACTACCAGACTTGGCAAATCAGTAGTTCGTCTTAAAAATTAGTAGTCCGTAAGTCGTGTAATTTGCGACACATAGTTTACACAAATTGCACAATGTGACATGAACAGATGGTTGAATAATTAATGTTGGACTACTGAGAATGTTATTGAGGATAGTGTATCAGTCTTCAGGTCTACAGTAGCTAGTATTGTTATTTGTCAGTATAACATATGTCAGATTCAGAATATACATGTACGGGCTCTGGCCAAGGTCCGGGAGTATAGGAAACCTAAAATAATACGTATTGGCAGATTTGGCAATTACATTGATTGGAAGCGGTTGCTGCTTAAGGCAGCAACACATCCCAGTCAAATTATTTTCAAAAAAATCAATAATGTACCTCTCATGAATACTGTGATTTCATTGACTAGGGTTAACATATATTTTGTAACTTACCAACCTACATCACATATCCCTTTCAACTGGTAGGCTAAACAAAGTACACATCATTCAATACAATGTAAGAAGGCTGAGTAGGGTTAGTGCTTAACTGGAAGCTGTTGCAGGCTATGGCAGCTGTGACCAACAGGTCCCCCTTAAAAACTTGCAACATATTCAATAGCAAAGATGAAATTGAGTTTCTGTGATATTATGACTTCAATTGAAAGAGTTAACAATTTTTATTTAAAAATTACTAATGGTTGTTTTCTCTGGCTTAAATAGTGAATGATAAAAAGTTCAGCGTGTATCAATCGGCCCACGTGTTACTAGTTTTACTACGAATACTACGACTGCTATATATAGAGATACTACTACGTCATTCATAAAATTACTGCGTAAAACAATGTTTATTTTCTTTACTGTCTGTAGTTTCCTTGCGATTCATTGGTTGCTTGCTATATAGTTATATTTATTAACCAATAATCTTGCGAGAAAGTATGTTCCCGACTTTGGAGTAGAGTACTCGAGAACACTCTCACGCATGTGTCGATCTTGGCGACATGCCATTCTAAATCTGTTGCTTGCGCGAATCAAGTGCGATACGCCGGCGTAGCATGGCTAACTATACTGTGTCGGCCTTGATTTGGGGACGCGCTAACAGGAGTTTAGCATTCGCGATGATATAACTTAGTTTCCGAGACAAACATTGTCTAAATCGACCAGAATCATCCTAGATAAACTTGTATTTTTTAAGTTTATCATAACGCTAACTAATGACGAGGCAATGATTAATAGCCATACCCCGGCCCACCCCCATAGGAGAATTTAGATTTACAAGAGAGTCTGTTATGAGCAATATGTCAATGACCGTGAATACCCGTGATACATATTGCGAGTTTCCGACTGGTGTCCAAACTCAAAACTGAAGTCTGTAACAGTTTATTATTATACCAGAAGAAGGAAGCCGCTAACGCATCGCTAGCTTTTAGAATTTTGATCTATAGAGCGCTTACTGAATTCATGTCACCGGCAGTCATTTGTCCCATAGTCAAGGAAGGTATGAAGATATGCGCTCTATAGCTATATATGTCTATGGGCTATACGGAAATCAGTCTCCAACGCATGCACATCTCGTTTCCTTACTAAATTTGACAATCGTTTTGCAACTTTTAGCGACTTTTTATCCACAAAATTTCAAAAATTAAGTGAATTGACTGGATTTTACATCAAAACTATGTATCGCAGCAAATACCTAAGTGAAGTTGTGAATGTGTAAAAACAGGTACTCATTTGCATGGCATTTTGCGATACGATACCGCTCAAAATATTCCCTGCAGATTTAAATGCTTCTGGAATTTTTTTTGTAAAATCCAAGATGGCTGTCATAAAAATTTACCAATTAAAATTCTCATTAGAACTCTTGAAAGTTATCACCATAGGACCATTCCATGCAAGTTTCATTGAAATCGGGCCCATTGATTAAGAGTAGCGTTTTAATGAATTTCTAGCAGATCCAAGATGACCACAGGAAAAAAATTACAACTCAAAATTCTGCACAGAAGATCTGAAGCCTACCTACCTAGGATCTTTACACCCTAGTTTGGTTGAAATTGGCAAAGAGAATGAGAAGTAGGCTTTTAACTGATTTTGCAAAAATTTTTAAGAAAATCTAAGATGGCTGCTGGAAAAATTGACCAATCAAAATTCTGTATATATGTTCTGAAGCCTACCTACCACCCTATGGTCCTTTCAGTCAAGTCTGGTTGAAATCGCCCAGTCAGTTAATGAAGAGTAGTGTTTTAAATGATTTACCAGCATTTTTTCAGAAATTTCAAGATGGCCACTGAAAAGATTGACCGATCAAAATTTTGTATACAAGTTCTGAAGCCTAGCCCGATAGGGTGCTTTCAGAAAAAACTAAATTGAAATCAGCCAAGCGGTTAATGAGGAGTAGCATTTTGACAATTTCTTGGGTGTTTTTCATAAAGTCTAAGATTTTCACCCAAACCCAAATTCTGTATTCAAGTTCTGAAAATCCAGAGCCATAAGCTCCTTCCAGCCAAATTAGGTTGAAATCTGCCAAGCGGTTAATGAGTCACGTTTTTAAGTAAAAAGTTGATGGACATACAGACGGTCGCCATGGCATTAGCTCATTCTGGCCATGTGAGCTAACAAGAAGCCCAAGGGGCCTGTTTTGTTCGCCTCGAACATAGGCATTTCACTAGAAAGGCCATCGGCTATAAGTAGAAGACTAAAGAGTTGACCAGAATTGTAACAAGAACACAGCAGCCATATTTCTTTACATATCAACTTTTATTGAATAAACTTTAATGGCCCTTAGTTACAAATCATATCTCCCAAATTTCGGCCTGATCCATTCAGTGGGTCTGGAGATGTCGTTTTCAAGAAAACTAGGTCTTTCAAGATGGCAGCTAATTAAAACATTAGGTCAATCATATTCCCTTGAACAAACTTGGTTCGGCTGTTACCCTAGATGACGTTTCATGAATTTTGAATCAATCCACCAAGCGGATTCGGAAAAAAAAGATTTTTTAAAGACGTTAAGAAAAATAGGCCAATGTCCAAGATATCCGCCGGGTAAGCTGACTGAATGGCTTCATTTGAACAAAGTTGTATCTATATGCCCTAAGGATGCTTTCTGCCAAATATACTTGAAATTGGCCCACTGGTGCTTGAGAAGACATTTAAAAAATTTCAACCCAATCCATTCAGCGGTTCTTGGAACTGTTTTTGAGAAAACTAGGTCATCCAAGATGGTCGCCGAGGCATTTGGCCAATCAAGTTCCCTTGAACAAACTTGCTTCAGCTGTTGCCCGCGATGTTGTATGAGTTTTGAATCGATCCCCCAAGCCGTTTTGGAGAAGACGACTTTTAAAGAAATTTCTAAAAATCTGCCAAAATCCAAGATAGCCACCGGCCAGATGATGACCAGTAGTTCTCAAGAAGACATTAAAAATTTCCTATTGCTTTAGTATGGGAGCTTTTGGCGGCAAAAATACCTAACATGGCCGCCAAACGGTTTATCCGACGGTTTCGAAAATAGCAAATTTAAAATCAGAATACCCAACCTGTATATAAATCCAATTTCGACTTCAAAATTTAGTATAATATTTAATTAGTGCTACATAATACTATGGGGTTGTTTTTTTTCAAGTCACAAGAATGTTTATTGATCATTGTTTTTTCTCTCATATTTTGAAAGAATCAAGACAAAGATTGAAGACTATTTTTTGAAAATTTCCCATTGGAATGGCTGGCTTGGTTATTAAGCGAGTCATTCCATTCACAAATCTTCAAAAATAGTGGGGTTTTTTTTACTGAAAACTTAGTAATGTAGAATAGTCAGAAACTTAAGAGTATAATATTTAATTAGTGCTACATAATGCTATGACATATTTTCAAAGTCAAAACGATTATACTTGTCATAAAAGAAGTATTGAAAGAATCGTCAAATTATTATTTTAATTTCATTCTCTCATCCCCAACTGTCAAAAACATCAGCTTGTCAGAGATGAAAGCATACTAGCCGATCAGATCACATTAACACTGATTTCCCTCTGTTTGCGAGCAATAATTCTGTGTGATTGATGAGATATTTATGATCACAGGAGGCAATGGACATTTCTGGTTACGCGAATTCATTAAACCGCATGAGCTGGTATTTTCTAACACAATTAGTAACAAACATAAGATTTTATTAGTAATATGAGATATTCTCATGAGACCGGAAAATCCACATTTGACAGGGTCATATACCGTCATAAGCGGCCGATAGCGTAAGTCTTTAACACTCATATCATCCAAAAACCGGTTCAGCAGTGGTCTTGAGAAATGTCCATTTGCATACAATGAGACAATTTTAGTAATGGAATGACTGGCTTGATAAGCAAGCCAGTCATTCCAGTGCTAAATTTTCAAAATTAGTCTTCTCTTAGTCTGCAGATGGACACTTTCTATGAGAAAATTGAAATTATTTGAACAAATTCGAGAGTTGAAAATTTAGTAATTGAATGACTGGCTTGATAAGCAACCCAGTCATTCCAGTGCAAAATTTTCAAAATTAGTCTTCTCTTAGTCTGCAGATGGACACTTTCTATGAGAAAATTGAAATTTACGTGAACAAATTCGAGAGTTAAAGGGTACCATGTTTGTTGAACCTATAAATTTGACAGATCATAGTTGTAATTATATTGCTTCAATAATTTTGGCATGCCATACAAAAACAATGCAGCAATACTGTTGCCTACATCATCAGTTGGATTGGATAGGACCTACACAAAAGATTGCCTCCCCAGCCCAATACCCATATGATAGTTATACCAGTATGAAAGTTCATATCATAACCGATCATTCTTCAAATACCACCCGGCTCTAACTCGAGTGTCCGACATCATATTATAGTCACTTGTTAGCTAACGAGGTAATCTAGCTAAGTAGCTCAATCAGGAAAGTCTATAAAATGTATGTCATTAGTGAATTACAAGTTAATAATCATTCTGTTGTCCCAGTCAAATCAGTTTCAAATATTCAGCAGCTTATCTGTATAATTACCTTGAAATTTAGAATCTGGGACTTCATATTTCAAAGTTTCAAATCGAATCCAGCATGTATAAAACAAACACGGGCAGAGCATAACTGGAAATTGGCAAGCATAGCTGGAAATGAGCATGGCATAGCTAGAAATGGGCAGGGGATAGCTAGAAATGGGTAGGGGATAGCTAGAAATGGGCAGGGGATAGCTAGAAATGGGCAGGGCATAGCTAGAAATGGGCAGGAGATAGCTAGAAATGGGCAGGGGATAGCTAGAAATGGGTGAGGGATAGCTAGAAATGGGTAGGGGATAGCTAGAAATGGGCAGGGGATAGCTAGAAATGGGCAGGGCATAGCTAGAAACGGGTGAGGGATAGCTAGAAATTGGTTAGGGATAGCTAGAAATGGGTAGGGGATAGCTCGAAATGGGCAGGGCATAGCTAGAAATGGGCAGGGGATAGCTAGAAATGGGTAGGGCATAGCTAGAAATGGGCAGGGGATAGCTAGAAATGGGCAGGGGATAGCTAGAAATGGACAGGACAAAGCTAGAAATGGGTAGGGCATAGCTAGAAATGAGCAGGGGATAGCTAGAAATGGGTAGGGCATAGCTAGAAATGGGTAGGGCATAGCTAGAAATGGGCAGGGGATAGCTAGAAATGGGCAGGGGATAGCCAGAAATGGGTAGGGCATAGCTAGAAATGGGCAGGGGATAGCTAGAAATGGGCGAGGGATAGCTAGAAATGGGTAGGGGATAGCTAGAAATGGGCAGGGGATAGCTAGAAATGGGTGAGGGATAGCTAGAAATGGGTAGGGCATAGCTAGAAATGGGCAGGGGATAGCTAGAAATGGGTAGGGCATAGCTAGAAATGGGCAGGGGATAGCTAGAAATGGGCAGGGGATAGCTAGAAATGGACAGGACAAAGCTAGAAATGGGTAGGGCATAGCTAGAAATGAGCAGGGGATAGCTAGAAATGGGTATGGCATAGCTATAAATGGGCAGGGGATAGCTAGAAATGGGAAAGCATAGCTAGAAATGGGTAGGGCATAGCTAGAAATGGGCAGGGGATAGCTAGAAATGGGCAGGGGATAGCTAGAAATGGGTAGGGCATAGCTAGAAATGGGCAGGGGATAGCTAGAAATGGGTGAGGGATAGCTAGAAATGGGCAGGGGATAGCTAGAAATGGGCATGGGATAGCTAGAAATGGGTAGGGCATAGCTAGAAATGGGCAGGGGATAGCTAGAAATGGGTAGGGCATAGCTAGAAATGGGCAGGGGATAGCTAGAAATGGGTGAGGGATAGCTAGAAATGGGTAGGGGATAGCTAGAAATGGGCAGGGCATAGCTAGAAATGGGCAGGGGATAGCTAGAAATGGGTAGGGCATAGCTAGAAATGGGCAGGGGATAGCTAGAAATGGGCAGGGGATAGCTAGAAATGGACAGGACAAAGCTAGAAATGGGTAGGGCATAGCTAGAAATGAGCAGGGGATAGCTAGAAATGGGTATGGCATAGCTAGAAATGGGCAGGGGATAGCTAGAAATGGGAAAGCATAGCTAGAAATGGGTAGGGCATAGCTAGAAATGGGCAGGGGATAGCTAGAAATGGGCAGGGGATAGCTAGAAATGGGTAGGGCATAGCTAGAAATGGGCAGGGGATAGCTAGAAATGGGTGAGGGATAGCTAGAAATGGGCAGGGGATAGCTAGAAATGGGCATGGGATAGCTAGAAATGGGTAGGGCATAGCTAGAAATGGGCAGGGCATAGCTAGAAATGGGCAGGGATAGCTAGAAATGGGCAGGGGATAGCTAGAAATGGGCAGGGCATAGCTAGAAATGAGCAGGGGATAGCTAGAAATGGGCAGGGCATAGCTAGAAATGGGCAGGGGATAGCTAGAAATGGGCAGGGGATAGCTAGAAATAGGCAGGGCATAGCTAGAAATGGGTAGGGCATAGCTAGAAATGGGCAGGGGATAGCTAGAAATGGGTAGGGCATAGCTAGAAATGGGCAGGGGATAGCTAGAAATGGGTAGGGCATAGCTAGAAATGGGCAGGGGATAGCTAGAAATGGGCAGGGGATAGCTAGAAATGGGCAGGGCATAGCTAGAAATGGACAGGGCAGCTAGAAATAGGTGGGGTATAGCTAGAAATGGGCAGGGCATAGCTAGAAATGGTCAGCTCATAGCTAGAAATGGGCAAGACATAGCTAGAAATGGGCAAGATATAGCTAGAAATGGGCAAGGCATAGCTAGAAATGGGCAGGGTATAGATAGAAATGGGCTGGGAATAGCTAGAAATGGATAACTCTTTTCAGGAGAGATACGTAAGAACCAAAATGCATGTCCATGCAAAATGACTTTGCAAAGTTCAGACCTGCTCACAACTTCAAATATCCTTCCGTGTTCCTCAGCTGGACTCTTCAATGCTTTTCTCCTCGTCGTCACATTATAGAACAAATCCTCTACCTGAAGAAACATAAAAATGTATCTGCTCAACATATTGGATACCACATGACATTTGGGGAAAAATATGGTACGATTACCCCTGGGGTTCAGAGTCCCCTTTCTGCTATTCCTATACAACACTGGCTTATAAGTTACTCACTCAGTCGACATTGTGTCACTGATAACAGTAAAACCTTTTAATGTTCTCGATTTGAAAAGTCAAACAGCCTTTTTAGTTATGATTCGCAACTAACTAGTATAGGACGGCCTGTCTAAATTGTGTACATTTTTGTTGTCTAAATCGCAACTATACCATAGCATGTTGAATTTGTTCCTTCTGACATAGACCTTATTTCCTATACTAACCTTTAACCATTTCGTGGTCAAGATTGTGAAAAAAATTGAAATTTCTGTTGATTGAATGTCCATTTGCAAGCCAAGAGAAGACTAATTTTAGACTAGCTTTGAAATATGAAATGGATTTTGAGCCATTTTAGTATTACTAGCACCATATAGAGGTCACAGAATTCGTCTGAGTGATTGACTGTAAATTAGTTAATTACTGTTCATAACAGCCAGAAATTTAATTGGGCTCAATGATCTGTGCAGATTCATTTGGGCATGACCTATAGAGTTACAGACAAGGGGTAAACCGAAGCCCCGCCCCAACCAGGGGTGGAGACAGATGTAAGAATTCTCTTACACTCAGCAATGATATGGGTAATTCAAGTTTCCTTGAGGTCCAATGCTTTTGGAAGAATTGCATTAAGATCAAATACAGGACACACAAACAGACACATAGCCGGAACATACCCAACATTTTTCTGCAAAAAAAAGGTTTTTATTATTGTCCCTTGATAGGAGGAGCAAATGATCTCGTTGGGTGTAGTGAATTTATTTACGATACATTTAATATGGTAATAGGCACTATACATTCAATATTTGCCAGAATTCAACACATATTATGGCATGTACAGTATATGTTAGCATATATCATAAGATGATACAGTATTTTATGATACAGATGTAATGACAGATAAAAACTGACTCACACGAGAATTGGTTCATGCTCAATCAGATGTGGATGTCACATAACATCATTGCTAAACATGAGCATGGGTTTAAGTTTGTAGAGGTGCAAACTTTACAGTCGTGAGCCACATCACCACGAAGGCAGTTCTAGTGTGTGCAGTTGTACAGAGCTCGTTGTGTAAATATTTAAAATTGTTAATATACTATACAAGGACAGTGGAGTGAGTTACATACATTTATGTAACTTGAGGTCATTACTATGCTAGTACATGTAATGATGGCCATCGTCGCATATCCAATGATAACCAACTGGTTTCGCTTCAGTGATACCACAGGAAACGTCATACCGGAGCAAAGCAATTATTATTAGGCGTATTCATTGTTATAGGAGAATGAATAGGGCAGTATTCAACACCTCCTACAAAGTGCTAACCGAGAATGATGTCATTGCCCTATTAAATTATAGCCCAGTACAAATCTGCAGCATGGCCATACATGCTTTCAGTGTCCCTTGTTTTGGGCTGTTATCCTACAAAAGTGTAAGAAAATATTGGTGTCGGGTAATGGGAAGGATGAGCCAACCCGGAATCAGTAAATGTCGCCCCTGTCTATGCTATGGCTGCCATAACGGATGGTAGTACCCCAATGTACAGACAGAGGTACGAATGTCTAAAACACGATTTGCCCCCTTCTGTGCATGCGCCGGGTCATTGTTAGTAACCCCGTAATAGGTTTTCTCATAGGGCAGAACATGGCCACGTACGTGTGATGCCATTGATTTAGTGGACACCTTTAGGTTGTACATATTATCTTTACATGACTTCCTCGAAATAATGGCCATGATCACAAGGCGTCTGGGAACGTTTGGTACCATTGGAAAGCCTGAATATCCTGCTTCCTCGAGGTGACAAACATGAGAACATTTAAGAAAGTAGTTACAGTAGAATTAATATTAAAGGACAACCACCTGAATGAGAAAGGCCAAAACCTTAGCCACGCCATTGATTGGCTGATTCTGGCTAAGACGCTGCTGTAACCTGTATGCCTACACCAACGGCTGCCAATTGGCTGAGGGCACGCTTAAGACACTGTCCATTCTAGGGAAAACAATGAGATGCAGAGCTGCCGAGTATAAAAGCTGCCTGCTCTGCATTAAACACGACCGCATACCCATCCAGGCTTTGCACTGGTGGTTCGACAACGGCTCCGGTCGACGATCTCTTGGTTCCAGCTTCGCTTGAGGAATTCACCACGGAACTTCACTAATTTGACCGCTCAGTGTCAGAAGATATCTACATAGTCGTCAGTGCACAACCTCCTTTTTGAAAAAAAAGCCGTGTAAAAAAACCCCGGCAAAAAGTCGCCAAATAATAAAAACCGCCAAAAGCGGCCAAATAACAACCTAAATTGTTCTGCCTCCTGTAGACTTTCCGCCGCCCCATGTGTATGGAAACTCCGCGCCCTCGCCTGATACGGAAGTAAGATCCAACCAGCTTCTACCGTGGAAGAAACCATTCGCACCACCTTCTGCCATCACTCGTGACCGTCAAAAACACCATTGCAGAAGAACTGTGATACTTTACGCTCGGTACCAGTCTTCGACCAAGTTTTGCTTTGAGCCACACTGTGTCTCCGCTCCCCGAAGGACTTTTTCCGTGATGACAGAACTTTTCGCGACAGCTGATTTCTACTGTCGCCGCTTCAGTGCCCGCTCTCTCTGCGAGGATCTGCCCCATCTCGGTCTTTCACCCATTCTAAGAAGTTCCACCTGTCCGGCTTTGTGATCGCTGGCCGCCGGGGATTAAGTCATCGCGTGACGTGCCTTGGGAATATTTCTACCAAGGCTGGTTCAAAGCCAACAACATCCACAGTAGAAAAACCTAGACCCTGCAATATCAGGACTTTGCGACTGTGAACTTTTACCGCGCTACTGTGACTTGCAATTGTGCATTAAATCTTAAATGCACTTAGTAATCTAAGCTTTCTATTTCTTACAGATCCTTAGATATACCGCCTTAGCATTGTTTCTTTACTCCCGCTCTTCTAGCTGCCGCTTCTTTTTGCTTAGCTAAAATCCACAAAAGAAATTGACCGTCTTAGCCATTACTTGCAGATGACAATCTCGTGCCCCGCTCGACATGAATAACTAAGCTAGCATCAATAGCGGCGTTGCTTTTTTGGTATCAAAACACACAGATAAGGACGTCGGTCACCTTTGCCGCCAAATTTGTGAGTGGCATCCTCTGCGCTTCACGCAGCGTGAAGATTCTAAATAGCGCTGCCATCGAAGAAGCCAGATCCTCTGCCAAAAAGGTTTTCTTCCCGCTTGCTCAGTAGGTCCTCCGCACTGCACTTGGAACCGTCCCTAAAACGTAGTCATCTGTGGACATTATTCATGCCACCTCCCATTTAGCGCACTAAGTGCACCCCTGAATGAAAGCCACCGCGGCTTGATCTTCTCAGACAACTAGCAACTCCTTTTATTTATTAACGGCTTACCGCAGTCAGGATAAAACCTTTAGTTCAGCGGTTTTTGTCTTTCCACCGCGCTACTTTCCAGCTAATGTCACATTAGACCTCGGAGGCGCCACGACTGGACAGAGGTTCCTTAAACCCTTTCCTCCGTAACTAATTACACGAGCCAGTTTGCGTGTCTGCAACTCGGAAGGAACGCCCAGTGGACTGCGTCAAAACCTTTTTGACGTCGCTCAAGTCGGTCTGGGCTCCGAGCGAAAGATTCGCCCAACTTTGTGAGGGTAGAGATTCTCGCTTAACTTAACCGATCGCACCCTTTTTGCGGCCGCCTGAGGCCTTAAGCCTTAAGCCACAAAACACCTCGGTTAGCTAAACTACGGCCTTGCGCGGGTTCCCATAGAAAAAACCCACTAGGGAACACTAGTGTTGGGAATGCCCGACCGGACATGTGCATCTCCAAGGAGATGCCTGGCCACTCCGACCAGCAAACGATCATGACAGTGCATGCGTTTGAAACTTGTATTATGGCTTCAGTTATGTGTGCATGTGTTAAATGATAGCATTTCAGACACCTTTATTAGTTTTCTAACATTTCCATCTTTTTCTCGGCAACTGAACACCACTGAATCTGACCAACTGTTGCAGAAGCTGTTTTGGCGGGCTTGGTCGTAAAGCAGTAAAACCGCTATATCCTGGCTCGGTCAACAGAACCAGGTGTAAATAATCTTGTGATTATCGATATCTTAAATCACTAACAATAGATGTAAATCACAATCAGAGGTACAGTACAGCTTAGAAATATTGTAAAATGTATCTGACACAAAATAAAATGTATTTTTGAATATTTTGAACATAATTGGATTGTCAGACATTTCTGCATTTTATATTTTGAACATAATTGGATTGGAAGACAATTCTGCATTTTACATTTTGAACATAATTGGATTGGAAGACATTTCTGCATTATATTTTGAACATAATTGGATTGGAAGACATTTCTGCATTTTATATTTTGAACATAATTGGATTGGAAGACGTTTCTGCCTTATAGTTAGACATAACCGGATTGCAAGACATTACTGCCTCATATTTTGAACATAATTGGATTGGAAGACATTTCTGCCTTATATTTTGAACATAATTGGATTGGAAGACATTTCTGCCTTATATTTTGAACATAATTGGATTGGAAGACATTTCTGCTTTATATTTTGAACATAATTGGATTGGAAGACATTTCTGCCTTATATTTTAAACATAATTGGATTGGAAGACATTTCTGCCTTATACTTTGAACATAATTGGATTGGAAGACATTTCTGCCTTATATTTTGAACATAATTGGATTGGAAGACATTTCTGCCTTATATTTTGAACATAATTGGATTGGAAGACATTTCTGCCTTATATTTTGAACATAATTGGATTGGAAGACATTACTGCCTCATATTTTGAACATAATTGGATTGGAAGACATTTCTGCCTTATATTTTGAACATAATTGGATTGGAAGACATTTCTGCCTTATATTTTGAACATAATTGAATTGGAAGACATTTCTGCCTTATATTTTGAACATAATTGGATTGGAAAACCCTTATATTTTGAACATAATTGGATTGGAAGACATTTCTGCATTTTATATTTTGAACATAATTGGATTGGAAGATGTTTCTGCCTTATAGTTAGAACATAATCGGATTGCAAGACATTACTGCCTCATATTTTGAACATAATTGGATTGGAAGACATTTCTGCCGTATATTTTGAACATAATTGGATTGGAAGACATTTCTGCCTTATATTTTGAACATAATTGGATTGGAAGACATTTCTGCCGTATATTTTGAACATAATTGGATTGGAAGACATTTCTGCATTATATTTTGAACATAATTGGATTGGAAGACATTTCTGCATTTTATATTTTGAACATAATTGGATTGGAAGACGTTTCTGCCTTATAGTTAGACATAATCGGATTGCAAGACATTACTGCCTCATATTTTGAACATAATTGGATTGGAAGACATTTCTGCCTTATATTTTGAACATAATTGGATTGGAAAACCATTATATTTTGAACATAATTGGATTGGAAGACATTTCATTCTTATATTTTGAACATAATTGGATTGGAAGTCATTTTTGCCTTATATTTTGAACATAATTGGATTGGAAGACATTTCTGCCTTATATTTTGAACATAATTGGATTGGGAGACATTTCTGCCGTATATTTTGAACATAATTGGATTGGAAGATGTTTCTGCCTTATAGTTAGAACACAATTGGATTGCAAGACATTACTGCTTCATATTTTGAACATAATTGGATTGGAAGACATTTCTGCCTTATATTTTGAACATAATTGGATTGGAAGACATTTCTGCCTTATATTTTGAACATAATTGGATTGAAAGACATTTCTGACTTATATTTTGAACATAATTGGATTGGAAGACATTTCTGCATTATATTTTGAACATAATTGGATTGGAAGACATTTCTGCATTTTATATTTTGAACATAATTGGATTGGAAGACGTTTCTGCCTTATAGTTAGACATAATCGGATTGCAAGACATTACTACCTCATATTTTGAACATAATTGGATTGGAAGACATTTCTGCCTTATATTTTGAACATAACTGGATTGGAAGACATTTCTGCCTTATATTTTGAACATAATTGGATTGGAAGACATTTCTGCCTTATATTTTGAACATAATTGGATTGGAAGACATTTCTGCATTTTATATTTTGAACATAATTGGATTGGAAGATGTTTCTGCCTTATAGTTAGAACATAATCGGATTGCATGACATTACTGCCTCATATTTTGAACATAATTGGATTGGAAGACATTTCTGCCTTATATTTTGAACATAATTGGATTGGAAGACATTTCTGCCTTATATTTTGAACATAATTGGATTGGAAGACATTTCTGCATTTTATATTTTGAACATAATTGGATTGGAAGATGTTTCTGCCTTATAGTTAGAACATAATCGGATTGCATGACATTACTGCCTCATATTTTGAACATAATTGGATTGGAAGACATTTCTGCCTTATATTTTGAACATAATTGGATTGGAAGACATTTCTGCCTTATATTTTGAACATAATTGGATTGGAAGACATTTCTGCCTTATATTTTGAACATAATTGGATTGGAAGACGTTTCTGCCTTATAGTTAGAACATAATCGGATTGCAAGACATTACTGCCTCATATTTTGAACATAATTGGCTTGAAAGACATTTCTGCCTTATATTTTGAACATAATTGGATTGGAAGACATTTCTGCCTTATATTTTGAACATAATTGGATTGGAACAGATTGCTGAGGCAGCAATGTCTTCCACTCCAATTGTGTTGAAAATATTCAACAGAACATTTGTTACATTGTGTTCAAAATTGTACTACCTAACATGTTTCTGTTTTTGAAACACATGTCGGCATGAGATGTACTGTAATGATATTAATAACCATTTCATTTACAGTGCTGTTGACCATTAAGACGGGAAACAAAACCCTAAGTTAGTGTCTGACAGACTCTGAGTCAACAGATACGCTGCTTCGGACATCCAGAAACCTAATCTTTCGATAGACAAGGAAACCAAGATTTCTGTTTTTAGTCAATGGCCATTTACAGAGCAAGACGAAAATGATTTTTGAAAGTTGGCCACTGGAATGTCTGGCTCAACAAGCGAGCTAGAAATTCCCGCAGTAAATTTTCAAAAATACCATTATATATTGGCTTTTAATTGGGAAATTCTCAAGGCCACTGCAGAGTGCAGACATCATTTTGGCTGACCTGGCCAATGCCATTCTACTTAGAATTGGCATTGAGGTCAAAGTGTTAGAAACCTCATGCTACCAGCTTGATATTGAATACCCTTATAATTGTTGCTACGTGCGTGATGGATCTTTGTTTACGCCTAATATCCTCCGGGGCTGAATAAGATTGTAGCGCATCAATTATCAGGTACTGAAATAGATGCTGATGACATGAGAGTGCTGTGTCTGACAATTTCCTTGACAGCGTAGTTATTACCCTCAACCACATGACGATAAGAGGGTATTTGTATGCGTGTACATGCTTGCATGACCCAGTGATTTTTCACTTTGGCTGCACCCTAGGGGGGATTAAGGTTTTATGGTATCGTTGGAAAGCTTAGGGTGTCTAGAATGTGATTTTAAATATTGGACTTGCCACAACGTGTCCGTTTAGGTTTCCAACAACAAAATCTGACCCCACCCTCGGGATTCAATTTTGAAATTTGACACTAAATTTGACAATAAAGAATTACAGGACATATGCAATTTAGCTTTCA
Organism: Chaetoderma sp. LZ-2023a; assembly: GCA_034401795.1. Classification (NCBI taxonomy): domain Eukaryota; kingdom Metazoa; phylum Mollusca; class Caudofoveata; order Chaetodermatida; family Chaetodermatidae; genus Chaetoderma; species Chaetoderma sp. LZ-2023a. Next base: position 77,079,211 of record CM067365.1, read on the forward strand.
ATCTTAGAATCATTTGCAAATTTGTTGATTTGATGGCTTTTGCTTACTGGCTTACTGAAAGTCGTTTCTAGTGAATGTAGTAAATTATACCCAATCATTACACATCAGGTCACATCCCTTTTAATTACTATTTACTCAAACTCAAATGGCAAAATATACAATCCTATAAGCGTTATATAAGAGTTATAGGTATTTTCCACGGTTTCCTATTTATATTATTACTTCATAAAATAAGCTAATACTACAGTCAAACCCATCTATACTGGAAACAATAAATCAGCCATCAAAACATAGCCACTAAAGACGGTTGCATAATATGTATCATTTGCTAAATTTGTTAGATAATTTTTCAGGCCAAATGATGACAGTTCTTACAGAACATTATCTTGCAACAAGATTATGTAAAGAGCATTGCATTGTCCATCCTGTCCATAACGGACACCAACTTTTGGGCCCAAAAAGGTGGCTCTTTGTATAATCTTTGCTATAACACGTTAATTACTATATCAAAGAAAATTACACATGCAACATAAGAGCAGTAATACCTCTATCTCTAGTTTCCAATAGATTTGTGCTATTGACTTAGTTTTTATCTGTTTTCAACCAGTATTGCTAGACTTGCAAAGTATATCTATGCCATAATTATATTAAAAGCAATAAAACAAAATCCCAAATGGTGGTTTAAATGTTTTGACATTAACACTTATAGTATGTATGTATGTGTAGATCAGTTAGTTAATCAAGACATCTATGTCACGTGTTCAGTCGATGTCACTGTCAGATTCTGAATCGCCACTTTCCTCTACATTTATTAAGTTCTCACAGTTTTCAGCACAGCTACAATCAATAGTCTGTACATGGAAACAGGAACAATGGTTTCCAGAGCAACCTGCTTTACAACCACATTTAAGCAGTTTAAGAATCGCTTCTGAAGCTAGTAGACGATCCATCCATGATCCAGTCTACTGAAATTTCACTGTTGGTTAGCACCCATCCATGCCCACATGGACTGGGTATATCAGGCTTTGCTTTTAAAGATCTCCATACTTGAGCCTAGTAATTTTCTCTTTCCGTATGCTTCGGAACGGTATCTTTACAGGGTAGCAATTGATAACTCTGCAATTTTACCACAAAAATGTTATATCTTGGCTCATCTACCTCACCTCCCGGCTTTCCAAATAATTAGCAAATAAACCTTTCAGCATCCTGCAGTGTCCTCAAAGACAGGAATTAGTTTTCAATGTTAACCATTGGTTCACAATTCACTGGGTCTGTAGCAACGATATCAAATGCCATCCTTTTACCCTTTACCTGAAAAAGCACTGCTGGTGTCACATCCTGTAAACGAATGTAATCCTGGCAAAGCTTTACATATACTCGGTGATAGCTTTTGTGAAAGAGCATTGACATCAGTAAAATGAGTACGTGCCTTTGTTCCAGCATGTATATACAGTTCAGGGTTTATTTTGTGCCGAAAGTGGCATGCCAATACTAGGACATAGGTAGCTGATGGCCAGATAGCAACAGTTGAGTTTTCAGCATCTCTGGCATGCAAAGCACGTATCTGCCGCTTCTTGTGTGGACTCCAACTCCGGGACTTCATCTCAGGTGACAGTATCATGTATAACCACATACTGGTGACACATTTGTCCATGCACAAAATAAATGGAATTGGAGGCAAGTTTGCGTGCATAAGTTTGCTTTAAAAAATAAATAAAAAGGAATTCAACAAGGGCAATTATATTTTCACCACAGGAAAGGAACTTTTTCCATTGTTTGGGTATTTATTGTGTGTCAAAACTAATTTTTTATTCAAATTGCCCCATCCTGCGAACGCCGATTCCTTTCAGCAGATTTAATCAAGACACTGGGATATTCGTCAGCTACAATGTCAACCCCTGAATTATCTTCTGTAAGTACTAACACTTTGTCAAGGATTAAAGATGCCAGGACAGAAAATGTGCTGGGTAGATCTGATAATGCTTGGAGAATGGTCATGAGATCTATAATTAAAACTGAATTGCTGCATACCATCTCGGCAGGCTTTTGAACTTTTTCAATTAGTTTGGACAACTTTGACTTCGATGTCTTAGCAAATGATCCATCAACATCTGCAAAAGACCAAGGTATACGCCTTTCTCACATTGACGTCATTACGCCGGGATTCCCCTAAATCAACGCTCAGAGCAGAACTGCTGGCTGGTAACACCGCTAACATGCAGCTGACCCACTTTGAGCTACCATTGCTCTAAGATGCACTGCAATACGCCATTCCTATCATAACTTATATCACTATATTATTTAAGTCATACATCGTTCGAAAGCATATTCAATTGCCTAAACATTCACGCATTTTTTATATTTTTTCTAAAATTATTTCCATATATAAAAATACACCATTATATCTAGATTCATTAAATCAAGTGGACAATAGGGGCTATTTTAAAATTACAATTAACTGTATTAAATTTTACAAAACTATAAAAATTAATACAGAAACGAATAAAAAATTGGCTTAGCTTTCCAATGATGTATGACTTCAATAATATCATGAAATTAGTTCTTTATTTAACCTGCTTAAAGTGTGTTGTATCTGATTCCAATAGTAAAGTAATGCTGTTTGCGCGTCGGCTATCGCGCATACCAGCCAGAAGTGGTATGCGCAATGTATTCTGAGGTGTTTCCCCAAAATACGCTAATGCATATTAAAGGTCTATTGGGCCAAGACAATGTTTGAGAACTGCTTAACGGTCAAACTTTCTAGCTTGTGCAATAACTAGCACATGTGCAAACAGATTGCATCAGCCTTCAATAAGATATTTTGATTTCCAGCTTTTATTGTCTTCATCTTGTTTAGACTGCTGAAGCTTTTCAAGTTAAGTTTCTTTAGTGGTGCATAGAAGGGAACATGTTTGTTGAAGGTCTTGCATGTATAAAGGAGAATGTGGCCTCCTTGCCCTTGACATATGCCTGATTAATCTCTTCAGCCATGGATTCATTAACAACAATTCCAGATGTCAAACTAGCTCACCAGAACATTTGTATGGATTGTTAAGATTCTGAATAAGAGTCACAAACTTTTGAACATCTGCATAATCTCGCTGGATCCTGTGTATTGTGACTTCCGTGTTCTGATAGGTTTGTATTGCCAATCATACCACTAATCCAGAAACAATATTCTTGAATAGAGGGTCGCCACTCATGGGCAGTGACAAGCCACATTTGAACTGCTTCTTTATTCAAACAAGCCTATTATACCACCCCTGGTTTTGATGGATCGATTCAATATTTGTTCAATAGGTTGGTCTAGGGTAACTGAGCAGAGGCATTTGTTCCCCTCTGAACTGTGAACTATCCGCATGAAATATTACTATAGGCTTCTGGATGTGATTTATCCAAAACTTTCATTTTACACCAATAAACTGGACGATATCTAGCATAGTTTGTGCGATCGCGTGTTCAGCATTTTGCAATAGTCAGTGTATAAGTTATAGACATGATCAAAGTCATCAGAATAGATAAGATTCTTAAAGTTTTCAGCTGTCGCAGCAGTATTCAGCAGAGTACTAGACTCCTGCATGCCATTGATTTTAGGTAAATGTTGTTCAACGCGCCAGTATCTGAATGATTCCCAACACAAGATTGTGTGATAACTGAATCACTTAACCCCTTGAACTATGTACTACCAGTATTTCAATTTCAAGGCAATCATTCTATTGTATATTTTTATACTAATTTGATTGGAAGCCAAAAGCTACCAGTCAAATTAGTGTCAAAATATTCACTAGATCTTTTGTTTCATTGAGAAGACATTGTTGTTAAGTGATCTGTCTGGGTGTAAGGGTTAATTTGCACTCGCTAACACCTTTAAAGGGTAGAATTTATTATTCCTATTGTAGAAAAGTACATTTTAGGCTATTTCCATGTTTGTAAACCAAACAATTTGCATAAATCTATATGTAACATGTAAAATTGTCTTACTGACATATATGTGCCTTCTAAAACGACAGAATTCTGCTTTTGGAGGGTATGTGTATTTGACTTTGATTTCTATGGTAACGGACAACTTCTCTAATGTCCAACATGCAAATTCTTAAAGTATACATTCAGACCGACAAAATGATACCATAAAACCTTAGTCCCCCCCCTGGGGTGCAGTCAAAATCATTTTAGGCCCCTTTATGGGATTTGCCTTATAGACTATCTAGTTATCCCAGATTTTAGCACAAATGTTGTCCTTGTAAACCCCCCACAGACCCCCCCCTTGCGGGTTGGTCTGTTGTTTTATTAACCACTATAAAAACATATTTACCGTTCAATCACTACTTGCTAAATAAATTATCTGCATTTAGCTACCAGAATAAGATTTTTATGCTTGCATACACTCCTCCCCATGCCTATTCCTATAAATATGGACCCTCAACCAGGCTACTGGTTAGATCCATCTCCAATATATTAACTGATATAGACTGGCACCAGTCTGTACTCACTCCATAGTTACGCCTGTCACTAAGCGCGCTTGCGCATGCGCACTGGAGCCCAAATAGGAAACAGATTCACTTTTCTGAATTTAAGTGCCAAATATTATAGGCAAATTCTCAAATCAATTCCACGCAGGGTGGCTGAGGCCGGGTCGTAGTGATTGAACGGTAAGTATGTTTTTATAGTGGTTAATAAAACAACAGACCAACTCGCAAGGCCAAAGACCGGAAACCGACAGGGAGTCTCAGACCGCTCCCCATCCCTCCCGAGAAGCGTCTGTGAAGATAATCGCCTGAGGGGAGGACTTTACGAGTGGAACACCCATCAGAAGCAGAGAACAGTCTTTCCAAAAATCTAGAAGAGGAATCATGTGTTCTCTGATGGGAATCTGATGGTAAATAGAGTGACCTGGCTGCTTCCAAAGTGACATTAAATACATTTGGAAGGGTCTTCTCATCAGCGCCGCCCATGGAATAACATTCTCTACGCTGACCATCAAACCTATCACTCTTAGCAGAAATCTTGCTCTGACCATGGGAGAAGACAGGATTTCCATTGCCACTGATAAAGCCTCTAATCTTGGATCTGAGGGGAAGACTACACCCTAGGCCAGATCGAAAGAAACGCCTAGATGCGTGAAGATGTGAGAGGGACCTAGGCTTGATTTCTTTAGATTTAAAATCCACCCTAGGTTGCATGCCAGACTGCAAATCTCTGGAAGAATTGCTGAGAGAATTGAAGAAGACTTACTTTACTAACCAATCGTCTATATAAACGTGGAGATGGATAGAACGACGGTGAAAATTTCTGCTGAGACTAGGCGAGAAAAAGAAAAGGAGCCATGGTCAGGCCAAAAGGCATGCCGCGAAACTGCCAAACTCGATCTTAGTAAGCAAATCTCAGGAATTTTCTGAAGGAAGGGTAAATGAAAACATGAAAGGCGTCATTTTGGTCGATGGAAACGACCACATACCCTGATCTAGACTGGAAATGATCTGGGAGATGGTCTCCATCTTGACTTGGGAGTAACAATCATGAGATTTAATCATGACATACCCTCTTGTTAAATTAAAATTAATGCATATTTGAATGTTTCAGAGTGAATAGAGATCATTATACTAAGATTTAATGACAGGATAGGAAAACCTACCCTAAGCTGAATGCTCTCATGTATGTATAAATTCCTTAGAATTAACATAATTCACAAAGAAAACTAACATGATAATGACCAAATTGTCAATTGAAAAGACCAGAGGAGACAAGAAAGAAGAATTAGAAGAGGAAAGAGCCGACACAAAAGAAGGAAGGTCTATAGAAAACTCCTTAAAAGGAAGATAAAGAGTCTAAGCAATCCATCAGTGAGCCAGGGACCAGTCATCCGAAGAGACCCTGACTGGACAAAATCTCCTCAGCCCTGACCGACTAGGAAATAGAAGAATAAGAAGAAGGATTAGGAGATGGAGAAGAAAGAATATGAGAAGAGTCACCAGAGGCCATAGAATCAACAGTTCAAATGGAAAGAGGAGAGCAAGGCCTCTTGGAAGCTAGAAGAGAAGAAAACTGTAAAGAATCAGAAAAGGAAAATATTGATCAAAAGGAATGTGAACAGATACAGCATCCTGACCAGAGGACATGGAAAGAATAGAGAAAAAAGCTGACATGAAAGAACACACAAGGGACGAATCCCTAAAAACAGAAAACAATGAGAAAACCAATCAACAATTAGAAACTCAAGCTCAAAAGAGAGAATGACAGAAACAATCGGATCAAGATGATCAAAAGAGGAAGAGGAAGAGAGGAATTAAGAAGAATGGAAGATGAAGAGGAAAGAACAGGACCAGAAGATCCCTGCAGAGGATTGATAGAAGATGAAATACGGGAAAACCCCAGAGGGAAAAAATAAGGAAGACAGAAAGAGAGAGAGAGAGAGGAAGGAGAACATGACTAGAAGAAAACTTTAGAAGGGTCAGAGGATCAAGGACGAGACCTATACTTATCTTTACTCATTATTATTCAAGACTTAGAACCAATATTATCATCTTGTAAAGACGGATGTCATTGAGTTTGATATGCTAATAAAAAGGAATGATTAATAGAATGATAATGAATCCCGGGAACAGCTGGATGTTAAATACACAAAACACTAATACTAGATTATGATTAAACACAACGGGATGAATCACAAAACAAAACACTGAAAAACAGAGGCGATATAAAATCTAAGCAAAAAGACTCACCTAAACCATGACTGTGACAACGCAGAAGAAAAAACTCGGCTTTTATTCCTTCTTCCTTCATCCTAATCTTATTTCTCTATTCTCAGCGTTTTCTTGCTCGTGTAATCATTAATCTTAGAGCCATTCTCTTCCCTATGAACCCACTACTGAATCTATTCATTTCAGCGCCTGTCAGAATTAGACTAAGAATTACGCTAGAAACAGGAACTTTCTTCAAGAAATTAATTCCCTTGGTTAAAATAAATATGCCAACCTGCCGACATAAGAGGAAAAAAGAACGCGAAAAAAGGCTGAACGGCCCGAAGACACCTGGCCATCTAAAGTTGGATGAAATAATTGCGACATCTAGCGATAATGCGTAGAATACAGACTGACTTATCGACTGCAACAAAAAACCCATCCGGCAACCAGTCGGAAGAGTCTTTAATTACGTTGAAATGTTTCACTGATAAAAGAATAAATGCTGAATATCTACAATTCCAAGAGAGACTTCAAGACTGGCAATGTCTCGGAATTAATATTTTCAGCGATTAAACATTCCGATTTTAAAAGCACTTACTGAAATAAGACTAACTCTTAGACAAAATGATGACTAGATCCTAGGAAAGACAAACCTGGAATCTCAGTAAGAGCTATCACCGGAAATCCAAAAAAGGAAGACAAAACCGGAAGTTAATCATAGAACACCATGAAAACCGGTAATTAGCCCGGGAGCGAATTTTCAAAAGGGGTCTAGAAGAATGGTTTCGTAGCACACCCAGTATTCAGAAGGTTTGTCTCTATATTATGCTAGACCGATGTCTTGGGTATATTCTGAGCCGTGTTGTACAAGAAAATTGTGGTATCACTAACCCGTGAGAAGCCCATTTATAATAGGTGTTGAATGTAGCTCTCAAACAATTTTCACAATGGTAAATTTTTCACAAACTTAAGCGCATGTTATATCAATACAATCTTAACCAAAATGGAAAGGAGTGATCGTATATCGCAGATTTATACATAATCAACCTCGTTTAAGACACCCGTATGTTGCTTTGTACATATTGGGGCACTTAGGTCTTCTTGTGACTAGCAATACCTTAGCTACAACAATGCCCATGTTTTCTACATTTTTCATAATTAAACTTTTAACTGACATGCAGTGCATGTCTACACAAGCTGGCAGGACATATTTATCACGTGAGCAAATGAGAGAATGTTACTCATCCGTGTCAAAGTCATCTTTGACAATTGTATGCTGAAGATTGTCACACATTTCACCTCCCATACAAAGGCATGCTTCAGTGCAGAGTAGATTGTTAGCCTTGCATTGACAGAGATCTGTTCTTTTGCAGGCAGACTTTTGACATCTACATGATGTGAGTTCAATTAATCCAAATGGAGCATGATCCTTTGACATTAGAACAGGCTTGAGTAGACCATCCACTATACTCCAGCCATGTCCATTTGGAGATGGAAGATTCTGAACAGCTTGCAATGAACGTCTCCAAACAAGAGCTTGAAAATTGGCCCTTTCGGTGTGATGCTTTAGACTATTCGATGTAGGTGGAAGATTTTCATTTCTTTGTCTCTTTTGACAAAAGAGCCAATAACGGGTTTCATCAGCTGTCTTTCCCACATCCTTGGTGGTATACAACTCACAGACAAATTTCTCACATAGAATTGCAGTATTCGGTGATAAGTCAACATGTTCGCCGAGTTGGGCTAAGCTAAGCTGATGACATTCAGATGACTTTAAGAGATTGAATGCCTTTCTCTTAGCGACTCCAAATAATGCACTAGTGCTATCACAACCTGTAAGAGAATGAAACCCAGGCAAAGACACACAGATAGCTGGGCCCAGTACTTGAGCAACTGTATGTATTGGTATGTATCGCAATTTGTCCTTTGTGCCCGTACGGAACCATAGTTCAGAACAGTGAAGCGAACGATACGTATATATACTAAGTACTGCCACGTCTGTATCAGGAGACTGTATAACACGCATGTGGTCTTTTGAAGCGTGTAGCGCGTGCAACATCATACGCGTATCTGCTTCCTCGTGATCTGATCGAAGTTCTTCCAAATACGACGAATTGTTCGCTGAAATGACAACAACATCCATTCCATCGTTAAAGCAACCAGCAAGAATGACGCAATTGTCGGCAGATAGCATATTTGGACCAGTATCACGCCACCGCTTGCTGAGAACTGCAACCAGGTTACTTTTGTTGCTTGGATTGCTGATGTACTTGGCCCATTGCTTTGGAACGGGAGTATTTTCTCCAGCAATCTTTACTTCCAATGCTGTTGATGACCCACGTTTTAGCCGCTCTTCCGCTTTGAGAGATTCCAGTCTATCATATCTGTCAAAAACTATATCTACTCTGTTGCAGTCTTCTTGATTCAGTGGAACTGTAAAGATGTGCCAGTATTTATCAGCCAATTCTCCAAATGTAGACGTACCTCCAGTTTTAACCATTTGCACAATTGCCATACCATCTACTACATAAGCTGTTGCGCCTGTCTTGTCAACAGGTGGAAGCCATCCATCAACATTTACTTCCTTTTCTAGTTCACTTAACAAAACACTTTTCACATTCTTTCTTAGAGTCCCATCCGTATGTGACAATGATAGTGGAACAGCAGACAGTTCATACGTCATCACTAGTTTTAAATCAACATCTCTGGACCGTGCGGCAATAATTAATCGACCAAATAGTTCGCGGTCAGATCTCACATTGTGAATTTTTTCAGCATTTGTTTTGAGTTTTTTCTTCTGTGCTAGGCTAGCAAATGTTTTAAGTTTTAAGTGTGGCAACGTGTCCCAAAAGCTTCTCGTGTTAGTGTCCAGCCGCTCCTGATCAAAATTTTCCATAATCTCCTTACCAATGTCACAGGCGGAAACAAGTCTCTTGGCGATTTCACTAGGCGATTTCACTAGGCAATACCACGCCAGTTGCAATGTTTACAAGCGGAAGACACTCGCTGTCGTCGTTTTCCGCAATATTAAAGGGATTGGTCATTATATCTGATGAGAACATCGAAAGTATCTTCTGCACATCGGTTTCATCCCTGTTCATTCGATTAGTCCCCATTTCCTTATGTACTCCAAACATGTGACTATCTTGTAACCCACACATTTGCTTACGAAAAAAGCATACAGCTTAGAATTTCGATAAAAGGAGTCTAGAAACATGCAAACGCCTTTCAAAGAAAGGCCGGAAAAGTTCTAATTTCGAAAATCCCTAAAGACAAGAAAACAATCTATCATAGGGAAATAAACGTAATACCTTGTAAAGCACTATTTTTTCTTTTAACTGAAAGTGTTGAAGGGCTCACTGGAATAATAGTGTTTTTATATGATGATGACTTAGGCATATTAAAGTTGTTACCACGAAAATGAAACCCACGAAAACCGGTAACATTTATATACATACATAAAGTTCAATATAACCACAAAATACTTCCAAAAACATAATTTTGGGAGGATAGACTTCATAGTAGGCATATCTTAGCATGAGGAAGTCCTTCAATAGTAAGCTGACACAGCGCAAAGCTATAAAAACTTTCTGATAATATTTGTGCAGTTGTTCTGCTTGCAGAATAATTGAAAAGTGAATCTGTTTCCTATTTGGGCTCCAGTGCGCATGCGTAATCGCGCTTAGTGACAGGCGTCACTATGGAGTGAGTACAGACTGGTGCCAGTCTATATCAGTTAATATACTGGAGATGAACCTAACCAGTAGCATGGTTGAGGGTCCATATTTATAGGAATAGGCATGGGGAGGAGTGTATGCAAGCATAAAAATCTTATTCTGGTAGCTAAATGCAGATAATTGATTTAGCAAGTAGTGATTGAATGGTAATGGATGTTTTTGTGGTGTAATAACAACTAGGATTTCCAGACATTAGACACGATCCAGAATCAAAAATCCTGGATACGGATTGGATCCAATTCCAGGTATTATATGGATATCTTCTACAAAAAAACATGAGTGATATGGAATCGTTGAAAACATCAATCCTTCAGATTTTATATATGATACAGTGAAAATAGGGCTGGGTGTTATACTGGTTTCACACCATGTCACAGCTTTTTTTGGTGAGGGTTTAAAACCTATTAGGAAAATTACCAAGAGGTATCAGAAGATACCAAATATCTCGCATTTTTAAGTTACCACAGGACCCAGCTGCCGCAGGACCTGGTCTGCCCAGGACTAAACAATCTGACAAAAAAATAATGTTCAAGTTATGTGCATAAGAACAAGAGCTATCAGAAGATAGCAAATAGCTTACCTGTACTGTATATTAATTGTATATCACAGGATATGATGGACCACCGGAGTCTCATTTTGAAATTTGACACTTCACTTGTCGGTTCAAAATACCCATAGTACTACCATAGCTTAGAGACTGAACCATAAAGCCTTTCTGCCCAGTAGTAACCTGCAGTACAATGACTACTGGCACCGAAAGACTAACCAAAAGACAAATGTTCCACACATAAGCAAAGTTCATAGTCTGAACAAAAGAAGAAACATTTTCAAAAGCAAGTACATTAATATGATGCAGGCGACATTTAAGAAGCTTATATAACTAAGCAAAACATTTAATCTAAACTAATAAGTCTTTGTTGATTAAATTCTCATTTGCAAAAACCTTAACCACAGCATAATACATATAACCTGAATGCAAACCAGCTAATTATCAGTCTAACCGCAGTAAAACTATAGAAAAATTTTGAAAATGATAATTTTTTTGTGGCCAAGTCCTAAGCATAGTATAGAACAAATCTGTGGAGTTTTATTCATCTCGGATAACTCCTTGAGGGTGCAAATGTCATTAAAAAATACCTTAACCAAAGCATAATACATATATATCCAATCAGCATAATATATATAACATGGATGAAAAATCAGCCATAAAATAATCAATGTTCAAACAACGAAAAAATACGGAAAAATTTTGAAAATCAATTTTTTATCTAGGCAAGTCCTAAGCATTGTATAGAACAAATCTGTGAAGTTTTATTGAAATCCGATAACCCCTTGTGGGTGCAAATGTCGTTTTAAAAAACTTAACACAGCCAACAATCATAACCAAGATATATAATCTGCATACAAATCAGCCATAAAATAATCAGAGTTCAAACAATGAAAAATTTCAGAAAAAATGTCAAAGTCGATTGATTTCCTTTGGACGTGGACTGGTCCTAAGCATGGTATAGAACAAATCTGTGAAGTTTTATTCAAATTGCATAACCCCGTGTGGGTGTAAATGTCGTTTTAAAAAAACTTAACGCAGCCAGAACCTATACCTGGCCACATAACCGGCATACAAATCAAGCAATAAAATAATCAAAGTTGAAACGGTGAAAAAATATCGAAGCATCGCATAGAACAAATCTGTGAGGTTTAATCAAATCACCCAAACCCCTTGTGGGTGTAAATGTCATTTGAAAAAAGTTTAACACAGCCAAGAACCATAATCAGGATATAACCTGCATGCAAATTCACACTAAAATAGTCAATGTTCAAACGCCAAAACAATCTGGAAAGAATTTGAGTAGATTTCTTTTTGACGTGGACTGGTCCTAAGCATCGTATAGAACAAATATGTGACAGGGTTCTTTTTAATCGGATATCCCCTTGTGGGTGCAAATGTTTTAAAAAAGCTTAATGCAGCCTAGAAAGATAACTCTTGACAGATAAAATATTCTATGTTCAAACATGATAAAAGCATGGAAAAAATTATAAAACTAAAATTTATTTTGATGCGGACTAGTCCTAAGCATCCCATAGAACACATCTGTGCAATTTTCTTTCAAATCGGATAAACACAAATGTTATTTTAAAAAGTTTAACCTGTCCGGACGCCAACGCCAACATTTTTTCTCCCTCTCCCAAAATTTCTTTTTCCAACTTCGTGAAAATGTGAGATAAAACCTTAACACAGCCAAGAAAAATAACGCTTGACACATAAAATATTCTACGTTCAAACATGATAAAAGTATGGAAAAAATTATAATATCAATATAATTTTGATGCAGACTAGTCCTAAGCATACCATAGAACACATCTGTGTAATTTTTTTTCAAATTGGATAACCACAAATGTCAATTAAAAAGGATTAACCTGTCCGGAGGTCAACGCCGACATTTTTTCCCCCTCTTCCAAAATCTTTTTTTTCAACTTCGTGAAAATGTGAGATAAACAAGAGGCCCAAGGGCCTGTGAAGATCACCTGGACCATTAGCATTTGAAACTTTTGCATTTAAAGATACATGTTTCTTTACATTAAACAAGGTAGCGACTGGAAAAATTGACCAATCAAAATTTTGAATGGAAGTTCTGGAGCCTATCATTATAGTTATTCCAAACAAATTTGGTGGAAATTCATGAAGCGGTTAAGAATATGTAAATTTTTCATAAAATCTAAGATTTTCACTAAAAAAAAATGGATCAATCAAAATTCTGAATAGCAGATCTAGAGCCTACCTAGATAGACTGTATCTAGTCAATTTGGTTGAAATATGTCAAGTAGCTAAGGAGGAGTAGCATTTTGACCATTTTCAGTAGATTTTTCATAAAATCTCAGATTTTCATCAAAAAAATTGATAAATCTAAATTCTGAAAAGAAGATATAGAGCCTACCACCATACAATGAATCTAGTAAAATTTGGCTGAAATATGTCAAGTAGCTAAGTAGTAGACGCATTTTGACCATTTCTGGTAGACTTTTCATAAAATCTCAGATTTTCACCCAAAAAAAAATATAAATCAAAATTCTGAAGATGTTCTAGAGGCTACCACCATACAATGCATCTAGTCAAATTTGGTTGAAATATGTCAAGTAGCTGAGGAGTAGAATTTTGATGATTTTCGGTAAATTTTTCATAAAATCTGATTTTCACCCAAAAAATTGATAAATCTCACCATAGAATGCATCTAGTCAAATTTGGTTGAAATATGTCAAGTAGATAAGGAGGAGTAGCATTTTGACCATTTTCGGTAGATTTTTCATAAAATCTCAGATTTTCATCCAAAAAATTGATAAATTAAAATTCTGAAAAGATGTTCTAGAGCCTACCACCATAGAATGCACCTAGTCAAATTTGGTTGAAATATGTCAAGTAGCTAAGGAGAAGCAGCATTTTGACCATTTCCGGTAGATTTTTCATAAAATCTAAAAATTTTACCCAAAAAATTGATCATCTGGAGGGTACCAGCTTAGAATCATTCCAGCCAAATTTGGTTGAAATCAGTCAAAACATTAAGGAGAAGACACGATTTGATGGATGGACGGACAGATGACCGCCATGGCATAAGCTCACCAAGAAAGATAACTCTTGACCCATAAAATATTCTATGTTCAAACATGATAAAAGCATGGAAAAAATTATGAAATCAATATAATTTTGATGGAGACTAGTCCTGAGTATCCCATCGAACACATCTGCGTAATTTTTTTTAAATCGGATAACCACAAATGTCATTTTAAAAAGATTAACCTGTCCGGACGCCAATGCCAATTGGCACATAAAATATGTTTTCCCCCGCGAAAAAATCACATGCACATCTGCACATGATACTGATGTGGAGAAAATTTTAAGTCTATTCATTGAGACCTCTAGGAGTTGCATTAACAAGAAATGAGTGTCAGAGATGGACGGACTGACAGACAGATATACATACATTTTGGACAGATGGATGGACGTACAGGTATACGGATAGCACAGGCACACCTTCACGTGGTAATGATAACACTTACCAAGTTTCAAAAGTATCAGAGATAAACTGTAGGCGGAGCTGCGTTGACAAGAAATGATTGGCAATGCAGTTTATGGATCAGCTTTAAGATATTTAAAGGGGGGTAACTATAATGAACAATTTTTTGCCCGTGAAAAAAGCACATGCACATCTGCACATGATACTGATAATGTGGATAAAATTTAAAAGTTAATCCATTGAGACCTCTAGGAGGAGTTGTGTTGACAAGAAATGATTGTCAGAGATGGATGGACTGACAGACGGACATACATACATTTTGGACAGACGGATTGACATACAGGTATACGAATAGCACATGCACACCTTCATGTGGTAATGATCATACTTACCAAGTTTCAAAAGAATCGGAGATAAACTGTAGGAGGAGTTGCATTGACAACAAATGATTGGCAATGCAATTTCTATATTAGATTTAGGATATTTAAGGGTATAACTCTGTAATGAACAACTTTTTGGGCACGAAAAAAGGACATGCACATCTGCACATGATACTGATAATGTGGACAAAGTAATCCATTGAGACCTCTAGGAGTTGCATTGACAAGACGGGTTAGACGAACGGACGGATGGATGGACAGACCGACGGACTGACATGCTGATCGCTATATCCACCCCCATCTTCTAGATAACAAGAGGCCCAAGGGGCCTGTATCGCTCACCTGGACCATAGGCATCTCAACTAGAATGGCCATTAACAACAAGAGGCCCAAGGGGCCTGTACCGCTCACCTGGACCATAGGCATTTCAACTAGAATGCTCTTTATCAACAAGATGGCCACCGAACCATTTATCCGAGTTTCAATCCCATAAGCAGCTTCTGAGATTTTTAGACGTTTCTAAAAATCAGCCAAAATCCAAGATGGCCACCAGCCCAATTGGCCGATCGGCTTCGTTTGAACAAACTTTAATCTCTACACCCTAAGGATGCTTCCTGCCAAATATAATTGAAATCGGCCAGTTAGTTCTCCAGAAGAAAAATTTTAAATTTCCCATTGCTTTGGTATGGGAGCTTCTGATGGGAAAATGATCCAAGATGGCCGCCAAATCATATATCCGACAGTTTCGAAAATTTCAAATCTAAGCTCAGAATACCCCAAAACACACACAAAACCAATTTGGGCCTCAAAATCCATCAAATAAAAAAATCCAATATGGCCACCAAACATGCTATATTTTGATTGGCCCACAGTGGCCATGCCTTTTAATGGATCAACTTCTCTTGAACAAACTCTAATGGCCCTTAGGCCCTAATCATATCTGCCAAATTTTGGCCCGATCCCTTCAGCGGTTCTGGAGAAGTAATTTTCGCTATAACTAGGTCAACCAAGATGGCCACCAAACCATTTGACCAATCAAGTTCCCTTGAACAAACTTGGTTCAGCTCTTGCCCTAGATCATATTTCATACGGTTTGTTTCAATCCACCAAGCGGTTTCTGAGAAGATTTTTAGACGTTTCAAAAAATTGGCCAAAAATCAAGATGACCACTGGCCAAATTCGGCGATCGGCTTCGTTTGAACAAACTTGAATCTCTACACCCTATATAATTGAAATCAGACCAGAAGTTCTCGAGAAGAAAACATTTTAAATTTCCCATTGCTTTAGTATGGGAGCTTTTGGCGGGAAAATGATCGAAGATGGCCGCCAAACCGTTTATCCGACAGTTTTGAAAATTGTGATCAGAATACCCAAAAACATATATATAACCAATTTCAGCCTCAAAACCCATCAAATAAATAAATCCAATATGGCCGCCAAACATGCTGTATTTTGATTGGCCCACTGCGGCCACGTTTTTTGATGGATCAAATTCCCTTGAACAAAGTTTAATGACCCTTAGTCCCTAATCTTATCTGCCACATTTCGACCTGATCCCTTCAGCGGTTCTGAAGAAGTCGTTTTCGCTACAACTAGGTCAACCAAAATGGCCGCCGAACCATTTGACCAATCAAGTTCCCTTGAACAAACTTGGTACAGCTTTTGCCCTAGATCATATTTCATGGGGTTTGCATCAATTCCCCTGGCGGTTTCAGAGATTTTTAAAGACGTTTCCTAAAAGCGCCCAAAATCCAAAATGGCGGCCGGCCAAATTGGCCAATCGGCTTCGTTTGAACAAACTTGGATCCTTATGCCCTAAGGATGCTTCCTGCCAAAGATAATTCAAATCGGCCCAGTGGTTCTTGAGAAGTCGTTTAAATGAAAAGTTGACGGATGGACAACGGACACACGACGGATGGTCGCCATGGCATAAGCTCACTTGGCCTTTCAGGCCAGGTGAACTAAAAATTTAGCAAGCTTAATATATCCATTAATACCTATGGTCTGGTGGAGGGGGGAAGGGGGGGGGGGAGGAGCCCACCCCCAGCTTGAGGTCATAAAAGGTGATAAAAGACCATACTGGCTTTTGGTGAAATGAAGATCCACAGTATTCATTGTGCAAAGAGATGGGGTTCACATATGCGCCTCCCGCAAGGATGACCACAACACTTGTTGTGGTAACAAAGCAATAACTTTTATTTATATATATATATATATATATATATATATATATATATATATAAATAGTGGGTAAACATTTGCTAATATTGCCAAAACAGGAATCTAGAATTATTCGTCGTGGGAAAGAAAGGGTGTTGGTGCCTTAAACCAAATAATTTGAGAATCAAAATTCTCGTTGGATATGTTGAAGCCGAAATGACCTACAACCGCTAAAAAACATAAACCGCCAATAAAGTTTTTCCAACCACCAAAATGGACACAACCGGTAAAAATGACAACTGCCAAAAGTTGCCCAACCACCAAAAATGGCAGAACGGGCCGAACTGGCAAAAAACTTACAAGCGGGAAAAAATATCACAACTGCCAAAAAAACCGGTCACAACCGCCAAAAAAGGCACAACTGGTAAAAATGTCACATCCGGTAAACTTGACCCAAACCAGTAAAATACAGGTCAACCGGTAAACATGTTTGACCAGAACGCCAAGCCTCCAAAAATTTCAAATGGGGGAACCGCAAATCTGGGGTTTTTCTGCCCATATATAGTCAAGATCGACTCAATCCACAGGCTCGCCAAGGAAGGGTATAAAAGGGATGAAAATTCCAGTCCAGATCATTCAGACTTTTGGTCTCACATTGCGACCAAGCGTCAGGATAAATAACCTTCTACAAGTAGCTCGTATAAATGACTACGTTGTTATTGACTGTTATTGAACAATGGATTCATCCAGCAAACCATTGCCATGGGAAACGGAGATAGTCACAATACCTTCGCTGTCCGCACTGAGCTTAAACTCAGTAGATTCAGACACTCTATTCGCTAACACAGACCTGAATGCCACCACAAATCCACCATGGCTAACACCACAGGCCTAACATACAGATCCAGGATCATAGGCAACTGTCAGACGACAACTTGCAACAAATGTAAGAAACAGTATGTAGGAGAAACTCTACGCGCCTTCAAAATCGGAATCCAAGAACATCTGAGATCGATATCAAACCACCATAGGAATGAACGATGCGACACACCCGTATCCAGACATTTCAATAAACATGGACATTCTAGAACTGACATGCAGGTCAGAATTATCCAGGTACTCTCATCAGACGATGAAAACTCCACCCCATGGAGAAAACAGAAGGAATGTGATTGGATACACCAGCTCCACACAATTATGTTATTAACATTTTATCACTAAGGTGTCCCTAAGAATCCATCTTTCCAGTTAGATAATATGTTTCTACACATCTTTTGGTGACGTCATCACTTTCGCCATAGACGTCACACATTGATGTCATACCCATTGTCATCCCCTCGCATCTTTTAGAGATGCTATTAAATATGGCACTTTTACCTGGACTTCAGCACAACGCTATTTCTCCTTTTTAAATTTAATTACATTATATAAAAGAATAACAAAGACGTATACTCACCAAGTTGTCATGCTTCTTTATTTCATTCATTTTTTATTTTTCAAAACAAATTCTTGAAACACAAATTTTTTAGATAACTTCAATATCTAACCAGTTTTGATTTTCACTGTTGAATATACCAAACCATTTAGACTAGCCAAGGACATCCTACACACTTTCGTTAAAATTGGACGATTGAATAAGAAGGAGCCAGGGTTGGGTTTTGGACAGTCCAAAACTAACTTTGAGCAGACATTGTCCAAAACCTGTCTAAAACCTGTCTTAAATGGTTTAAACCAGTCCAAAATTGTCCAAAACTGTCCAAAATTATGTTGGACATATCACCATACTCTTATGCATCATAATCCTACTAAAAAATAACAAGAAATCAGAGATTGCATCAAAAGCACTATATTAAACAAATTCATTTATTATATGAGTTATTATTACATTTTTATCAAATACATACAATTAAAACTTAAAAGGCTTAATTAGGTTTAATTAGTAGTCCAAATCAGACAGCCCTCTCAACATCCTGTAGCAAAACACTAGCTTTGACGCTTTCTCTACTCCAAGCCTATTACGGATTGTGATGGCAATTCTTCTCTTAGTCGCTTTGTGCATGGTGCAGCTGATGGTTTGTCCAGCTGAAACAAAGAAAAGGGATATTACATGTGCTATATAAGCCAAATGTAGATATACACCCTACCTAGTCCAAGCCATTTGGGGACAAGATATGATAATCTTTTTAAAAATTTACATTGAAATGACTGGCATTGCAACAAAATCAGTCATTCCTATGTTGAATTTTCAAAAGTAATTAATTTTATGTCATAATTCAATACATTAAAAATTTGGAATGGATAGAGTTAAAGATAGACCACCCTTCTGTCAAATAAATGCATGTTTTTATTTATTTTCAAAACTTTGGGACTTGCTGAATATTAGTTTGACTGTTTGCATCAGTCTATCTGAAGGGTGTTAGTGTGCTATGCCAAATTGTTTTCATAATATTACTGTAGTAAAGGTATTCAGGCAAGAGTATTTCTGAAAACCCTGGGTTGCAGAAAGTATAGGGTTAAGCAGATCATTGTGTGTTATTTCTAATCTTAAGCCAGCGCCCTCACAGGCCAATTATCACACCTATACCATTGAATTGTAAAGAGGCTCAGCATGTGATTGTGGTTATCAGAGATTATCAGACCTGGCTCTATTACTAGCATGGCAAAGAGAATAATTAACTCGGTATCTGAACTAAAGGCGAGATATCCTGTTGATAACCCCTATGCAGCCAAGACAATTACAGTGAATAGTAACAGTACCTACATTGTACATTATGACTTTTAAACACAACTTAGCAAAAAAATTTGAAAATTTTTCACTGAAATGACTGGCTTAGTAAAAGCGGCAGCCATTTCACGAGTAAATTTGTTTTCCAGTCAAATTAGTTTCAAAATATTCTGCAGTTTTCCCGCATAGTGTCCTTGAAACTGATAGCTGAGGAATTCATCGGTGAAAGGGTTAAGGCATGTATTAGATATATTGGACTCCTAGCACTCCAATGTCAACAAAAAACATTTTTCAAATAAAATTAAAAGATAAACTGTTTTTTTATTTTCAACAAATTTGTCATCGCCCAACAAAATTGTTGAAAAATGAAAACCAGTTTCCTTGGTATAGTCACAGTAAAATATAGAATTATTGACATTAGAGGGCAAGGGGTTAAGCATTAATTTTATTTACCTTCAAAATCTTGATGTCTTTGCTGATATGTGTGTCTGCACTGTCTGTATCAGCCTGTTCAACAGGCCTTTCAGTAGACTTCTCATAGTGTATTTTCATCCTTGCTACCTTGTTGACAACTGTGTACTCACACTCTCTACACTTAGCCATTTGTTTGCCATTAATCTTAACTTCCAAAAAGTGCTTCCAAATTGGATCCTTAGGCGTACCACCTTTGAAATACATATTAACTATTTCAAATACCATCAACACATAAATATTCAGGACAACAGAAGAATTCAAAGATTAATGTAGCACAAGGATATCTTTTTACTAATTGTCTAATTGATATCTAGCATTAACTGAGGATAGATGAAAACATGAAGAATCTAATTTATATTCTATCAGCTTAATGACTTAATCCCAAATTTGCATAGCTAATGTGTGTACTGAGTAGTGCATTCTAAAATAGCCTTAGAGAGCAAGGGTCATCAGTTAATTGTTGAAACAACATCTTAGCAGACTATATTTTCTCTATGAGTTTAAGATTCTTCCATAGGCCATGAACATTTTGCAAGAAATAGATTTAGACACAGAGACAGTTCTCAATAATATAAACATCTAGCTGTACATAGGTAGTCTAATATGTTTACATTATTGATTAAATAGGGTTTCTGTGGGTTTAACACAACTGGTCGAAATATACAGAGTTAAAACATTTAAGACAAACAGAAGTTGAAAAAAATTAACCCATGGATTATAGAAAGAAGCAAATAAGACTCCTAATTTATTGAAATCATATGTGTCCTTTTAGATTATTATTATTATTATTATATAGCAATAAAGTATCCAAAAATACATGTAGATAACCATCCATCAATATGTACATGTACCTGTATGTGTCTAAATGCTATATAGTTGTTTTAAGAAAATTACATTTCAGAAAAATATTTTTTATACCAATATTTTAGGTTTTGGACAGTTTTGGACAATTTAAGGTGTCCAAAACCTATTTTGGGCGGACGGTTTAAACCATGGTTTAAACCACTAGTGTCCAAAACTTGCCAACCCTGGAAGGAGCAGTGTTTTAAATGGTTTCGGAGAATTTTTGAAAAATCCAAGATGGTCACCAAATAAGTCTACCAATCAAAATTACTAGAGCCTACCACAGTCGAATCCTTCCAGCCATAAATGTGCTTAAAATGCACCAAACGTTTGAAGAAATGCATTTTGACAGGTTTGAGAATTTCTGGTACATTTGAAATAAAATCGTTGGATTTTCAGCCCAAAACTTGACCAAGCAAAATTTTGATCTGGAACCTACCATGACATGATCCTTCTAGCCAAATTTGGTTGAAATCTGTCAAGCATCTAAGGAGAAGCTTCCTGAAAATTTCCCGTAAATTTTTCAGAAAATCTAAGATTTTCAGCGAAAGAATTTACCAATCAAAATTCTGAATAGACGATTTGGAACCTACCGCGATAGCGTCCTTCTAGCTAAACTTGGTTGAAATCTGTCAAGCAGCTATGTAGAAGTGTTCTGACAATTTCCAGTAAGACTTCAGGTTAGGTGAGCTAATAAAAAAACATATTTAAGTGAACCACTACAAAAACAACCACGCTATTTCATTGAACTCACAATCCAAAGATCAGCGTCATATCCCTTAAATCTACAGACTCCAAATTGTAGATAAGGAGTAATGTGATTGGTTGTTAACAAATTCTTCCCACGGGACATTAACTAGCGCTGATTTTATGAATGAAATTCCTAAATCGTCATATTTTTTATCATGTGATGTTTTTGTTGACACTAAGAATAACATTGTTTTATTTTACGGAGCGCGTTCATGTATTTGGCCGACTGAGGAACGTTGAGTTAAGTAAATTTAAGTTAAATTCCACTGAATCATTGTGTTTATGGTGGAAATTATATGCCTGCCTCATATGTCAGTAGTCTCGAGTAGGTACTAAAGTATGAACTCTAGCTATTCTAGTCTAGCTTAATAGGGTCACTCTAGCCAAATTTGTTTGAAATATGTCAAGCAACTAAGAGGCAGCGTTTTGACAATTTCTGGTAAATTTTTCATAAAATGTTAGATTTTCACCCAAAGAAATTGATCAATCAAAATTCTGAAAAGATGTTCTAGAACCTACCACCATAGAATTAATTAGTGAAATTGGTTGAAATATGTCATGCAGCTAAGGAGTAGTAACAATTTGACAATTTCCAGTACATTTTTCATAAAATTTCAGATTTTGACACAAAAAATTGATGAACCAAAATTCCGAATAAAAGTTCTAGAGCCTATTGCCATAGGATCCTTAAAGCCTATTTTGGTTAAAACAGGTCAAGATGGTAAGAAGGAATTTGACAATTTCCAGTATATTTTTCATAAAATCTAAGATTTTGACCTAAAAAATTGATGAATTAAAATTCTGAATTGAGTTTCTGGAGCCTACGACCATAGGGTCCTTTCAGCCAAATTTGGTTGAAATCGCTCAGAATGGTAAGGAGAAGCAATTTGTGGTACATTTTTCATAAAATCTGAGATTTTCACCAAAAAAATTGATGAATCTAAATTCTGAATGGAGGGTTTGGAGCCTACGACCACAGAGCCCTTTCAGCCAAATTTTGTTGAAATCGCTCAGAATGGTAAGGAGGAGAAGCATTTTGACAATTTCCGGTACATTTTTCATAAAATCTAAGATTTTCAACAACAAAAATTGATCAATCAAAATTCTGAATGGACGTTCTTGAGCCTATGACCATTGGGTCATTTCAGCCAAATTTATTTGAAATCTTTCAGAATGGTAAGGAGAAGCAATTCGACAATTTCCGCTACATTTTTCACAAAATCTAAGATTTTCACCCAAAAAATTGATGAATCAAAATTCTGAATGGAAGTTCTGAAGCCTACGACCATAGGGTACATCCAGCCAAATCTGGTTGAAATTGGTTAATGAGGAGTAGTGTTTTAAAGCAAAATTTGATGGATGGACAGTCGCCACAGCATACGCTCATTTGGCCCTTCGAGCCAGGTGAGCTAAGAAGTCTTCCCTTAGGCTGCAAATTGGACATTCCCCAAGACTACTGCAGAGGCCAGTTTTGGCCGGCTTGGCCATTACAGGGCTAAGTGAACCATTAACCGTCAGATAATATCACATAATATCACATTATATCACATTATATATGCAATGTCTTTCTACTCTAATCATAAACTGAGGCAATGGACCTTTACAGTTTTAGCTATGCCCCGCCCACCTCTAGCTAAGCTCCACCCACACCTCGCTCAGTAATGCTGGGATCGATCAATCTCTGAACTCATAGGCTATCACTTTCCAGGATACTATACAGGTAACCTGTTAAATATTTTGAAACTTATTTGACTGGGCGTTGTTGCT
Source organism: Chaetoderma sp. LZ-2023a (assembly GCA_034401795.1). NCBI lineage: Eukaryota > Metazoa > Mollusca > Caudofoveata > Chaetodermatida > Chaetodermatidae > Chaetoderma > Chaetoderma sp. LZ-2023a. Next base: position 77,102,737 of record CM067365.1, read on the forward strand.
GCCTATGGCTGCAACAGCATGCAGTCAAATTAGTTTCAAAATATTCAACAGACTGTTTATTAAATGGTAAAGACATACAATTCGTACGTATTGGACTATTAAGAGTTAAAGACGAACTATATCGAGTCATTCATGACATTATCCTACACGTCACGTAGCTGATTATGACGTCATATGATTGAGTGAGAAAATGGATTGATGTATTAGCCCTTTAACACTCAAGCTGGTTAAAAATGGGCTTCGGCAGTAAGTTTTGAGAAATGGCCATTTATAGACCAGGAGGACTATTTTGGAAAAAATTACGACTGTAATGACTGGCTCGATAACTGAGCCACTCATTCGAGCGATAAATTAAAAAAATAATTACCCATCTGATGATAATATTCTATTTTTTTACTGTGTTAAAATCAAAGAAAATATGGCATACATTTATTAACAATTTTAGTGGACCACCTTCCACCAAATTTGTTGAACAATGACCACCAGTTCATCTTTTAATTTGAACATTAAAAATTTTGACATCGGAGTAGGAAGGGTTAAAATCATGCTTATAATTTTCAAAGCAATTTAACTTTCATTGTTTACGATATTCAACAGCTTGATGAGCTTGAAAGTTAGTGAAATCTTGGAAGAAAACGTACCACCAAAAAAAATAACATTAAGATTGGTAAAAAGGTTGTCTCCAGAGGACTAGAAGTAATAAATACTCATGGCTTTAGAGATTATTTTCTCAGAATACACAAAAAATCGCTTGTATTCCCAAAAGAGAAATGACAACATTACATATGTTATACGCTCGCAGTAAGACAATCCACCCTTATGCGATTCAATCAAATGTCGCGCAAACATGGTTTTAACGGAGATTTATGCATAACTATAAATTATATAAAAGCGGCTCAATATTTTAAACATGATATGACTGAGTTGTGGTTGCCAAAGGCCAGTTCTCAAAATATCACAGAGACTTGCAGTGTAGTGCAAGGAAGATCACCCTCAATGACATTCAGAATGAAATGTTTTATAGTTATATCACATAAATGACACTGTTCATTATTTAAAGTATGGCTTATAAATACGTTAACATGTTTCCAAAAACAACAAGAGGCCCAAGGGGCCTGTATCGCTCACCTGGCCCATAGGCATTTCAACTAGAATGATCTTTATCAACAAGATGGTCAACGAACCATTTATCCGACAGTTTCGAAAATTTCAAATTTGAGATCAGAATACCCAAAAACACATATAAAACCAATTTCGGCCTCAAAATCCATCAAATAAAAAAATCAAATATGGACACCAAACATGCTGTATTTTGATTGGCCCACAGTGGCCATGTTTTTTTTACGGATCAACTTCTCTTGAACAAACTCTAATGGCTCTTAGGCCCTGATCATATCTGCCAAATTTCGGCCCGATCCCTTCAGCGGTTCTGGAGAAGTCATTTTCGTTACAACTAGGTCAACCAAGATGGCTGCTGAACCATTTGACCAATCAAGTTCCCTTGAACAAACTTGGTTCAGCTCTTGCCCTAGATCACATTTCATGAGATTTGCATCAATCCCCTAAGCGGTTTCGGAGACGATTTTTAGACATTTCCTAAAATCGGTCTAAATCCAAGATGGTCACAGGCCAAATTGGCCGATTGGGTTCATTTGAACAAACTTGGATCCCGATGCCCTAAGGATGCTTCATCCCAAATATAATTGAAATTGGCCCAGTGGTTCTTGAAAAGAAGTCGCTTAAAGGAAAAGTTGACGGATGGCGGACGATGGGCGGCCGACGGATGGTCGCCACGGCATAAGCTCACTTGGCCTTTCAGGCCAGGTGAGCTAAAAATAAATGGCCCAAGGGCTGGTAAGGAATTGTAAACATGTTTAGATTAAGAAACTATGTTCTTATACAACTGATGAGAACATCATCCTCTGATGAGTATAGCCTAAACATAAGCACGAAATGCCAAGAGTCTGAATAAACTATGGAGGGTTACAATAACAATTGGACCAATGCCACATAACCGTTTATACGCAAACTTTGGCCGAGCTGATCACAAGCCATTTGTTTCTAGTAAATTACCACCTACAATAAATTAATAACAATAAAAACCGGGTACAAAACGTCAAAATTGGAAACAAAAACTAATTCTACATTATCACATAACCGGGTATACCTACACCTGCTCCTCAACCAACAGGCTACACCCACCACCACACACTTCGGGTACATAGATAAACAAGAGGCCCAAGGGGCCTGTGTCGCTCACCTGGAGCATTATGCATTTTTGTCACAATTGTTAGTGGGTGGTTTAGGAGTAGTTTTCTAAATGAGTTTGTGGACATTTTTGCAAGTCCAATATGGCCACCAAACATGCTACGTTTTGATTGGTCTACTGCAGCCATGTTTCTTATGTAGCTCCTTCCCTTGAAAAACCGTTAACGGCACTCAGTGTCTAATCATATCCCCCAAATTTCGGCCCAATCCGCTCAGTGGGTCTGGAGTCATTTTGGCAAAAATTAGGTTATCCAAGATGGCCACCAAACCATTTGGCCAATCAAGTTCCCTTGAAACAAACTTGGTGCAGCTCTTGCCCTAGATATTTCATGCATTTTGAATTGATCCCCCAAGCAGTTTTGGAGAAGATTTTTAGACATTTTAAAGCGCCCAGTTTTTTTGACGGATCAGCTCCTCTTGAACAAACCTTAATGGCCCTAGTCCTTAATCATATATCACAAATTTCGGCCTGATCACTTTAGCGGTTCTGGGGAAGAAGTTGTTTTTGCGAAAACGAGGTCATCCAAGATGGCCGCTGAACCATTTAGTCAAGTAAGTTCCCTTGAACAAACTTGGGTCAGCTCTTGCCATAGATCATATTTCATGAGGTCTGAATTGATCCCTCAAACGGTTTTGGAGAAGATTTTTAAAGACATTTCTAAAAATTAGCCAAAATCCAAGATGGCCACCGGGGTCATTCCATACCAAATCACCCAGAATATAAAAGTCTTCCCGGGTGACCATCTCTGATTTTTATTAAATTCCACCCAGATGCACATATATGGAAATGATGCCTGCATGCAAAATTTCATTGCAAAATTCCAATTAGTTTTGAAGTTATGGTTGATTGATTTTAGGGGGCGTGGCACTTTTTTTTGCACTCGTGAATTCAGTGGGTGGTTTGGAAGGATCTTTAAAAGCTGATAACTTTCTTAATATTGAAGATATTAAGCTGAAATTTGCTGTGCCACCTAATTGATGCACGAGGAGTCTGGAACTGAACACATTTCCTGGATATCTCTGCCAGTTCCAGAGGTGGAGGACTCTAAAGTTGGGCGTTTATCCATTCAAAAACAATTTTTATCAGATTTCAGTGAACCAGTACTACCTGACTCTTTATCACAAACACTAAATGTAAGTTGTTTTGAAGTATGTACATATAGGTGTTGCTGTAGAAGAAAGCGTATGTGAATCAGGTACAATATTAAAGTGTGGCAGGTATCCACATAACAGGTGAGAACAAAACATCCGAAAATTTGGCCTTCATATTAGGGATGGTTTACCCATGTGGGCAATTACCTATCATCAGGAGCTTTGAATATGATTAACATACATATATTAGCTGTATATGTACCAAGTTATTACTTTGTGGCTCAATTCCTGGCATGGGTGGAGCTTAGATAGAAATGAGCAGGGCATAGCTAAACCAAACGGTCCATTGGATTGCAATGTAGCAATCTTTTCCACTCCAATTAATAGTGACAATTTTTCAAGAGCCCAATCTTATAATTATGATGCATCGTCCCACAAGATCCCAGATTTAAAAACACAGGATATAATAATTTAGGATTTACTAATGTAGACTATGTTGTTTTCAAGCTTAACCATTTCACTGATAAATTACATGTATCTCAATTGAATGGCAAAACCCACCAGAAAATCTGTTGAATATTTTGAAATTAATATGACTGGAAGCCATTGATTTTATTTTATTTTGTAAACATGTTGGATTATTATTAGAGTTGTACTGTAGTACATGAACGAAGAATCAAATCTAACTTATACCTTTAACGGTCAGAGACCAGAAACTCCGATCTGTTTATAATTAATGTAACAAAGTCTGCTGAAAATTTTGAAACTAATTTGAATGGTAGGTGTAGCAAAAACAACAGCTAATAGTCAAATTATTTCAAATTTTCTACAAATTCCTGGTATGGCTATCTCGAAATTGAGACAAAGAAATTTCATGGCATAACAACACGCCCAAGGGCCGGTGATGCTCATGGGATAACAACATACCTGAGGGCCTGTGACGCTCACCTGGACCATTAGTATCTGAACTATTTGCATTCAAATAGACAAATGATGGATAATTTTGGGAAAATCCAAGATGACCATAAAACACAATTGACCAATCAAATTCTCATTTGTTATCTTGAAGCCTATTTGTCATCGGATCATTCCATCAGTTTGGTTGAAATTGACCCATTTATTAAGTAGTAGTAGTAGCAGCAGCGGCGGCGGCGGCGGCGGCGGCGGCGGTAGTAGTAGTAGTAGTAGTAGTAGTAGCAGCAGTAGCAGTAGTAGTAGTAGGTGATTTAAAGGATTAGGTGGAAATTTTTTTTAAAGATCCATGATGGCTGTCGAAAAAATTAACTAATTAAATTCTTGTATTTAACTTCAGAAACATATGACCATAAGATCCTTCCAGGCCGGTTTCATTGATAACTGGACACAAGTCCTGAAGCCTAAACCCATAGGGACATTCCACCCAAATTAGGTTGAAATTCGCTCAGTGGTTAATGAGTAGCCTATTGACAATTTCTGGTAGATTTTTCACAAAACCTAAGATTTTGACTCCAAAAAATTGAACACTTAAAATTCTGTATATAATTTCTGAAGCCTACCCCAATAGGGTCCTTCCAGCCAAATTAAACTGAAATCTGCCAAGCGGTTAATGAATAGCGTTTTTAATCAAAAGTTGATGGACGTGGCTGGCTTGCCAGCCGGATGACAGACGATTGCCATGTCATAAGCTCACTTGCCCATTCTGGCAGGCCACAAAAATTACACGTTCCTGTGGTCCGGGGCAACCACTTTTTACTGCAAGGGTAACCAAATTTTAACACACTGGTTGTCCTGCGGGGCAACATAGAAAATTTGTTATTTTTACATTTCAGAGCCTGCATAAGCGCTTACGGTGAGTATTTCAGAGCCTGCATAAGCGCTTACGGTGAGTATTTCAGAGCCTGCATAAGCGCTTACGGTGAGTATTTCAGAGCCTGTATAAGCGCTTACGGTGAGTATTTCAGAGCCTGCATAAGCGCTTACGGTATTTCAGAGCCTGTATAAGCGCTTACGGTGAGTATTTCAGAGCCTGCATAAGCGCTTACGGTGAGTATTTCAGAGCCTGCATAAGCGCTTACGGTGAGTATTTCAGAGCCTGCATAAGCGCTTACGGTGAGTATTTCAGAGCCTGTATAAGCGCTTACGGTGAGTATTTCAGAGCCTGCATAAGCGCTTACGGTATTTCAGAGCCTGTATAAGCGCTTACGGTGAGTATTTCAGAGCCTGCATAAGCGCTTACGGTGAGTATTTCAGAGCCTGCATAAGCGCTTATGGTGAGTATTTCAGAGCTTGTATAAGCGCTTACGGTGAGTATTTCAGAGCCTGCATAAGCGCTTACGGTGAGTATTTCAGAGCCTGCATAAGCGCTTACGGTGAGTATTTCAGAGCCTGCATAAGCGCTTACGGTGAGTATTTCAGAGCCTGCATAAGCGCTTACGGTGAGTATTTCAGAGCCTGCATAAGCGCTTACGGTGAGTATTCATTTAGCCTGTTAACCCTTTAACACTCAAATTTGTTCAAGAAAATTTAAATTTTCTCATAGAAAATGTCCATTTGCAGACCAAGGGAAGAGCATTTTTGAAAATTTAACACTGGAATGACTGGCTGGGTTATGGAGCCAGTCATTCCAGTGGTAAATTTTCAAAAATACTCTTCTCTTGGTCTACAAATGGACGTTTCTCAAGACCACTGCAGACGCCGTTCTTTGCTGATATGAGTGTCAATGGGTTACATGTAAATGGTTGAGTTGGTATTCACAAGGATTCTGTAGTCTTTATAGTTTACAACAATACATATCTTCAACAGAATTAAATTTACAGAAATGGGACAACCTGGAAACACAGTCGGGCAACCTAATTTAAATGGCGTCCTTGCCCCTGGGGGAAACACAATATTTTTCTAATTTTCGACCCATGTCTGGTCAGGCGAGCAAAAAATGATTAGCATCCTTTAGTGGTGGGCAAAAAGACGCTGATTCTTCAAGACACGTCATCAAAGTTTATTGCACTGACCTTCATACAAGGCCTCGTGGGTGTATAATTATACCATCTTGTATAATTAGAGATTTCTTACAAGATCCAACTCAGTAGTTGCTCAAATTTCTTGGAACTGCTAAAATATTGATCGGCCGTAAAACACTGGTTACCGGGAAGTTAATAAATAGATCCGTGTACAATAAGATCGATAGAATCTTGGAAGCTGCAGGGGTCCATATTTTTTCGGGTGTGGGTTTGATCTCACCCAAAATTAGACAATCCTAGCGTATGCTCACACTATCTCCTGCTCTGAAATTAAACACTTTAACCATCATAATTTATTTAAGAAAATTTAAATTTTCTCATATAAAATGTTCATTTGCAGACCAAGAAAAGTGTGCAGATGACCACATTTCTGAAGAGAAATGCAGGAGCTGTTTTTGACCGGCTTGCGAGATTAACCCTTTAACACTCATATCAGCCAAAAACAGCTTCTGCAGTCATTTAAACAAATTTTTAATTGCAGACCAAGAGAAGTCTGTTTCTGAAAATTTATCACTGGAATGACTGGCACGATAACCGAGACAGTCATTCCAGTGGTAAATTGTCAAAAATAGCCTTTGTCAGCAAATGAACATTTTGTATGCAAAATTTGAAATTTTGAACAAATTCGAGGGTTAAAGGGTTAAGGGGTTTAGTATGCCATTAAAAAAATAGTTCCCAATGTTTATCAAGCCAGTTATTCTAGTGGTAGATTTCCAAAAAGATCCTTCTTAACCTACAAATGGACATTTACTAAGCACAATTTTTTTTAACAATTCGTACCATTAACCTTTTAATCCTTAAATTTTTTTCAAATTTAAATTTTCTCATAGAAATTATTTTTGAAAATTTACCACTGAAATGACTGGATTGGTTATCGAGCCAGTCATTCTAGTTGCAGATTTTCAAAAATAGTCTTCTTTAGGTCTGCAAATGGACATTTCTCAAGACCACGGTAGAAGCCGTTTTTGGCTGCTATGAGTGGTAAAGGGTTAAGCCAAATTGGATGATACGGCAACAATGACTTTCAATCAAATTATGTTCAACAGAACTTTTCTTACATCGTGTTCAAAATTGTACTAACTAACTTGTTTTTGTTTTTATTTTGGAAACTTGTTTACTGATTTATGTGCTGTACTGCATTCAGTGAATGTTTTTATACTCGGCTAGAATATATAGCGGCTTTAAACCTTTAAGGATGAAGCCGGCCAAAGCAGGCCTCTGCAGTGGTCATGGGGAATGTCCATTTGCAAGCCAAGAGAAGACTATTTTTGAAAATTTACCACTGGAATGACTGGCTCGATAACCGAGCCAGTCATTCCAGTAGTAAATTTTCAAAAATAGCTTTCTCTTGGCCTGCAAATGGGCATTCAATAAGTAAATATTTTAATTTTTTCAACAAATTTATTCACTAAAGGGTTAACGGCCCTTACCACTCAAATTTGTTCAACAAAATTTTAATTTTCTCTTGGAAAGTGTCCATTTGCAGACCAAAGAGAATAGAATTTTCAAAAATTTACTGCCGGAATGACTGGCTCGATAACATTCCAACGGTAAATTTTCAAAAATCATATTCTCTTGGTTATTTGAAATCGACATTTATCAAGACAACTGCAGACGTCAATTTTGGCCAGTTTAACGGGTCAATCAAGGTTTACATGGTTGCTCAGTGAACATTTATTTGGAATGACTACTGCTGTTAAAGGTGCATATTCACACCAGAAAGCGCTAAAATAAAATTATTTAAATTGGGCCATCCATAAAAAAGATTTTGTTTCCTGCAACCCGGGTGGGGAAAAGACTTCAGTAGGGAGGGAGGAAATTTAATTTTTTTTCAATTAATTTATTTTAAAATGGTCATAAATATTTGTTTTTCAGATATTTCACTAGATGTCCATTAAATATGGTTGGAATTGCCATGTTTTTCATGACACAATTAGCAAAAGGGATTCACATTGCATACAAATGGCATTAATAACTAGGGCTGTGGTTCGTGAAGATTTTCACGAACCGAACCGGTTTGCGATATGCTAGTCCGGTTCACAAACCGGTTCACGAACTATCTAATATTCAAAATCTGAACTGATAAAATAGAATTAGAAATATTGCGAAACACAAAATCATTTGCAAATTCCAAGTGGCTTTAGTGACAAAATACACAAGAAATGGTTAGTATATAACAATCAGATAAGTTCAATACACTCAAATAAGTTTCATTGCAGGGTTAGTTGGTTACTTCTTGCCGTTTTATAGACGACACCAGTTAAATAAATCCATACATGGAACCAGGCTAGTATGGGAACCTAATCTAGACAACACAGATATCTAGATCTGATAGATCGCCTTGAGTTTAAACAGCTAAAATAGTTTTGCTGAATACAAATTCTCGGCCACTTTGAACTCGATTTTGTATCAAGATATTACTAGATAATTAGAATGCATAACATTTTGCCAAAAAATATGCCCATATAAACGCAGTTGGTCGAGAAAACTGTTCTAAACAGTGGTTTTACTGGTAGTTCATTTAGAGCGATCTATACTGTAATTGTATATCTACATCTAGCATTTTACGACATTTACCAATTTGCGGTAGTAACAATTGCGCGCTGAACATTCTCGATTTTAATCAGAGAAAGCAGATCGCATTTTGATTGGATATACCGACTGGTGTTCATTAGAATAGCCAATGAAAACCTAATGGAAGAATGATTAGAAGAATAATTTGAACACTGTATCATTTCTCGGAAATCATGGCTGATTTTGCAAATAACAAAGAAAAAAAGTCATGTTCGCCTTTTATTTGACAAAGCATGCGTGCCACGTAGACCTTATAAGCCTGTAATATGTTGAGATGGTGTAATACACATGATAACAACATTTTCTGGGCTTGTAATGTCGATATTTGCCGGTAAATTAAACCATTTAAGTGAGGAAGGTATGTGTTACCATAGGACGATTACGCTATCATGGGTGTGGGTCAGCGCTACAGATAAGGCGTGTACATGCCTACTGTACGCATAGAAGTTGTCCATGTAAGCAGGCATTTAAATATTCATGTGCAACATGTACGCCTCATGTAAAGCCAGTACGCTTTAGTGTATTAAACTGCCCATACCGACATGTGCCCATTTAACCAATACATTCAACTACGTACACAAATGGGTATCTACGTGAGTCATATACTATTATATGACTCGTAAAACTAAAAAGCAGTGCCTATAATACCATCAGTAAGTATTGTGATCTCCCATCTCTGCAAGATATGGTATTCTTTGCTTTATTACAAGACCTCCTCGTTACCTATGTGCACATATATGCATGTCAATGAAAAAACTTTAATTAGCATTATTTTCGTACATATTAGCAAATTAGATAACATATCACTGGAACTTAGTTGTTCAACACATATTTTAGTTGGAAATAGAATGGCATAACTTTTACAGTAGCCGTCAGTCATAACCGCGACTTGTCGACCGAAAGCATAATCCCCCGCTAATCCGAGCCTGTCTTTTAGAAACTCTAAATCTCCACGCAGGCATATCTTATTTAGCAAATTTGTATTTAAGACTAACATATGAGTGGAGATGACGGATTTTTAAAATGTCAATATTTCATTAGATACGGCAAAATATACAGAAATATTTGTAAAAACTGGTTCTTTCACACTTATTTTAGTTAGAAGGGTAATTATAGCAATAACTTTTAATATGAAATTTACACCAGTTTCCGCATGCCAAAGCATTACTCTTCCACTAACAGCGGCAAGTTCTCTTCATGTGATTTAGTCTACCGGCCAATATTAAAAGATCTGTTCTCTTATTACAGTAAAAATATATTAGCGCTTCTAACCTAGGATGATTTTTTAAAAGTAAAACACTTGCCTAGATTAGATGAAGAATATTATAATGGCAATACTGTATCTTGTTAGCGCTTCTAAACCGTAGTCCCATTTTAACCAAACAGGAAGCAAAAAGTGGACTTCCCCATCTAAATAAAGAAGGGTTCTGCAAAAATGTGGAGTGTTAACACTTTTCCATCTGTTTTCTATGCCAATGATACATGTACATGTATGTCATAGTTGAAGCTCTGCTAATTATTTTGAAAAAACAAATTGTCTGTAACTTCTGTATATGAATAATTGTCTGCAATTTCTTTCAGTCAAACTAGCTTCTAAATTTACTTGTCTTTAAACAAATCTAAGAATTCAGAATGATATGCATTATTACATTGCCGGTATGCCACAGATATATAGTCTTTAGAATGCTATGATGACCATAGAATATCAGAGATTAACACAGTGGTCATTGTGATTTCTGCAATGTCCCTCACAGAATGACATCACTCACCAAAATGGAAGAAAGTCTTATGTGGGATTCTACGTGAGGTTTATCAAATAAAACAATGTGACATTCTCTAGATTTACTGTAAACACTTGAAGCATGATGATCTGATAATACAGTTATACTGCACTGATTGTTACACTCTCATATTGTACGGATAATGTGGAACACAACATCATATATTATGATATATATTGTTGGGGGAACGGGAGGATAATTGTCAAGTACAAAGATTTAGTATTCAGTAACAACAAGTCTTGTACTCCTCAAGAATTTGCGGTACGCGTCAGTTAAAAAATTAAGGAGTACCGTACTCCCAACTGAAGAAAGTTATCTGGAGCACTGGTGTGGGTTGAACTTACTCGGAAAATAATTCAAAATATTGTCGTAAATCTGAATTACGGGTTATCATTCAAAACTTGTATACGGCTAGAATAAGTGCTTAGTAAATCGTTTTCGTCATGATTTCCGTATATTTGCCTTAGACAGATGGAAAATATATGCGAAAAATAATTAATGTATGGTTCGCGAACCACAAGATTCGTCAAATAAATGTTCAAATATGATTCGTCTTCCCAGAGTTCGCGATTGTTCGAATGTTCGGCCATCCCTATTAAAAACATTGTAATTTGTATAGTTTTACAAATGTATGCGTGTTTTAACATTTATTCTAATAGAAAGTTCACCCGGGAGGTTTACAGGAAACGAAACTAATTTTAATTTTGGCCTTGTATACATTTAGAAGCCTAAATTGTAACTCAATGTAACGAAACGAAAGTAATCTAAACAAATGATTAATTCATTTCGTATAAATTAATATTGTTGCGTTCTCTGTCTAACTTAAAGAACACAAACCATTTTAAAACAAAACCACAGAATCCAACTAATTGTATGCTTTACTAAACTCATTATTTGGTAGTGCAGTTTACTTTATATACAACAATATTTAAACCTTAGCAGTTCAAAGTGTCATGGCCGGACAGTGTTCAGTGAATTGTGGCAACTCCCTATCATATTGTCCTGGGCTACACCCTCCCCCACACCCCCATTATATTGTCCTGGGCCTTTTATAGGTTTGGGCAATATGCATGTTTCAAACACCGGCGTGTTCATGTGATTCTCTCACGTGTCTCCACTCTGCGTGTCGCCCGCACGGCGTGTCAGTGGGCACGGTGTGTCAGTGGACACTGCGGAGACTATCAGAGATATTCAGGTATTTAAAGTACACATAACCTTCCCGATAGCCTTGGCCAGTCTGTGACCTAAATCTAATGCTCTGGTATGCTGCTGCTGCTGCTACTCTCCATTCAGTTAGTGCATACACACTCACACCCAGACATAGCAGCATCCAAGGCATCAATAGCTTGTCTCCCCTTATGAAATACTTGTAAGCAGTTTAAATAATTCTCATAATCAGTCAGAAAAATATCCTAACAATAAAATTTTTTAAAGGTGGTGTTGAAATAGGGGCACGTGTCTCTAATTCAATGTCACAATTTAAATAAAATTATATTAATTTATACATACTGAAATCATCATATGTTAAGATTTATTTCGTTTCCTTACATCTAGCCACACAATCTAAGTCTCTAAATGTATACAATTTTAACAATTTTATTTTCAAGCATTCTGGTGTGAATACGCACTTTTAAATGTGGACTCCAGATTTGCTCATCAAGACCACTAAAGCACTAAGCCATACATGTGGTAATTAGTGACAAAATAATTATTATTGTCACATTGAGGCAGCGCGCGTGAGGGAGAAATTACGCAGTAACTTACGGCTGGACGTGATTATCGCAGGAGATGATGCTTAAATATACAGCACACAAGAGTGTAGTTCTCAGGGCGAACATCATCTTGTGACCTCAAATGGGCAAACTCATTGCTGAGATATTTTCCCAGAAACAATTACATGTTTGGTGAAAATGGCACTGTCAATGGACAGTAACCCTTTGAAGGTCAAATTTGGTCTGGAAAATCTCACTATTTTCTTATTGCATGTCTATTTACAGGTTGAGAGAATACAATTTTCAAAAATTTATCACTGGAATGACTGGCTCGGTTATCAAGCCGGTCATTCCAGTGGTAAATTTTCAAACCTTGTATTCTCTCGGCCTGTAAATGGAAATTCCACAAGACCATAGAAAAGGCCGGTATGACCATTAAATGGTTAACAATATTATAATATTAACCTTTTCACCGACAATTACCTGAAAAAGTTAATTCTTTACGATATAAAACTTATTTTGTTGAATATTTTGAAATTAATTTGAGGCAGTAAGTCTCCAGTCAAATTAATTTCAAAATATCCATCAGCTTTTCTGTATGGTTGCCTTGAGAAGGGCAATTTGTCAGTGAAATGGTTGGCTAAAACAGTCTTCTGGGGTGGGCTTGAGGAATGTCAGTTTGCAGACGAATAGATGATCATTAAAAAATGTCTGCGACTTCACAATGAAAGGTATTCAGACAGACAAACCAGAGAATGAAATAGTTATTTAACATTTTAACGCTCAAATTTGTTCAGCGCAAAATTTCAATTTTCTCATAGAAAATGTCCATTTGCTGACTATGAAGACTTTTTCAAAATTTAACACCAGAATGACCGGCTCGAGCATCGAGCCAGTCATTCCAGCGGTAATTTTTCAAAAATAATCAGTTGGTCTGCAAATGGACATTTTCTATGAGAATTTTGTTGATCAAATTTGAGGTTTAGAAAATTAACATTTTGTTGATCAAATTTGAGGTTTAAGGGGTTAAACTGATGTGAAAAAGCCATGAGTCTTTACAGGGTTATGTTCAACTCACTAACCAGTCAATTTGTGTGCTGGTTTCCTGAACATGCATATTCACTATGCCCAGCCAAACCATGGATAGTAACTATAGTTCATTGGTACCTGATTCCCCACTGAATTACTATTGCATAAAATTTGGAGCCCGGTACCAGTCTCCATTACCCTTTCTGTCGTCTGTTTTGATGCCCTACGAAAATGGGTTATTTTTGTTTACTAAGACAACAAAAAGCATCCATTTGAGCTAAAGTGGGAAGGAAATGGGCCTTGAGAACAGACAAAAAGTAGGAAATTATAATTTCATCAAAACCGGAGTTATTTAGTGAAATACTTACATTTTTATATTCATTTATTCATGGAAAGCGAGGGGTGGCCGCCATTTTGAGATTTATTCTAATTTCATGCTAACCATTTGGAACTGAGCTCAGGTGCTCGGTCGCCTATAGTTAACTAGCTAGTTAACTATCTCAAGTTCACTGGGTTCAAGTTGACAAAAGCTAATAATAGTTAGCCAGTCGAACTTTCCCCGGGTTAATTGATTTCTGCGTCTCTGCATGTAGTTTATGATGACAAGGATTTTTCTAAATAATTGTAGTTTCAATATTTTTATGAACCACGAACCAAGATCGAATCTGCGACTGTATCAGTCAATCTTTCATTACAGAAATGCGAAAACACAAACATTAGGAATTAAGTCCGGATTTACTGACCTTGTCGGTCGCCACAGACCTAAAAGGATTATTGACCACTTGAATCCTGAATTTCGAGAAGCTAACAATAAGACATATGTACATACTGATAACATGTAGAATATGTTGAAACTGAGTTGAGTGAAAGCTATTGCTGCCATGGGCAGCAACAGTTTCCAGTCAACTCAGTTTCAAATGAGTCAACCGAGCATTTCTTACATTATAAATGATTTTTAGTATTCAGCTATTCCACTTCCAAGTCTTAAGGCTCTTAGCTGCTCAAGTATCCCAACGGATGTAACTCTTGCTGATAAAAACAACAATCTACGGACAATTGAAAGATGTGTTTTTGCCAAACGTTCGTTGACATTGCTCACTTTTTCGCAATAAATTTTCCCCATTTCCCCTGAGTGGTACCTTATAAAAATAAATCTGCTGTAGTGTTGAACATGGCAATAATGGACTGTTCCAGTTTATCCATCAATCATATGACATCATAATCAACAACGTGACGAGTAGGATAACATCACAATCAATGATGTCATGAATGATGTATATAAGTTCGGCATGAATGCTTAATTGATGACGGAGTGTGTTGTTGCAGGAATTGTATGTCTTTACTATTTAATAAAGATGCTGTTGAATATTTTGAAACTAATTTGACCTGGTGCTGTTGCTGCCATAGTCATAGGCAGCAACACCACCCTGTCAAATTAGTTTCAAAATATTCAACAGCATACTTGTATAGTTTTCTTGAAATTGATATTCAGGGAGTGTAGGGATTGATCTATCCCAAAATGGGCGGAGTGTGGGTTGAGATAAGAAAAGATGGGTGGGGCATATCTATCAGCCAAAAACATCCTCTGCAGTGGTCTTGAGAAATGTCTATTTGCAGACCAGAAGACTATTTTTTTTTAATTTATCACTTAAATGACTGGCTCGATAAACGAGCCAGTCATTTCGGCGATAAATTTTCAAAAATAATCTCTTGCTCTGCAAATGGACATTTTCTATGACAAAATTAAAATTTTCTTGAAAGAATTTAAGTGTTAAATGGTTAACATGTAAGAGTAACAGCACAGAATGATCTGAGCATAACACGATACGGATCAAAACGTCCTTGAGGAATGTCTATTTACAAACCAAGAGAATATTTTTGACAATTTATTCCTGGAATAACTGGCTCGATAACCAAGTGGTAAAGTTAGAAAAAATCATCTTCTCCTGGCCTGCTAATTGATATATCTAGAGTAAGAATCGCAATTGACCGTTCCAAGTTTATCCATCCATCATATAATGTGAGAATCAACTATGTGACATGTAAGATGACGTCATAATCATGATGTCATGAATGACTCGATATAGCCCGTCTTTAACGCTTAATAGCCTCACACGTTGTACGAATTGTATGTCTTTACCATTTAATAAATATTCAGTTGAATATTTTGAAACTAATTTGACTGGCCCATACACAGCAACAGTGTCCAGTCAAAATAGTTTCAAAATATTTAACAGCTTACCCGTATAGTCTTCTGGAAATTGGTAGTCAGGGAGTCCAGGGATCGATCGATCCCAACACAGACGGAGTGTGGGTGGAGCTTAGATAGATGGGCGGGGCATAGCTAAGACTGGAAAGGTCCATTCTCTTAACTGTTTATTACCATTAACCCATTCACTGATAAATCCGTGAAAAAGTACATTCTTTACGATGTAAAACTTATTCTGTTGATATGAATATTTTAAATTAATTTGAAGGCAGCAACAGCTTCCCGTCAAATTAATTTCAAAATATTCAACAGTTTTCCTGTATGGTGGCATTGCAAATGACACAGGGAATTCATCACTGGAAGGGTTAAACACTTTAATGGTCAAGTTTGGTCAAGAAAATCTAAATATTTTCTTGTTAAATGTTTATTTACACGCCAAGAGAACACAATTTTTGAAAATTTATCACTGGAATGACTGGCTCGGTTATCGAGGCAGTCATTCCACTGCTAAATTCTGAAAAAACCGTTATTCTCTTCACCTGTAAATGGACATTCCACAAGACCATAGCAGCGGTCGGTTTTGGCCGGTATGGCCATTAAAGGGTTAAGTTGGTCCAAATTTGCCATGTGTCGTGATCTTGAGAGATACATGTCCATTTTAAACAAAAGCAAAAAAAAGGAAATTCTTGACTTGGCCTGCAAATTGAGATTTTCTGTGACAAAATGTTTTTTTAAGACAGATTTTGACATTTGGATGGGTTAAGAGACAGCTTTCATCAATTCTTATACATCCAATAAAACATTACATTTGACCCTTTGTTAACGGACCACCTGCCCTCAGGGACCACCCATTGATTATCCCATGGCTATGAACTGTAATCATGTGATTCGATGTGACTTACCGTGATTTGAGTTCCGACATTTCCGGCACAGGGTTTCACCGGCTCTTTTAACTTGCCATCAAGATACGCTCCTCTGTAAAGTTAAAACAAGAGGCTTAAGGTTATTAACGCTCAACAAGACCATTAGTATTTGATTCATTCATATTTGGACAGACACAATTCTTTAAAGGACAAGAGGCCCAAGGGGCCTGTATCGCTCACCTGGATCATAGGCATCTCAACTAGAATCGTCATTAACAATAAGTAAAACTCTATTGTGTTGAGCAAACAAGAAAACAGAGGCCATATTTCTGTATGTATCAAATTCTCTTGAACAAACTTTAATGGCCCTTAGTCATCAATATCATATCTCCAAAATTTTGGCCCAATCCGTTCAGTGGCTCTGAGGTTGCTTTCATGAAAACCAGGCCATCCAAGATGGCCGCCCAACCATTTGGCAAATCAAATTCCCTTGAACAAACTTGGTTCAGCACGTGCCCTAAATGATATTTTATGAGGTTTGAATCATTCGCACAAACAGTTTCGGCGAAGATTATTAGACATTTCTAAATATCGATCAAAATCCATGATGGCCGCTGGTCAAATTGAGCGATCGGCTCTGTTTGAACAAACTTAAATCTCCATGCCCTAAAGATGTTTCCTGCCAAATATAATTGAAATCTGCCCAGTAGTTCTCGAGAAGACATTTTAAATTTCCCATTGCTTTATTATGGGAGCGTTTTGCGTGAAAATTACCCAAGATGGCCGGCAACCCGTTTATCCGACAGTTTCGAAAATTGCAAATTTGAGATCAGAATACCCCAAAACATATATAGAACCAATTTTGGCCTCAACGTTCATCAAATAAAAAAATCCAATATGGCCGCCAAAAACGCTACATTTTGATTGGCCCACGGCAGCCATGTTTTTTGACGGATCAATTTCCCTTGAAGAAACTTTAATGGCGATGATGATAACTACGTAATCAGATCGGGAAGCCAATGTTGCAGGTATTTTAGTCTGACGCTTGGTCACAAATGTGAAACCAAAAATCTGAATGATCTGGACTGAAATTTTTGTCCATTTTATACCCTTCCTGGGTGAGCCTGTGGATTGAGTGAATCTTGACCATATATGGGCAGAGAAAAACCAGACAGGCGGTTTTCCCATTGGAGGTTTGGTCAGACATTTTTGCCGGTTGACCTTCATTTTACCGGTTGGGGTCAAGTTTACCGGTTGTGACTTTTTTACCGGTTAATAATAATAATCTTTATTTTATGAAGGTAATCCAGTCAGTGATACAATATCTCTGGTCTTCCCCAGGGCCTTCAATAACTATTATATATAAAATATTTATGTACAGGATATATTAGAATGTACAGTTTATACACTATATGTTTGAAATCGACATATTTTACACATCATTGTACGCACACATGCATTCACACACATGGAAACTGACACACACGCACACATGCTCGCACGCACACACGTATACACATAAGCGCACACACACATGCCCAATCACAAACATATTCACACACGCGGAAAACCAATACTATATACAAGTTTAACATATATTTACACACACAGCCTAAGCTGCAGATTTTGCAACTTATTTGATTAGAAGCAATTACTGTATGTATGGTCAAACAAGTATGCAAAATTTCAGTGACCTGTGCACAGTTTATGTTGTGAACAGTGTTGGCCATGCCATCTAAATTTTGGAGGTTCCAGGGACCCTGCACCCTGATATTTGGGGTCCCAAACTGAATTATGGGGTCCGATGCTGACTTTTGTGGGTATTTTAGGGTATACTATTGTCAGGAGAAGCATGGCGGGTGGACATTTTGGTAACAGTTTCTGCTGAAACATGACAGCAACAGCTTTCAACAAATTGTTTCGAAAACGACCAAAACCACCAGCTATAAGACGACTTGAACATTAATTTAAAATTTTTGTCCCAAGGGACCAACTGCTTGAACATTTGGGGGGGGGGGGGTACCAAATTTGCATTTTTTTGGGTATATACCCTCAAAAGGACCCCTATTATATGGGAATCCGTGGTTGTGAATGGGTGAATCCAATCTGTCACTGGCATTTGGAACTGATATCATAATTATAGTACATGTATTACTAGATCAGTTGTATTGGGAATTCTGGATATACAGGCTTTTTTATAGATCCAAACACTGACAAAGTGTGGATTGAAGTTTGATAAAAATGGTTTAGGCAGAACTAAACCTGGATTCAGGTGGTCAGAAGGAAAATTTACATTTTGAGCCAAATATTGAGCACATTTATTCCTGGAGGTAAAAATCAGCCTTTTAACCTTCTTAGAGGACTGGTGATGAAAAATACTTATGATCATATACTTATATAGTCTTTTACTTGAAATACTGAGTTTTAAATGTTGCTAGGGAAGGAGCAGTACGCAGAGAAATTTTCAGAGTTCCATATCTTGACTCCTTCAACTGAGAAGCTGTGCGAATATAGCACACTTCTTGCTAATGGAATTCTTAGTTGAGTCAGTGGAGCGTAAGTTTTTACTATGTGAATCTGCAGATTTTATAAACATGTTTGATAAGTAGTCGGGAGTCTGATCATTAACAGCTTTATAGACCATACATGCAGTTTTATATTTGATGCGGTCATGGATGGACATCCAATTTAACTTTTCAAATAATGATTTGGAGGGTGTGTCATATTTAGCAATTAAGAAAAATATGTGCTGCTTGTTTTTGTAACTTTAAGAGCCTTGTTAGTTGGTGCTCTTTGCAAATATTTACCCATACTGTAATACAGAAATCAAAATGAGGCAAGATGTAAGAGTTAAAGAATTTAATGCGTAGGTTGTATGGAAGATTTTTGGCATGTTTCCTAAATATGCCAGTAAGGCGTGAAATTTTCCTTACAACTTTGTCAACGTGTTCCGTAAAAGTTAAGTTATTGTCAATGTAAAGGTTGTATCATTTTTGGCGGTTGTGGCCGTTTTTGGCGGTTGAGTATTTTTTGCCGGTTGTGAGTTTTTTGGCGGTTCTCCCATTTTGGCGGTTTTACAACTTTAGGGCGGTTGTGGTCACTTCTGCCGGTTGTGGATTTTTTACCGGTTGTGTCCATTTTGGCGGTTTTGGAAAAAACTTTGTTTTGGCGGCTCAGGTTTTTTAACGGTTGAGTTTGTTTTTGGTGATGAATGTCTTAAGGGTCTCTGTCGGTCAAGTTCATGAGTCTCTTTACTCCTTTAGTGGAGAATTTTTTGGGCTGTTTTGTGGCTAATGATCATGTGTAGTCATCACTGTTTTTGATTCAGACTTTATGGCGTTTCGTTCCTTGAGCGGAACTCATCAGAGGCGAAGTTTTGTCAACTGGGAGTGGGCATTTTTGTGCTCCACTTTTTTTCTGATATAGCACCTGGGCACCTTTAAGATCGGAATTCAGGAACACCTGAGATCTATATCAAACCTCCACAAAAGTGAGAGATACGACACCCCAGTCGCCAGGCATTTCAACAAACCTAGACACTCACGAACAGACATGCAGTTCAGAATCATACAGGTTCTGTCATCAGACCCCGATGATGAAAAAACCACACCATGGAGGAGACAAAAGGAATGCCATTGGATACACCAGCTCCACACGATGGAACCTATAGGCATCAATCTAGCAGGTTAGGGAACACCCTTTACCTGGACCAACACGCCTACTATAGGCGGACATGCCCAGTACGTTGTTATTACACACGAAACTTTAATGGCCCTTAGTACATATCTCCCAAATTTCAGCCCGATCTCCTTCAGTGGTTCTGGAGAAGTCATTTTCGGGAAAACTAGGTCATCCAAGATGGCCACCGAACCATTTAGTCAAACCAAGTCTTCTTGAACAAACTTGGCTTACCTCTTTCCCTAGATGATGTTTCATGAGTTTTGAATCAATTCCCCAAGCGGTTTTGGAGAAGAATTTTAAAGACATTTCCTAAATTGCCCAAAATCAAAGATGGCCGCCGGGCAAATCGACCCATCGGCTTCATTTGAACAAACTTGGATCCTTATGGCCTAAGGCTGTTTCCTGCC
The DNA here is from genome assembly GCA_034401795.1 of Chaetoderma sp. LZ-2023a. NCBI lineage: Eukaryota > Metazoa > Mollusca > Caudofoveata > Chaetodermatida > Chaetodermatidae > Chaetoderma > Chaetoderma sp. LZ-2023a. The sequence goes on from CM067365.1 coordinate 77,123,349, forward strand.
AAATATAATTGAAATCGTCCTAGTGGTTCTTGAGAAGTCGTCTAAAGGAAAAGTTGACGGACGATGGATGGACAGTCACCACGGCACTAGGCCAGGTGAGCAAATAATTAACCTCATCTCTCGATATCTATTCAGGTGATCTAATATGCCACTCATAAACTATGCAGGTAAATTAAGCTTTTTATCATGCCACTAAAGAAAGCTATTCCGGCTTTAGTAGCTAAATGTTGGTACATTTCTCCACCATATGATGGCTGTAAATTCAACCAATCAGAAAGAACCTAGAATGCCCACATCAGTATACACACTCGATTATAGAGTGCCAGCAATAGTTTGGTAATTTAGTATAAAATCAATCACACAGGTAAGTTGTTGAATATTATGAAACAATAGGCAGCAACAACTTCCATTCAAATTAGTTTCAAAATATTCAACGGGATAAGTATTACGAGTGTAATTCATTGGCACTTGTATGACATCACACAACATCGCTTGAGTAAACAAAACGGTGGCGATCACTCAACATTTACATGATAATACAAAAGCAGATAATTGTGTGCACAGATAAGGGAATGTGCCGGATATGAATGATCTGGAATCTATAACCCATAATCTATCGGTGCAACACAACATCTGAGATGAGATTAGCATCCCTTTAAATTCAGCAATAACAAGACAAAATACAAAATTGTAATTTAGTACACACAATATTTAGTAACAAATTAATGATGGCCGCTGACCACACAATCAGATCTAACCTTAGGTTACATCCAGCCAATAAAAGAATCCAAAATGGTCACCAAGTGCTAAATATTGATTGATCCACGAGTCTTTTTTTATCACGGATCAAATTCTCTTGAAAAAAATGTAATTGTCCTTAACCCTTTACTGGTCAAATTTGGTCAAGAAATATTTTCTTATTGAATGTCCATTTACAGGTCAAGAGAATACAATTTTTGAAAATTTATCACTGGATTGACTGGCTCGGTTATTAATCGAGCCAGTTATCCCAGTGGTAAATTCTCAAGAATTGTATTCTCTTGACTTGTAAATGGACATTCAACAAGGCCATAGCAGAGGACGGTTTTAGCTGGTATGACCATTAAAAGGTTAATTATCAAGGAAATCTAATGAGATTCAGGCTGATTGGTACAGCAGTTACTGAGATGCCATTTTTGAGAATAAAATCGCCGCCAGAAAAAAAATCAACCAATCAAAATTCTGAATGGAAGTTCTGGAGCCAATCCATCAGTCTTGAGAAGTAAGTTAACCCTTTAACCCTCAAATTTATTCATAGAAAAGTTTGATTTGCAGACCAAGAGAAGACTATTTTTGAAAATTGATCACTGGAATGACTGGCTCGATTCATTTCAGTGATCAATTTTCAAAAATAGTCTTCTCTTAGTCTGCAAATGGACATTTCCCAATGGCACGCCAAAAGACGTTTTTGGCCGTTTTGAGTGTTAACTCGTTAAAGCTGTTCCCATTCATTTCCTATAGGAGCTCCAGCGTGAATGGTAGTTCGGGAGACTATTACAATGGAGGTAATTCTGGTAAAATTTGGTTAAAATTCGACCATTGATTAAAGATGTGTAGAGTTTGAAAGCATTTCTGGAAAGTTTTTCACTCAAAAACTCACCAATAACAATTCTGATTATAAGGTCTGCAGTCTATAATTATCGGGTCCTATTAGCAAAATTCTGTTGAACTCCACCAGGCAGCTAATGAGGAAATGCATTTGGATAATGCCTGGTAAATTTTTCATAAAATCCACCTACAAAATTTACCAATCAAAATTCTGAATATAAGTTCTGGAGTCTAACACCATAGGATCGTTCAAGCCAAATTTGGTTGAACCCACCAAGCCACTAAGGAGAAAATGTATTTTGACAATTTTCCAGTAAATTTGTCATACCTTCGGGCCAGGTGAGTCAACAAGATGGCTATATAAAACCAACATCTGCTTCAAAATCCAAGTAAAAATATCCTACATGACTGCAAAACACACTACATTTTGATTGGTTCATGGCAGCCATGTTTTTTGACGTATCAATTTCTTGAACACATTTTAATGGCGCTCAGTCTCTACTATTATCTCCCAAACTTTGACTTAATCTGTTCAGCAGTTCTGGGTCGCTTTCGCGAAAATTAGGTCATTCAAGATGATCGCCGAAGCATTTAGCTAATCAAGTTCCCTTGAACAAACTTGCTTCACCTGTTGCCTTAGATGACGTTTCATGTTTTGAATCGATCACTAAAGCGGTTTCAGAAAGTATTTTTAAAGATGTCTATAAAAGATGGCCAAAATCCAAGATGGTCGCAGCCAAATCAGCCTCGTTTGAACATGCTTGGATATCTATGCCCTATTTTAAGGATGCGTTCTGCCAAATATAATTGAAATCGGCCCAGTGGTTCATGAGAAGTCGCTTAAAGAAAGAGCATACAGAAGAACGACAGGCCAGGTGAGCTAATAATAGAGTGGTCTTGAGAAATGCTCATTTGCAAATGCAAAGAGAATACTATCGCTTACAAATTTATGATTGGATAATCGAGGTAGTTATTCCAGTGGTCAATTTTCACCAAGAGGCCTGTGGTGCACACATGGCACACAAGCCTACCACACTAGGGCCTTCAAATTTCTTGCTAGAAGCCTATGACCATAGGGTCCTATCATCCATGTTTGGTTGAAATCAGTCCAACGGTTAATGAGGCGGTCTTTTAACCAATTTCTCGAAAATCTTTGGAAAATACATGGTGCTGGAAAAATTGACCAATCAAATTGCTGTATATAAGTTTGGAAGTGCCCCACGATAGGGAAATTTCAGCCAAGTTTCAACTTAACTTTTTTGGAAAGTGTTGATTCTTAGCCTACAGTACTATCATAAGATGTTTCCATCCAAGTGAATGTGAATGATAATTTGCAGGACAAGAAAATAATTTTTGAGAATTTACCACTCGCATTGGGATGACTGGCTCGATCATCAAGCCATCAATCATCGAGCCTGTCATTCCAGTGGAAATTTGTCTAAAATTGCATCCTCTTTGCCTGCAAATTGACATTCCTCAATTAACAGAAAGTGGTTTTAGCTGACTGGACCACTAAAGCGTTATGATAAAGCAGAACCTACACCACTACGGAAAATGGAGGAATCCAGTTTCTCAGTCAATCATGACGTCATAATTAATGTGACGTGTAGGATGACATCATAATCAATTACGTCATGAATGACTCAATTTAGTCCGCCTTAAAGGCTTAATAGTCAGTCAGATTTTACAAATTGTATCTCGTTACTATTTCATAAGCATGCTGTTGCATATTTTAAAACTAATTTGACTGGGCGCTGTTGCTGCAATAGGAGTCAAATTAAATTCAAAATATTCAACAGCTTACCTGTATATAAGTTTTCTGGAAATTGAGATTCACAGAGTGCATCCCAACATGGCCAAAGTGTGGGTAGAGCCTAGATACAGATGGGCATGGCATAGCTAAACCTGGATTCCTTCATTACTGGTAAGATGAAGGATAGAGTGTGGTAAAATAGAATAGGCTACATGGACAGAGTTTGGTAGGATAGAATAAGGTACATAGACTCTCGACAAATAAGTAATACCCAACCTATAGGCACATTTGGAGTCTGCAGTCCTGGTTGTTATGGTAACATGAGCAACATGACTAATGCTCGCCAGTGCTTCACCGCGGAAACCATATGTTGCTATGGAGTTGAGATCGTCGAATGACTGCAGCTTACTAGTTGTAAATCGTTCACACACAATGTCCATGTCTTCCTTCTGAAATATAAAACCAGAAATTACAAGATAACTTAAGATTGGCAATATTCTCCCAAGGTCCGACCTTTTACCTATTGGTCCACTTCTCCCACAGTTTGACAAGCTGGTCCACATCTACCACTTTAAAAGTTCTGCCAGCCAAAAATGGTATCTGCCGTCATCTTTATAGATCACCATTTACAGGCAAAGATGAACATTTTTGAAAAATTACTGTTGTAATGAGTGGATGATTTACCAAACCAGTCCTTCCAGTAGTGGGTTTTCTAAAATATTATCCTGGCCTGCAAATAACCATTGTTTATTAAAGCAACAAGAGTAATGAAAGATTCCCGATGCCTCGCCTTTCCATTTTTTTCACTTTTAAAATTTGTGAGATTTTCAGATTTTCAATATGGATGACAAAGAACGTAGTGGAATCTAATGTACAGTTACAATATGTCTTGTGCTACAATTTGAGTCAAATCAGATCAGTAGTTTCCGATATGTTAACATAGATCCAGAATTTGATATAATGCGAATCAAGGTTTTTAACTCTAGTCGATTTTGTTTGTTCACCTGCATTCCGAGGGGCATCATCATTTTGAGAAGCACTTACATGTGCATGAAAACTGCTGAATATTTTGACATTAATTTGACTGGAAGCCATTGCTGCCTTAGGCAGCAACGGTCTCCAGTCATATTAATTTCAAAATATTCAACTGAATATGCCATAAATTGGACAGAATTTCCTTTTTCAGGGATTTGTCATTGAAAGGGTTAAAGATTGTGATAACTACATTGTCAGTAAAGAATGGAACTTTCCAGTTTTAGCTATGCCCCGCCCATCTCGAGCTAAGCTCCACCCACACCTCACCCATGTTGGGATCGATCGATCTCTGAACTCCCTGACTATTAATTTCCAGAAAACTATACAGGTAAGCTGTTGAATATTTTAAAACTAATTTGACTGGGCACTGCGCCCAGTCAAATTAGTTTCAAAATATTCAACAGCATGTTTATTAAATAGTAGAGACATACAATTCTTACATGTTCGGACTATTAAGAGTTAAAGACGAGCCTAATAGAATGATTTATGACGTAATGATTATGATGTAATCCTACACACGGCGTAGATGATTCTGACGTCATATGATGTCATTACTCCGGAAATCCTACACACGGCTTAGATGATTCTGACGTCATATGATGTCATTACTCCGGAAATCCTACACACGGCTTAGATGATTCTGACGTCATATGATGTCATTACTCCGGAAATCCTACACACGGCTTAGATGATTCTGACGTCATATGATGTCATTACTCCGGTAAGATCCATTGGATGAGTAGATAGCCCGACGCTTGGTCTCTTCTCTGTGAGATCCAGTCTGATTTTCAGCTCCTTTTATACATATCCCAGAGTGCGATCTGGATTGGCTTTGAGATGACCAAATATGTGGATAAGGGTGTCACATGACCTGCTAGCCACTTGGCGGGGGGTCCTATCTGGTGGTCATGGGCGATGTTGCGGGTTAGGCGTGTTGGAGGTAGACGGCTTGGGATGGTGGAAGTACTAGTGCTACCGACAGTAAGGGTGGTAGGGCTTTATGGCGGTACTAGCAGTAATGACAGTAGGGTTGGGTTTATGCTCCATGTGTACATGAGCGAGAGAGGGCGCTGAGGACAGAACATGCAAGATTTATTTGCGAGATATGGTGCAATGATGTTTTCTTTATTGGAAAGATGAAAAAAAACCAGGTATATTTCCAGGCGAGCATAGTTTTTTTGATCGTATAAGGTTGCATGGCAATGTTCATATTTATGGAAAGAAGTACAGAAATATAGTTGTTGATCTAGCGATAGTGTGTGTGTGTGTGTGTGCGTGCGTGCGTGCGTGCGTGCGTGCGTGCGTGCGTGTTCCCCTGGTAGAGTGCTCAGTCGGGGTCGCATGAAAGTAGTGGCCCATAGGATGCTAGGTTAATCCCTTTGTGTGCAGATGGTGGATTCAATGGCATACTTTCCCGTGTTATGGATTACCCACCAGTAGGATCTGAAGAAAGGACTTATATGATGCAAAATTTCATGTGATGGTTAAGGAGACAATGGACCTTTCCAGTTTTAGCTATGCCCCGCCCATCTCCAGCTTAGCTCCTCCCCCGATCGATCTCTGAACTCCCCCGACTATAAATTTGCAGAAAACTATACAGGTAACCTGTTAAATATTTTGAGATTAATTTGACTGGACGCTGATGCTGTCTATGGCAGCAACAACACCCAGTCAAATTAGTTTCACAATATCGAATAGACTGTTTACTAAATAGTAAAGACGTACAATTCGTACGTCTCGGACTATTAAGCATTAAAGACGGACTATATCGACTAATCCATGATGTCATCTTACACGCCATGTAGTTGGTTATGACCTCATATTATGGATGGATAAACTTGGAAAGGTCCATTGTTTTGAGCTATATACAACTCTGATATTACTGTATTTTCGTTGTTAATTAACGGGAATATTATTAATCATATTAATTTTTCTACTCAAATTCCGACGATATCTTCCATCTTTGCTATTATTTATCCACTTTCTGGTAATTCAGTACTAGGGCTGGGCGGTATACCGGTTTCACACCGTCTCACGGTTTTTTATGGCGACGGTTTAAAAACCATTGTGAAAATAAAAAACCAAAAAAACAGTATAAGATCGCCATTGCGCAAAATCTGGTGACTGTCCGAAACTAGTTTGTTCTTGACTTGCAGTTTAATATTATCATCTAGTGTAACCATTTGCTACTAGAGACATAAAATACAGTCATCTATAACTATTAGCCGTGGGAAAGCAAGGGTGTTGGTGAAATCCCAACAAATCGGCCAAGGACGATCCTCGGCAAATATGATTTTATTTGGCAGCAATGAATTTTACATGACGTAAGCTCTGCGGGTTCAATGTAAGATTGAATAATTTGAAAATCAAAAGTTCTTCTTTGCAACAAATAATCCTTTTTTTAATTCGAGTTTGTACTATGTTTAATTAGGATTCCAAATGTGACATGATACAAAAAAAAATCAAGAAACATGCTGCGAAAACAACGTCGCAATACAATGAACTCCCAATCCAAACAAATCATTATCCCTTAGATTTCGACAAACATAAAATGATCCATCACGGACTACGAAATGAAAACGATTAAGTCGCCTCTTAAGTTGGCGGAGTAATTACAAGTAAAATACACCTCTTAGCCTCTCAAATACGAGCAGGGGTAATGTGATTGTTTGTTAACAAATTCTTCTGCCGGGATATTCACTACTATCGATTTTATGAATGAAATGCGTAGTATTTTTTATCACGTGACTTTTCTGTTCGATAGGCGTTAGAATCACATAGTTTTGTTTTACGGCCCGATCTTTTTCATCTTCGTATATCTTCAAGTACGAAGTGTTGATTTAAGTAGATTTAAGTTAGATTCACGAATCATTGCGTTTATGTTGTCAAATTATCATAATCTCTTTATTATATGACATATGAACCTCGAAAAATAGTCAAACACATTTTTTGTGAGAATTCTTGAGGCGCGATTTCAGGGAAATGACTACTCTTTAGTTACGCGCTGAATGACATTCACCCGCTTGAACGACAGTTTATTGAGGAGTATTACTAAATACTGAGTACTCGAATACAAACACATGACTTACTAGACTAGATCATACTGTAGGTGGTTATACGAACTCTAACCGTATGTGCGGTACTATACTAGGAGCCTAAACTCGCTCTCATATCCGGGTTCCTACTTACACGCGCTAGATTTTACTATGCTTTCGAAAATAGTTACCTAATAACGGTGTTGAAAATCAACATTTTAGTAGCTAGAGTGTTGTTTTCACGACATCACATGAACCAGACTTTATTGATTTTATTTATTTTAACTACTATTTTGAGATAGATAGCGTCGAAGTGTGCAGTCGTACATAGTTACCCTTCTAATTTCGTGGCAATTTATGTCAGTTGTCAAATCGCAAAATACATGTACTGTAGCTAATGAAAACGGCATATTTTCATATTTCAAATTATTTTCGATCATTCTAACCCCTTAAACCGGTATTTCGTTTCGTTAATACCGGTTTAATTAGTGATACCATCACCGGTTTTCTTTTAGGCCAAACCACCCAGCCCTATTCAGTACACATACAAGTTTCTCAACTTAGCAATTTATTACATGTACGAGACAATGAAATTGGAAAAAAAAAGAAGAAAACCTTAGATATGTCTAGACAATTCGCCAGCCTCAGACAAAATACTGACACTGAACCATGACCTTCAATGCTCAAAATAATCAAAGGCATTGTGAATATTTATTGAATTAATATGATGCATATTCTTGAATATTGATTGGCCGTGTATAAAAGATTCGATGTAAAAATGCTAGTAAATTAAGTAAATGTTATAACACCGAATTCTGACATGCTCATTTAATATACCGTAAATCATCTATATGTAGCCGCATTCTTAATAGCTTAGGCTTAGCAGTTTTACAACAGCAAATTTAACTAATAGAAGTCATATTCAACTCTCAGCAGTTTGTGTAAATAAAAGATTTTGACGAAGATTTTACTAACATATAGCTGTCAAATTAAATAAAATTTGAATTTATTTTCACTAAACTTTCGTGGAAATATTGTATGTTCTAATGCTAGAGTGACAAACTAAGCTCAACCTTAGCAGATCATTGCATGATTTATATATTTATCCGCCAAACATTTTGTCAAATCTAGGATAATTAACTTATGTAATAACAAGAGGCCCTGGACAATTAGCATTTGAACCATTTGCGTTTAAATAGACATGATGGATAATTTCAGGAAAATCAGAGATGACTGCCAAACAAATTGAGTCAATCAAAATTCTCATTTGATTTCCTGAAGCTTATTATCATAGGATCATTCCAGTAAAGTTTGGTTGAAATCTTGCTGTTGATTAAGTAGCAATTTATAATCTGCTGCAAAATGCAAGCTCCCTACCGAAAAAACCAGATCAACCAAAATTCTCATTAAAACGTTTGAAGTTGATCACGATAGGAGCATTCCACCCCCGTTTCATTGAAATCGGGTCATTGATTAAGGTGACCACTAGAAAATTTACTATTAAAAATTCTGCATACAAGTTCTGAAGCCTAGTCCCAAGGGTCCTTCCTTACAAGTTGAAATCCACCAAGTCGTATTGACAATTTCGGGCAAATTTTTCATAAAATGTAAGGTTTAAAAAAAAAAAATTGACACACTAAAATTCTGTATACAGGTTTTGAAGCCTACCCACATAGGGTCGTTCCTGCCATATTAAGTTGAAATCCGACAAGCGGTTAATTAAAAGTAGCATTTTGAACATTTCTGGTAAAGTCTAAGACTTTTACCCAAAAAATTGATCGATTAAAATTCTGAAGAAATGTTCTGGAGTCTACTATGATAGGGTCACTCTATTCAAATTTGGTTGAAATATGTCAAGCAGCTAAGAAGTAGTAGCATTTTGACCATTTACAGTAGATTTGTCATAAAATCTCAGATTTTCACACAAAAGATTGATCAATCAAAATTCTGAATACATGTTCTATAGAGCCTACCACCATGGAATACATCTAGTAAAATTGGTTGAAATATGTCAAGTAGCCAAGGAGTAACATTTTGCCCATTTCTGGTAGATTTAAAATAAAATCTAAGATTTTCAGCCCAAAAATTGATCAATCAAAATTCTGAAAAGAAAATCTAGAGCCTACCGTCATAGAATCTTTCTAAACAAATTTGGTTGAAATATGTCAAGCAGCTAAGGAGGAGTAGCATTTTGACCATTTCCGGTATATTTTTCATAAAATCTAAGATTTTCACCCAAAAAACTGAACAATCAAAGTTCTGAAAAACCTGTCTGGAGGATACCAGCATAGGATCCTTCCAGGCAAATTTGGTTGAAATTGGTCAAACCGTTAAGGAGAAGAAGCGATTTGACGGAGACAGACGCTCGCCCGCCATGGCATAAGCTCACTAGGCCATTCTGGCCTGGTAAGCTAACAATGTTTATTAAAGCATGTATGCAAGATTTAGGCAGTCCCACTTAATAATTTCACTCGTGCGACGATGGATATGAAGTATACATTAAGCATAGATATTGTACTGGGAAACCGTTCAATATTTGTTATTGTCTATTATTTTTTAGCCATTTTAGAGAATTGATTTAAACTTTTTTTTTAAGTATACTTAAAAGGGATCAGTCCCTTTCTCAGAGATTTGAATTTAAACAATTTACAGCCCATATCCTATTAGAAGCTCCGGCTACAAATAGGCGATTCACGGTAAATGACTTTCTGATGTAATCATTTATTATCCCTTTGAAGGCCAAGCCAGCCGAAACCGGCCTGTGCAATGAGCTTGAGGCATGTCCATTTGTAGACCAACAGAAGACTATTTCTTTTAATTTACCACTAGAATGAATGGCTCAATAATCGAGCCAGTCATTCCAGTGGTAAATTTTCAAAAATAGTCTTCTCTTGGTCTGCAAATGGACATTTTTTATTACAACCTGGACAATAGGCATCTCAACTAGAATGGTCATTAACTTGTAACAAGAAAACAGAGGCCATGTTTCTTTATGCATCAATTTCTCTTGAACAAACTTTAATGGCTCTTAGTCATCAATACCATATCTCCCAAATTTCGACTCAATCCGTTCAGTGGCTCTGGAGATGAAGTTGCCTTCATGAAAACCAGGCCATCCAAGATGGCCGCCCAACCATTTGGAAAATCAAGTTCCCTTGAACAAAGTTGGTTCAGCTCATGCCCTAAATGATATTTTATGAGTTTTGAATCAATTGCTCAAACAGTTTCGCCATTTCTAAAAATCAACCAAAATCTATGATGGCCACTGGCCAAATTAGTCGATTGGCTTCATTTGAACAAACTTAAATCGCATTGCCTTAAGGATGTTTCCCGACAAATATTGAAATCGGCCCAGTAGTTCTCGAGAAAAAGACATTTTAAAGTTCCCATTGCTTTAGTATGGGCACCGTTTGTGGGAAAATAATCCAAGATGGCTGCCAAACTGTTTTATCCGACAGTTTTGAAAATGGAAAATTTGAACTCAGAATACCCCAAAACATATATAGAACCAATTTTGCACTCAAAATCCATCAAATGAAAAGATCCAATATGGCTGCCAAACATGCTACATTTTGATTTGCCCACGGTGGCCATGTTTTTTGACGGATCAACTTCCCTTGAACAGACTTTAATGGCCCTTAGTCCCTAATCGTATCTACCAAATTTTGGCCTGATCCATTCAGTGGTTCTGGAGATGTTTTCGGGAAAACTAGGTCATCCAAGATGGCCAATGAGCCATTCGGTCAATTAAGTCTTCTTGAACAAATTTGGCTTACGCCTTTCCCTAGATGCGGTTTCATGAATTTTGAATCGATTCCCTAAGCGGTTTCGGAGAAGATTTTTAAAGCCATTTCTTACAATCGGCCGAAATCCAAGATGGCTACCGGTCCAATTGGCCGATTGGCGTCATTTGAACACACTTGGATCCCTATGCCCTAAGGATGCTTCCTGCCAAATATAATTGAAATCAGCCTAGAAGTTCTCCAGAAGACATTTTAAATTTCCCATTGCTTTAGTATGGGAGTTTTTTGCAGGAAAATTATCCAAGATGGCCGGCAACCCGTTTATCCGACAGATTCGTAAATTGCAAATTTGAGATCAGAATACCCAAAAACATATATAAAACCAATTTCAGCCTCAATATTCATAAAATAAAAAATCCAATATGCCCGCTAAACATGCTATATTTTGATTGACCCACGGTGGCCATATTTTTTTTACAAATCAATTTCCCGTGAACAAACTTTAATGGCCCTTATTCCACAATCATTGTCACAAACTTGGGCACGATCCCTTCAGCGGTTCTGGAGAAGTTGCTTTCCAAGATGGCCGCCGACCCAGTTGGCCGATCAGCTTCATTTGAACAAACTTGAATCCTTATGTGCTGAGGATGCTTCTGCCAAATATAATTCAAATCGGCCTAGGGGTTTTTGAGAAGACATTTTAAAGTTCCCATTGCTTTAGTATGGGCGCCTTTTGCCAAACTGTTTTATCCGACAGTTTTGAAAATGACAAATTTGAGCTCAGAACACCCCAAAACATATATAGAACCAATTTTGCACTCAAAATCCATCAAATGAAAAAATCCAATATGGCCGCCAAACACGCTACATTTTGATTTGCCCACGGCGGCCATGTTTTTTGACAGATCAACTTCCCTTGAAAACACTTTAATGGCCTTTAGTTCCTAATCATGTTTACCAAAGTCCCTAATCATGTTTACAAAATTTCGGCCTCATCCATTCAGAGGTTCTGGAGATGTTTTTGGTCAATTGTCTTCTTGAACAAACTTGGCTTACGTCTTTCCGTATATGCGGTTTCATGAATTTTGAATCGATTCCCCAACCGGTTTGGGAGAAGATTTTTAAAGACGTTTCCTACAATCGGCCGAAATCCAAGATGACCATGGCTCCAATAGGCCGATCGGCGTCATTTGAACAAAGTTGGATCCCTATGCGCTAAGGATGCTTCCTCCCAAATATAATTGAAATTGGCCTAGTAGTTCTCGAGAAGACATTTTAAATTTCCCATTGTTTTAGTATGGGAGCTTTTTGCAGGAAAATTATTCAAGATGGCGGCAACCCGTTTATCCGACAGATTCGTAAATTGCAAATTTGAGATCAGAATACCAAAAACACATATATAAACCCAGTTTCGGCCTCAAAATCCATCAAATCAAAAAATCCAATAAGGCCACCAAACACGCTACATTTTGATTGGATCACAGCGATCATGTTTTTTGACGGATCAACTTCCCTTGAAGAGACTTTAATGCGCCTTAGTCCCTAATCATATCTACCAAATTTCGGCCCGATCCCTTCAGCAGTTCTGGAGAAGTCGTTTTCGGGAAAACTAGGTCATCCAAGATGGCCGCCGGACCATTTGGTCAATCAAGTCTTCTTGAACAAACTTGGCTTACCTCTTTCCCTAGATGATATTTCATGAGTTTTGTATCAATCCCCCAAGAGGTTTCGGAGAAGATTTTTAAAGACGTTTCCTAAAATCAGCCGAAATCCAAGATGGCCACCGGCCACATTGGCCAATCGGCTTCGTTTGAACAAACTTGGATCCCTATGCCCCAAGGATGCTTCCTGCCAAATATAATTGAAATCGGCCAGTGGTTCTTGAGAAGTTGTTTAAAGGTTGATGGATGATGGATGGACACACGACGGACGGTCGCCGCAACATAAGCTCACTTGGCCTTTCATGCCAGGTGAGCTAAAAATTAAATTTTCTTGACCAAATCTTACCATTAACGGGTTAACAATCATCCAATGGAGGAATCCAGTTTTAGCTATGCCCCACCCATTTCTAGCTGTGCCCCACCAACCCTTTGACCTCTTGAACTCCTTGACTATCAATTTCCAGTAAACTATACAAGTAAGCTGTTGAATATATCGAAACTAATTTCACTGGGTGCTGTTGCTGCATATAAAGGTTAATGGGCCTTTCCAGTTTATCCATCACTCATATGACATCATAATCAACTCCGTGACATGTAGGATGACGTCATAATCAATGATGTCATGAATGACGTAGTTAAGTTTGTCACGTAAATGCTTAATTGATGACAGACTAAGCGTTGTACGAATTGTATGTCTACTATTTAATAAAGATGCTGTTGAATATTTTGAAACTAATTTGACTGGAAGCCTAAGGAGCCAACAGCTTCCAGTAATATTAATTTCAAAATATTCAACAGCTTTCCTGTATCATTGTCTTGAGATTGAGATATGAGGAATTAATCGATGAAAGAGTTAAGATGTGTAGTAAAATTTTGAAGTTAACTGGATTGCGTAAAAACAATGATATTGTCATTAACCCTTTAACAATCATATCATCCCAAAACGGCTTCTGCAGTGGTCTTGAGAAATGTCCATTTGCAGACCAAAAAAATACTATTTTTTAAAATTTACCACTGGAATGACTGGCTCGATAACCAAGCCAGTCATTCCAGTGGTAAATTTTCAAAAACAGTCTTCTCTTGGTCTACAAATGGACATTTTCTATGAGAAAATTGAAATTTTCTTTAAATAAATTCGAGGGAGAAAGGGTTAATACCAACCAGTGACCAGACAGTAAATGATTAAACGTCCTTATTGATCCCACTTTTGTCATTTTAACCCTTTAATGCCCAAATTGTGTCAAGAAAATCAAAATATTGCTTAGTAGATGTCTATTTGCAGTCCAAGAGAATACTATTTTTTTTAATTTACCTCTTTTTTTCAAAAACAGTATTCTCTTAGTCTGCAAATGGACATTCTGCAAGACCATTGCAGAGGCCGGTTTTGACCGGCTTAGGCAATAAAGGGTTAAGAAAATCTTGACCGTACATAGAATGACCCATAAATACCAACAAAAACTAGAGAAAATGACCGCATCACTAAAAACCTTAATTTTCTTGACCATTCTTGAACATTAGAGCCAAATACGCACTCAGAACTCTGATATGTGAAGTCTGATTGTGCGGTCAGCTTGATAATTCCAGTATTATGCTTGAACAGTTATTTTAAAATAGATAATGCATTTGTATATTAATACTCAATGAATTGTACACCCTACCATCGCTCACACAATAGGGGTAAATAAGAGGAAAAACAAATCAAATCACGGGTGAATACTTACACGAATACCTGATCCTGTATCCTGAATCTGAAGAAGCTTTAAGCCACCTTGTTTTACCGTCACCTGAATGCTCGTTGCCTTGGCATCCAGACTGAAATTATAGTAAGTATATTGTTAATATCCGAAATCTAGAATTACTAACATGATAATTATAATGTGGTGATTGTGTTTGTGCATGGTTGTGTTTGTGCGTGTGTGTCTGGTTGATAACATATAGTGTTCAGGCTAGAAAGTAAACCATTCTGTATATCAAAACAAGATGATCAGGTGTGAACGCACTATAGTAGGCAGTTGTGTCAGAAATGTAAAAACTTGACAGAAACAGACTGACCAACCGATAGACTGACCGACTTATACAAGTTTCGAGTCACAACTAAAAATAACTAGTGTTCTTTCAGCTTGCAAGTAAAATTTGCATCACTAAAACTTCTTCTACACGATCAACTTTTTCTTGACAACTTATCCTTGTGTAAGTGACGTGCCCGTGTAGATAATCGACATGTTTTCATCGCCATGGGGGAAAAACCCGCTGTGATCCACCTGGTGAGTAATCGGGAACCGAGAAAGTGGAAATAAGATTTGTGAATCATTTTGATGAAGTTGTCATGTCTGTGCCAGGGCAAATATTCAAGAACAAGCAACTACGACAGAGTATGATATATATATATATATATATATATATATATACACACACACACACGCCTGCGATCGGAGCGGCAATTATTCTAGATTATGAACAGAGGAGAGGTATCAATCATGAACGAATGCATGATAAGAAAATAAAGTAGTAGACACACAATTAAAAATGAGACTTAGCGATCCAATATAGAATTGGAATAATTGATCAATAGTGCAGGTCCAATATCCAATTGGTTATCGCCATATCCATTCGTTGATGCTACAAGTTGTGTATACAATTGATTTTTTGGTGCACCAGATGGTTAGCGGCACAGGGACCAATATACAATTGGCTATTGGTGTGCCCAATGGTCAATGGTGCAGGGAGCAATATCCAATTGGTTATGGGTGCACACAATTATCAATGGCACATCAGCCAATATACAATGATAATAGCAATAGGGTATGTATGTGACAGTGAATCTTGTGCATTTGACCAATCATGTTGACGATGTGTGTGTTTGAACCAATCACATCAGGGATGCTTGCACATTTGACTAATGACATTGAGGATGCATGGACATTTGAACAGTCATGAAAGGGTTGCTTGAGAGTTTGATCAATCACATTGGGGACGCCTACAAGCTTGATCACAAGTCAAGGACTCGTGCACATTTGAACAACCGTGCCGGGTACGCGTGCATATCTGACCGATCGCATCGCGGATGCTTGTGCATTTAGGCAATCACATCAGGGACACTTGCATGCCTGTAGTCATGGAAAATGGTAATCATGAAAAATAAGAATATATGTTGGCATAAATTACCACCATCACCTTTATACATTACAAATTATGGCAACAGCGTATCAAAACAAGGCTTGGCCTTAGCTGCTGCCAGATGTAATGTTCAGATATTTGCAGAATAACTCAAATCGTAATTTACGTAGCTATGTCAAATCTCCTACATATTATCTTGGAGGTCATGGAATTTGTTAATTTTGGTCATAAAAGGTCATGGAATTGCAAACAGAAAGGTGTGCGAACCCGGGACTTAATTAAACTCATAAAAGCGTTCTACAATTGTTTTCCAATTCTTAAAATTTATTGAACCAATAGTGTTGGAAACACTTGTGCATTTGACCATGCACTGTGTGGAAGATGCGCACACATTCAAAAGTTGTCAAATTTTTGTGGTCGCCGTCTACATGGGCACGTCTCCTCGTCCACTTGATATAAAGAGCTGGTACAACTAACTTCCCAACAAGTGCGACTAAACGAGGAAAAATTGTCACTCTCCTCTACACAGGCACAAGAAAATGTTGATCGCGTCGAAGAAACTTTAGCCATTTAACATTTTAATGGTCAAGATTATTCAATAGAAATCAAAATTATGCTTTAGTTTTAAACCTTTATTTGCAGATCAAGAAGGATTATTTTAGTCAATTTATCACTAGAATGACTGGCTCCGTTGTCGAACCAGTTATTCAAGGCGTACAATTTAGAAAACGCTTCCCTTGGATTGCAAATACCCTATTCAAGACCATTAATGCTTTACCACTCAAACTGGCCAGAAGCAGCTTCTGCAATTGTCCTGAGAAATGTCCATATTTGCAGACCAAGAGAAGACTATTTTTGAAAGTATACGACTGGAATGACTTGCTCGATAACCAACCAGTTATTTCAGTGACAAATTTTTTCAAATAATCTTCCCTTCATCTGCAGCTATGAACATTTTCTGAGAAAATTTAAATTTTCCTTTTAACCCTTAGCACTCTGATGTCAATATTCCACCTTTTACTGCGTCAGTATCACAGAAACTGGTGTACATTTTTCAACAATTTTGGTGGAAGATGGTGCTGTCTACGACAGCACCATCCTCCACAAAATTTGATGAAATATGAACACCAGTTTATCTTTTAATTTAATTTGAAAATTTAAAGTTTTGACACCATAGTGTTAAGGGTTAAACATATGTAAGGATTAAAGGCTTTTAACCCTTTGCAGGGGTAGAAATAGGAAATGTGTTCTACACGCAGACAGTACATCTAAGATTGGGATTATACATGCACAGACAAAAACTATACAGGTAAGCTGTTGAATATTTTTAAACTAATTTGACTGCGTGCATCGTCCAGTCAAATTAGTTTCAAAACATTCAACAAAATGTTTATTAAACAGTAAAAACATACAATTCATACAACACTTAGTCCATCACAATTACGTGTTCATGACGAACTTAGCTACGTCATTGATTATGACATCATACACCTCATGTAGTTGATTATGATGTAATATGATGGATGGCTAAACAGGAATGGTCCAATGACATTATAGCATATTCATACAAATATGCATATGCACTCTGCGTACCCAGAATGATTTTAATGTACCCACAGCCGCAATTTTTTCGACCTTATTTCAACAATGGTCCGACCCGTTGTATGAATTGTGTCTTTGTAATTCTTTGTTATTTAATAAACATGTTGTTGAATATTTTGAAACTAATTTGACTGGGCGCTAACAGCTTACCTGTGCAGTTTTTTTAGGAAATTGATAGTCGGGGTGTTCAGAGATTGATCGATCCCAACACGCGAGGTGTGGGTGGAGCTGAGATAGAGATGGGCGGGGTATAGCTAAAACCGGAACAGTTCATTGACTTGCATGGACCGACCTACCAATCTGAAATCATTATCCAGTAAATTATCCCATTTGGGGATTTTGTTAGCCAAGTATTCACTCTCTTTGCCAGTAAATCAACATATTTTGAGATTTTATTAACAAAATGTTAAAGGGATAAATCTTATCTCAAATATTGTATTGTTAGATAGTACATAGCTTCCACATCACTCATTGCCTGTACCTATTATAGGGTATAGAGGCAGCAACAACTTCAAGTCAAATTAATTTCAAAATATTCAACCGCTTATGTGTATGGATGAATGATGTTACTTTCCCTTGACCTCTCTTAGCCTATAACTTAAATTAGCCTATTTTTGGATTTTATTAGCCAACCATGAGAAATATTCTCAAAAACGTACAATTGGCGAGTGGGTAGGACTGTCCCTGGACTTGAGCTAAGAGAACACCCCCACTTTAGGGAGAACTTATTGGACATCCATAACTAAGGTGGTCATTTAGGACAGATGGTTCATTATTATTAGAGTTCACACGTTTTGACCTGTTTTCTATCATCTCTTTCAAAGCATTGGCCGGCCTCTGAATAACCTCTCCCGCCGCAATCCGATTGACGACAACCTCATCCAGTTTCCGGATGACTCCAATTGTAGGAGTAGCCATAGTTGTATGTGAAGAAGGTGCCTGTAAGCAGTCTCCAATTTCTGTGAAGAGTATATACATGTAACACAAACATTCTGTAAGCATTGTTTTTCAATACAAGTCCTGACTGATTGATTGATTGATTGATTGATTGATTAAATCCCGTAGACATAAAATTCGTACACTTGATGGACTATTCAATGTTCCTGATGAGGCTATTTACATCATTCTTTTGATTTAGTATTTTGATTGTGACGTCATCCTACATATGACGTAAATAATTATGACGTCATATGCTTGGGTGACAGATCAGATCCATCCATTATCATAGATATCCTATGCCCATTTGCAGACCAAGAGACCGTTGTTTTTGGCACTTTACCATTGGAATGATAGGCTGTTATCGAGCCAGTCATTCCAGTGGTAAATTGTCAAAAATGTCTACCTGTTAGATATAAATGGTAGTTTCTCAAGATTACCACAGAAGCCATTTTGAGCGGGATGAGCGTTGAAGTGGAGATTAAGAGATGTACGTGGGTACAGTGGGACAGATCACAATACCATTTTATTTCTGATGCAAATGTAGTCAGCTATTAGCCCAGGCCACCAGCGGTAGGTACAACTAGGCCCAATAGTGAGGGTATGCGTTTAATGCGCACGAGAGATCTAGACAATATATCCTAAATCTACGATTACAATCTACATAGAGGTGAGGTATCTCACTATCGTTAAAAAATATTTAAATATATATATATATATATCTCGTTCTCGTTAGCGGTAGATCTGGCGAGAACGTGAATGACCAGAATCCCTTGCGCAAAATGGCAGCGCCTATAGGCAATGGACCTTTCCAGTTTTAGCTATGCCCCACTCAGCTCTAGCTAAGCTCCACCCACACTTCGCAGTATTGGGATCGATCGATAAACAGAAATTCTGTCTTGGTTTGCAAACATGTCAATTTATTGTTTAGATGTTCTATACCATCGAGTTGGCTGTTTTACAGTACAGCTCATAGATGTAAATAAGTCACTATATTTGCAAAGAAAAACACAGAAATTCTACCTTGTTTTGAAAATGCGTTAATTTATTTTTGAGGTCTTCTATACCAAACGGTGTCAGGTTTCGTGGAAAATGGAGATAAAAAAAGACCTCTCTTTAACCATTATCTTGCTGATTTCAAAGGCTAGGCCTAGTTGTTTCACGGTTAGTACAAGAAAGATTTGTTTAGATTATGTAAACAATAATGCCTAATAATTGTCTACATGTGTGCAGCAATGGTTTACGGCAGCAGGTTCTAAAATGAATAGAAGTTATCATATGCACATAAATGTTTGGAATTTCAGCGATATATGTGTTAGGTTTTAATGCATTTCTGTAATTCTTACCACCTCTCCGTATTACCGTATTTCCCCTATTTATTTTTACCGTAGTTTTGTAGTTCTGTATTTTGCATGCTATTTAAGCAGAATTTCTATTCCAATTAACAAAACAGAAAGAATTTACTGACTTTTGGAGGCTCTATACATAGCTGATCATCTGCGTCAGATGTCAGTCAGTCAGTGAAGATCCCGCGCTCGAGACATCTGGCCGATCCTGTACGCATTTCTAGACACAACCCGAATATAAGTGTAGCCGTGAGCGGCCACGTAATAACAAATGATTAGCCATGTTTATGTAACAACCGCCCCCACACACACACCCACCCCGCACTTACCGGTAAATACAGAAGCGTGTGGTCATTAATAGCAATGAATGAATGACGCTGTTTATTTAGCAGGACAATATCCGGAAGCATTCTTTGGGAAAAGGTAAGTGACGGGAATCTCGCCTATATATATTGGTATCAGAAATTTAAAGAACTAATGTTATAATTCTGGTGCTAATTACGAATTACGAATAAGTTTTTGCATTCAATTTTTTCCAATTCATCATTTGTGTATGTCATATATCTATATTTGTGCCTTCTTGATCAAATCGTGGACAAGAACATATCTAAGTTGCAATTTTGTTCGATATGCCTCATATAACGGTGATAGCGGAAGATCAACGCGTAAAGGATGTATTTACATTGGAACCATGTCAAGGATGTGGTACAGGTTGTACTGCAGCTAGCAAGAAGTTCCATTGCCCGATATGCCCAGTCGCAAAGTTCAAGCACACGCATCATTACAAGTTGCTGAAGCACTTAGAGTCCCATTTCTACACCAGCAAAGGTAACGTACACACACATAGAAATCGTATTACCGGCTGTCCTCAGCAATGCGGTTATAAATCGTCTGAGAAGAGTAGAACACATTTTCCTTGTCCCAAGTGTGATAGAATCATTGCTCGTAAAGATCTCTTCGTCGGCCATCTTGGACTATGCTTAGCAAACTCGGATAACGCCACTACCATAATGGACACAGATAGCTCCACTCCCATAATGTATACAGATAGTTCCACTCCCATAATCGACCCAGACAGCTCCACTCCAATAATCGACCCAGACAGCTCCGCTCCCGTAATAAATAGAGATAGCTCCACTCCCATAATGGAAATAGATAGCTCCACTTCCGTAATGGACACCGATAACGCCACTCCCATAATGGACGCGGATAACGCCACTCCCCTCACAGATACTGACAACGCCACTCCCATTATTACAGTACCCATTCCCTCAAGACACAATAATAAAAATACGATCAAATGCGCAGTGTATCATAAGCATTATCATAAGAAGTATATTCATCATCGTATTGTAGTACATCAGTCCAACCCACCACCAACAATCCACAGTTCACGTCATCATCACGCTGTATGTATCGATGCTGAAAAGGGAATTTACACAGTTTCTCGGAATATGTGTTGCATTCAACACCTGATTCATGTCATTAGGCGTGTCATGGGAATGGATATTGTAGAAGGTTGTGAAGTAGCAGATTGCCAGGACTTACGCCAAATCCACTGGCGAAGTCACAACCCTGGTTTCATGTGCGACCATTTAACCTCTACAAAATTTTGCATTCCTGGCATACTCTGCAATCTTGTGCCGGACGAATTATCCAAGATGGTGGCCGCTGGATTTATGTCCATTGCACGTAAAGATAGCTGTTTAGAATTATTTAATAAATCTAAACCGAACCGACATCCCGTCTTAGTTTCCATTCCACACCTTCCTAATGCTAAGGATAGGTATAAGTTTTTCAGCGTTTTTACTGATTCAGTACGATGGTGGAGCACAATGCAACGTGCTATTGTTACCCTTGACACAAATCAAAACCCTCACCCCAAATGATGTGTCGATGTAGGAAGAAAGGATGTGCTCATCGTGCTATTGTTACCATCGACACAAATCAAAACCCTCACCCCAAATGATGTGTCGATGTAGGAAGAAAGGATGTGCTCATCGTGCTATTGTTACCATCGACACAAATCAAAACCCTCACCCCAAATGATGTGCCGATGTAGGAAGAACGGATGTGCTCATCGTGGTATTGTTACCATTGACACAAAATCAAAACCCTCACCCCAAATGATGTGTCGATGTAGGAAGAAAAGATGTGCTCATCGTGGTTTGTGAGGTGGTGGATGCACCAAAATGGTGAAAGTAGACAGGAGATCGTAGAGATAGATGTTGATGATTGCATCACCACCAATGAAGATGATGCTGCTGCCCTGCCGTCACCTCCGTTATTGTCGGAGCCTTCTCACGCGGAGCTTGACTGGACGATTAATTATCTTCGTGAATATAAGAAGATCACCAATGAAAACTTCTTATCCAATTATATTCCGCAACAATGTCCGAGAGAGCGCGTTCCCAGAGACCCATTGCGTATATTGCAAAACAGAATTAGGAGAACCTAAGTTAATTTATCGTAGAGCTAAGGTAGTGTCATTAGGATTTCAGCCAGATGATATATATCAGACATTCTCTAAACAGTGCCTGGATTGCCATCTTGAGTATAGATATCAGGAGACTGAGGATGGTATTTTCAACTGACGACTGCTTACTCGTATCCTACCAGGTGCTAATTGAAATGTGTGCAGGATTAGTCACACACACTGCCATCAGTAGAATTGTTTCAATCTTGGAATTCAGAATGAATATCACACTAAATCACCAGGTGATGGAGCAGGCTTATCTAGCCTTCGAAGTGATGGTAGACCACGACTATGCATTCTTCTGTCTCCGCTGTGGCCATCACCCAAAATGCGTGTACACGATTTGACCAAGAAGGCTGTTTTCCGATACGCAGGTAAATAAAGCCTAAATCATAATTTTACTAACAATTTGGAAATTAATTCACCGGAATGAATTGCTCGGTTATAGAGCCAGCCGTTCTAGTGATCAGTTTTAAAAAATAACCTGTAAATAGATGTCCGTTAGTTGAATATTTTGAAACTAATTTCACGTCTTGAATATTTTGAAACTAATTTCACTGTTCATTATATAGGAAATGCATCAGAGTTGAATATTTTGAAACTAATTTGATTGTTCATTATGTAGTAAATTCATCAAAGACCTTGATAAAAGTTGAATATTTTGAAACAAATTTTACACATTTCAAATGTGCCGTCACCATAATAACTTTTAGTTGTTTGGCAGATCAGATCCATCCCTTATGTTTTACGTCGACTCGACTAAAAGCACAAATAATTTAAAGAATTTGTAATCGACACTTTTTTTATTTACGTAGTAGTAGTAGCAGTAGTAGTAGTAGTAGTAGTACACACATAATTAATCATAATATGTACATTTAAAAATGGAATGTATATGCGTGTCCAGACTGTCGACAATTTTCTTTTGCCCCCTCTGGTTGACATGAACACCGTCAACATATTTTTTAATATGTCCATCCGGTTCGTAGAAGTTCTTCCTGATGTTTTTTGCACATAGCAAAGGTTTCACCATGCACACGTGGAACCACAGATTTCTACGATCAATCTCCTCTATATAGCCAGAAATTTCCGCTGCTCTTTCGCTGTAATCCGGTTGGCCATGCTCGCGTTCAAATCTATAAAATAAAATAAAACAATATTTTCAAGACACTTAAAAAGTTGGGTTTATGGGGTGGGGTGGGGAGGGGCTGAGGCAAGAGCCAGTTAAATTAGTTAATATATAAACTGTTGCTAGATATTAATTAATTTTAAATAATCATCAGAATACTTCATGCATAGTAAAAATATTGTGGCCAATCTATTAAACTAAAAAAGTATATACTTTATGATATAAAACTTAATTAACCTGTTGAATACTTTGGAATTAATTTGACTGGAAGACGTTGCTGCCTTAGGCAGCAGCAATGAGTTTCAGTCAAATTAATTTCAAAATATTCAACAGGTTTAGC
Organism: Chaetoderma sp. LZ-2023a; assembly: GCA_034401795.1. NCBI lineage: Eukaryota > Metazoa > Mollusca > Caudofoveata > Chaetodermatida > Chaetodermatidae > Chaetoderma > Chaetoderma sp. LZ-2023a. The sequence goes on from CM067365.1 coordinate 77,147,106, forward strand.
TGTATCATGAAGAATATACTTTTTCATGGATGTGTCCAGACGACACCGTGTTCATGTGTATACATATAGAGACGGACAAGTCAAAATTATTAATAATTAAGGGAAGTCAATCTGTACAGTACGGCATATAATAGGCTAGGCGCATTTATGTCCCTTGTTGTAAAAAATCACTACCCGCATTTGCTAGTTTATGCAATTTGTAGTAATAGAGCGTAAATTACATCCATTTTGTAACAAGAACATAGCTGTGCATGCTAGGATCGATTTATATACTTTGCAACATGAATTCCATAAGCAGTTTAATATTGTGAAATTAATTTGAATAATAATGTTTTTGCGTGAAAGCGCAAAGCAATAAGCGCTGTTGTTATAAATTTTTTTCCCCAATTTTCAGCAACATTTTAATTTAAAACAGCATTTTGATTTTGATTAATACACTTTTGAAAAAAATTTGACTATGACAACAACAGCCCGTAGTCCAGTTAGTTTCAAAATATTTTTTTAAAAACATTTTTTAAAACTATTTCTGACCTTACCTCTGAAAAGGTTGCACGACAGCGAGATGTCATTGTGGATCTTTCAGCATCACTTCCGTGAATTCTCTTATTCTTTCCTTCAATAGATCTAGCGCAATGTCACCGTCTAAAATTTGACAAGCGTTAATTATGTAACATCAGTCTTATTCATGCGTGTTGATAAGCTGTGGTCGTAAATGTTCCGACATATAAATAATTGTATAATTTGTCTTTATGTTTGTGTTTTGCCAGTAATCACGCGTGTGCGCGTGCATTGGCTCTTTGGATCTTGGGGGGGGGGGGGGGGGGGGGGGGGGGAGAAAATGAATTTTTTTCGATTTCAGCTGTATGCTATTAAATACATCGGCTTCTTCGACCATTAATTCTTTAACTTTCCAAGGTTCGCTAACATCATGACATCAGCCAGTGTGTATCTGCGCGTGCGTTCTTGTGTGCCCTGCCCTAATATTAATAACAACTACTGTATACATTTATGTGTGTGTGTGTGTGTGTGTGTGTGTATGTGTGCGCGTACATTGGCTCTTTGGATCTTGGGGGGGGGGGGGGAGAGAGAAAATTAATTTTGTTCGATTTGAGCTGTATGCTATTAAATACATCAGTTTCTTCGACCATTAATTCTTTAACCCTCCAAGGTTCGCTAACATCATGACATCAGCCAAAGTTTGTCTGTGCACGCGTATTTGACGAAGAAAAAAATATAATGTAAACAGTTTGAATCATGTACTTATGCAATGCATTTATTACAAGAAATATAAATGATTGAAAAAATCAAAAAGTACCAACTTTTGTCGGCTAGAGCTAGAGTGTTCAAGGGTTAATGCTCTAGTGTAGCGCTCAGAGTCTCAGACATCTGCGATATCGCTCCTACAGCTGATTACAATAGGCCGCATTGCCATTATACAGTACGCCTCAGATTAACTATAACCCGTGCTAACGTCGGCGCTGGAGTGCAGTTAAGATGCCAGACCGTTATCACTTGAGGGGTGACAATAAGGATATAGACGTGACGATTTCATATCTAATACCGTGAGGTAGTGAGTGCTGAATGTGCAGAAAGTGGAACTCATCTATGATCTAAAATGTTGTACGAAAACTGGTAATCAAATTAATATGTAAAAGAAATAAACGAAAATTGTAAAAATAACTAGTTATTTAGATTAGTGTAATATTGTTATTTTGGCCTATATATAATGAGTGCAATGACAACTTACAGATTACGTGCATTGTTAATATGTTAATAGATGCTTATTATTTTGAAACCGAAAGCAGGCGCGATTTTCTAACAAAAAATAACGGGTTATTATAAAATGCGGGACTTTTTTGTGGCTATCAATAACCAGAGGGTCGGCGATTTGCTTAAATCTGCCACGGCAGGCTTGTACCAACTGCTTGGAGCAGGTCGTCACGTTTGAAATGGGCTGAATCCTACCGTCATTAAATCATAAAGCATCAACAGCCTTCAATCAGATTAGTGTCTAGATATTCAGTCATACATTAGTCACTTATACATTAGTTACTGCACCTTGATGCGCCCGGACACCACAGCAATTACCATCAATTCATCATGAAGAACCACCTGTCAACAATATTGATATTACTGCTCTTGCCTTGCCTCTACACTACGGTTTGACATATTGTCTACATAAAATAAAAGGTACTGCTGAATATTCAGGACCTAGAGGGATTTATGGAAAAATTTCTGCATAAGGCAGCAATGTCTTCTATTCCAAATGTGTGCAGGAGATTACTTGCGTCATAATCAAAACAGTTTGTTGCTAGAATCATGTTGGCCATTGTTATCTTTACTGTATAATTAACCATAATCATATTTTATTTAATTAATTTTATTATATTGTATTTTATGTGAATGTCTGGCTCCTGGGTCTTACAGACAATACATCCCAAGGGTCATAGCATGGATGTTTTGAAGAGGACTTGACCGGGGGGCTGTGGGTAGCTAAGCCACCAACATCTCTCGGTCGGGTGGCTTTTCTGAATATTCAGCGAGTGTGCAGCTTCTGTGTTAAAATCTGAGTCAAATCGGACCAGCACTCCTCAAGATATACACATATCCAGAACTTGATCATATCAGAGCTCTAAGAAACCCAGCCATGACAGACACACTAGGAAATAGACTCGCACACAGATTCACATGGTCACATTTACTCTCTTTCCTCTATGGAAAGAAGGTGATAGATAATAATAATAATAATAATAATAATAATAATAATAATAATAATAATAATAATAATAATAATAATAATAATAATAATAGAAACAGGATTAACATAAAATGTCAAACAAAGTATAATGAGACAAAGTTTTGAAAATATAGAAATAAGTTGAACCAAATAATAAAAGCATAAAAAAAGAACTATTATCAGAATAAATTTGAGCCATCAAAAAATGATATAAATGAAACATAGAAAATCATAAAATCACTTTTGAATAAAAACAACAGAAAAGCACAACAGACCCAGTTTCTCTGCAATAATAAGGTAATCACGGATAACAATGAAATTACAAACGGTTTCAATCAATATTTTGTTAACATAGGTCCAGATCTCTCAAAGAAAATCATATCTACATCAGGAATTAAATACAGTGATTACCTCACAGATACTTCCACTTATCAACCCTCTTCATTTTTTGCTTATCCTGTTAACAATGAGGAAATCTTCACTATACTTAATTCACTTAATCCTGCGAAAGGTGCCAGCATAGATGGGTTTAAATGGAGCATATTTAGACACTGCATATTTGATTTATTAATGCCACTCAACCATATCTGCAATCAATCACTAGTACAAGGCATATTTCCATCAAATCTAAAATCTGCACGTGCAACTCCAATATATAAAGCAAAAGACTCGCCCAACTTCACAAATTACAGGCCTGTCTCAATACTTCCACTTTTATCTAAATTAATTGATACAACAATCACAATATATTATTTGGAAAACTTGCCTATTACGGAATCCGTGCACTTGCCTGGTTTCAGAGCTATTTAACTGATAGACCACAATGCGTGCCATTTTTATGCAACCTGCTCTGAAAACAGGAAATTAACCTGTGGTGTTCCTCAGGGTTCAATTCTTGGCCCTCTGCTGTTTTTACTCTATGTGAATGACTTGCCCAAAATTTGCCACACTTTGTCACTAATACTGTTTGCCGATGACATCAATGCTCCGCCCAAAACTTAGATATATTATACGAAAGAGTAAATAAAGAAATGGAAGAAGTTATTAACTGGTTCAAAGTAAACAAGCCATCATTAAATGTTGATAAAACAAACTACATGCTATTTTCAAAGTCTAGACAATCAAGAAACAATTGTATTCCAAAAATCTATATTAATAAAAAAGAAATTGAAGAAGCGCCTTTTGCTAAATTGAGGTAGTCACAGCTAAAGTAGCAAGAGGCATGGGGGTCATTCAAAGACTAAAGCCATACCTAACACAAGCTACCATTAAAACCCTTTATTCCACACTGATCCTTCCACACCTCAAATACTGCAATGCCATCTGGACTAACACAAAAAACCCCAAATTAACAAAATTGCAAAGCATGCAGAAAAAAAATGCATTAAAATGCTCTCAAAAACAGCAAATGGTCAAAACATCTTCAAAACACAAAAACTTCTTAAACTCACAGAAATAGGCAAGTCACAGATGATCAACATTTCTAGAGCCTTTCATCACAAAATTCTACCTAAATCTATAACCGACAGCTTTGCAAACAACATCGAAATCCACACATATAACACTGGGAACAAACATGATCTCCACATTAGATACACACAGACACAGGGAAACGTAGAATTTCAGCTGGTGTCATCAAAGCATGGAATAATATAGATAAACACACACGCGAAAAAATACTAACACTAAAATCATACAAAGACATAATTAAAACTAGCATACTCAGTGCATACTAGATCTAGAAAACACAATGCCAAGTTAACTAAGATCACACACTTCCTGTATCATTGCCATAGCTACTATCATAACAACAACCAACTACTACTACTACTACTACTACTACTACTACTACTACTACTACTACTACTACTACTACTACTACTACTACTACTACTACTACTACTACTACTACTACTACTACTACTACTACTACTACTACTACTACTACTACTACTACTACTACTACTACGTCATAATGCACTATTACAGCTATCGTGACTACTGCTTCCTTCAATCTGATGCACCTCAACAAGTGCTACTACTAAATAGCAAACTATGGGTTGAGCTAGGGTAATTAGCATGCATGACCCCCATCCCCCTCCCCCCCCCCCATACAAATCTCTAATCTCAATAACTAAAAGGAAAAGCATAGATGTATTGCATCGTTTGTTCTTTTTTCTATGTCTACTTAGCTCAGTACCGTATCTGTACATTCACAAGTATATCTCACATCCTATGCTAAGCTGTGTGTGTAACTGTATATGCATGTTTAATGTTAGGTGTCCGCCACCACTATAGGCAATGCCTTCACAGTAAACCTGTATTGAAAATATGTAAATTGGTATCCAGGAAGCAAATAAATAATATTGAATCTTGAATCTTGTAAAGCCCCCCCCCCCTCCACCCCCCCCCCCCCATGTGTCAATACTGGGCATGCTGCTAGAGATGGAATATGCTGACGATGTGGACTTTATAGATGAGGAAAAGAAACCCCTTGACGAACTTCTCCTAATAGCTGCAAGCAAACTAAAAATTGAGAATCTCTTTATGAATGAATCCAAAACAGAGTTCACCCACAAATACCTATCTACAAAGCATGACACTAAAGAAAATGATGATCCACTCCATGGCGGCGAACCATGGAGGAAAAGTAAAATCCTGGGCTCACTGCTTTGTAGTACTGCTGACATTGCTGCACGCTGCATCATGGAGAACATAGCTTTCCAGTCCTTCTGGAAGCTATGGATTCGTAGATCAAAGATACCCTTGGTAAAAGGACTACGTTTATACAATGCAACCTGCATATTCTTGATGATGTATAACTGTAACAGCTGGGCAGCTCCAAAGGCAGCGCTAGACAACCTTGACGCCTGCCACCGCAAACACCTACGCAACCATCACTGGACACCGATGGCCAGAGAGCATAATTTACAACGATGCACTATGCAAGATGTGTAATACATCGCCGCTGTCTATAAAAAGTCGGCCAGCAAAGATGGTCCATGTTTGGCCATGTGCCGAGGATGCCAGCAGACACACCAGCACAGAGAGCCTTCGAATTCGCCCTACTCGGAGCCAGCAAATACAGAGCCAGGAGAGGACATCATTGCAAAAATCTGCTAAGCGTGCTACGAGGTGACCTCAAGAAAGCAGGATTAGGTGCATTCAAGTCAAGAATGGACCTGAGGAAGCAACGGATTTTGGCTGAGGACAAGACACAGTGGGCAAAAGCGAAGAAGGACTGATTGCAGCTGTGTGATGATTCTACTACTACAGCTGCAGAATACAGTAATCATACATACATACATTATATGTAAATAAAACATTTATGAATGGCAAAACCCAGCTTCAGCATTCGCGTCACGGAGACTGGTTCCCACAGCTACATCGACATGGCCCTGCCCGAGTGACCAGAATTCCGGATTCGGGACCGCGTTCTTGGCATGTGACTCAACCTTCGGTGAGTCTTTATCTCATTCTACTTGTTTCACTGGTGGCAGTGAGTTTGTCATTGAACCCACGATCAATTACTTTGGAAACTGTTAATGACATGGCTGAAGACAGATGTAAACTTCTATGGAAAGGTGAGGAAGACATTGGGCGCTGGATACTTAGAGTGGAGACCTATGGAAATTCTCAAGGTTGGGATGATCGCAGAATAGCTGGCAAGGCCACGATAGGTCTTCCAGACAATAATTTAGACTTTCTGTTGACTTTACCAGATAAACAGAGACAATCATGGGAGGAACTTAAATCAGCATTGTTGAATGAGTATGCAGTTAGCGTTCAAGTCAGTGAGCAGGAGTTTCTCTCCCGCAAGAGGAAGTCGGGAGAATCATTTTCTGTGTATGCCTTAATCTTAGAGAAACTGTACAGACAAGCGTATAGAATTGAATCGGCTGATCTCTTGGCAAAACCTTGTGTAGAGACTATTAAGAGGCAGTTTTTGAGAGGTATTTGCCCTAATATTTCGAGCAAATTACAGCTTGATTTTGCGAATCAACCCTTGTCAAACTTAGCTGTGAAGGCTAAGCAAATAGAGGATGTATTGCGGAATGTTGATGCCTCAAGTATATTGAATATTCTTTGCCTGATCATGATGACAAATATCATTCCCTAAAACAAGAGGTCACTGAAATTAAAGAGATGTGTTAAGTAGTTTACTGCTTAAAAACTCATGAGGGTTTGGTACAGGAAGCCATGGTTGGGGCAGTAGGTGGTAAAAATTTGACAAAACAAGACCACCTAATGTCAAAAGGGCCCAGTAGGCACATTCAAAACAACCCAATTATATGTTGGAATTGCCAAAGATATGGCCACACAGCATGGAATTGTAAGGGGCAAAAACTATATTTTCCCAGCTCAAGTTTTTCTCGTGGGAGGGGTCATGTTGTTCCATCTAGCATGTCTAGACCCACTAACGCGTTAGATAAAACATAAATTCAACGTTAAAATTGTAAGGGTGGGGGCATTTTTCTCGTGAGTGTCCTTCTGCTCAAACTCATGTTCGTCGAATTAATAGTGGCCAGCAGTATGCTAAATCTGGGGATGAAACGACCTTACATGTTTCCTGGAAGGTGGATAAAATTGATTGTCAGTGGTTAGTCGACACAGGTTCCGAGGTTACATGTGTTAGTTCGCAGCTACCTGATGTAAACAAATTATCATTGAATCCAACTAACCATAGACCATCTGCGGCTAACAATTCAAAACTGTACTGTTTGGGGGAGTGTGTCACCGATGTTCAAATTGGTGATTCACTCAGAATACACAATGCTACAATCTTAGTGATTAAAGATTTGAGTTTTCCGGTGATATTAGGTACAGATGTACTTGGCAGTTTTGACAGTTATACTGTAAACTTTCGCCGAGAATAGTTGATATTGAATGACACCGTAGTGCCTCTGGAAAGGAGATGTAAGGGTGTTCTTAAGTCTGCTGTATGTGTTCAATTAATTAGAGATTTCATAGTTCCCGCAAAATCTGAGACAAATATAATAGCAGCTGCACAGGATTTCGGATATGATTTTCAAGACATAATGTTTGAGCCAAAACCTCTCTGCTTATATCAAGATAACCTTGCGTATGAGTCTCAGATAGTTAAACATGGTAGACGTAATTGTAGCTCGCGGGGTAGTGTCGGGCCGCTCCGGTGTCTGGTGTTGACTCGCCATTCTGCAAGTGCACGGCGAATGATGACGCTGGTTAGCTTCCAGTCTCAGGGTGACGAATCCTGTACAATACTGCCCTACGGGTAACAATGACTGGCTCCTAAGGCCGGTGGAACTCAATCGTTCCGGTGGGGCCGTGCGACCATCGTCGCGAACATTAAATACAACAGTCTCAAAGAGTTTGTGTCACCAATATGCCTGTCCATAGCAATTTCCTGATCTATGGACTTACAAGATTTAATTGGTGACCTAATTAAACTAAGTCTATACAATAGTTTTACCTAAACAGACCATCAAGTATGATGAACTTTTAAACGTTGGGATCCCGGCGGTACCACACAGACTCGTAGGTCCGCAGAGGTATCCCCGCAAGGGAGGCTCCCATACACGAGACGTAATTAATTAACTTAATATAAGCTATTATACCTCTAGGCTGAAAGGAAAGAAAATTATCTTTGTAGTGACGGAAAATCATGTGCCTCATGCGGGCACTACTCCTAGTGCTAGTTTGGGTGAGGATTATTATCTTCGCATGGACTGTCATCACTGAATCCTTGCGAGAGGCAAGTGCCTCGTGTGGGCCTCCGTCACATGAAAATGTTGCCACTGCTTAAAGCGGGAGAAGATTAGTGGTCGAAAGGGGCCAACTCTAATATTTAACCAACATGCTGTAAAGAAAAGACCATACCTAGTGAGATTATGACTATAAGGTTGCGTGCTGTTTTACGTGAAGACGGGACGAATGATTCCCGAAGGATTCCCACGTCACCGTCTTACGTGGTTCTCAGTATGCTGAATTAGTAGTTGCTGCTTTTATTTATGCAGGCCTTCTTCTTTGCTTAACCTACTATTTAGTTTTTAGAGACAAGAATTATTTTGGCCTGCAAATGGCTGGCGTCTAACTAGCTTTTAGATACGGCTGTCATTTAGAACAGATGCCCTAAGACAGCAATACTGAAGCCAGCATGCATACATGTTACTTAGTAAGATCTCCAAACTGGATAAGAATCCGGACATCTCGCTCCGTAACCACATAAAACGTCACAGGACATTGGTTACTTTTCGCAAAAGCATTTTTAGGCAACTGATCTATCGTTATGGTGGGAGTAAGAGAGACGAATTCCCACCGTGAATGTCCTTCCCATGATGGCGTGGCAGATTTGAATATCATGCCCAGACATTCTTACGGAATTCGGTGGGGATGCACATCTCACCCATCACCAGGTCCTATGGAACTAACTTTTTAACCTGTCGTTAGGTTTAAACACAAGTTGCCCAGCTATGAACTGCGGTGCGGGAGGATTGTTCAGCAGATTAAAGAAAATAATAATGAAGACATGTTTTCGCAGTGCTTTTCTACATTGGCAAAGGTGCTAACTACTGAGTATCCGAAGATACATGGGAAATGTGTGTGACACCACACCCTGACCATCACCGCTCGGAAACCCCAATAGTTTCAACAATTAAGAAGCCATAAGGCTTAGTAGAACATGAAGAGAGACAATAACTTAGAAATATGAGGCCCTTTAGGTATTTTGGCCAATCTTACACAACCTTGCCGGCGTGCGGGGCTAAATTATCGCAACTACCGGAAAAGAGGAGTACACTACGTGTTTCCTAACGAAGAAATTGTCTCTAATCATTTGAACCTATCCTATCGAGCGGAATAGAAAAGGTTTTTAGTCGGTAGCATGCCGGGCTAAACAGAGTTATAGCATGGACAGCGACCTCAGTGAAAAATTGCTGGTGGCGGGAGAAGTGCTGCATATATAAATGTTGCTGTGTAGTGTTGCCTACATGCACTGCAGTCCTATATTTTCTACAAATAAACAAAACATATGAACTGATGGCCACTGGCCATATATAAACTAACCAGAACAATCAATACAGTGTGAAATGATCAGATTAATATATCTATAGTACAGGTTAAGGAACCTACTATGGTGCGGTTAGCGAAAACACCTTACAGAAACTAAGAATAACTATAAACAGATACAGAAATTATAACTAGCTGTCCTAAGACCGTTCCGGTGCCCTTTGGTCACCGGGACTGTTTATACATATACGATATAATTATCAAAGATATAATTAACGGAGCAATTAAAATGTCAAGTATAGTTACTTGAATAAACGGTAGCCATTGTTAAGTCTGGGCTATCGTGTTACTGAACTTGATATGTTACTCTTAGGTTAGGTTGACGTGAGTTGATGCATTCCCTGGAAGCTGGAAAGTTGTGGTTTCCACAAACAGGATTCCCGCAAGCAGCTCATGACGGGAGCGGATCGAACTCAGGACTGTGATCACAATATAGAATATCTAACGAGTAGTCAGCAAGAGATACAATAACATTACTGCTGTGACGAAAGTTCCCATGCACCGATGGTACGGATGGAAGTTGACAACAACCCGATCATAAGCAGGGGTTGTTAAATGCGGATGAAGATACATAACTAAGCTTAGCGGTGCGGGGTACGTCAGCCAGCTCTGAATACGTACCAGGCAAAGTTTACTTGCTGCGGTTGAAAAGTTTAGATACACCTGCACAACATCAGTGCGGGGACGGTTAAATAACCACTTTTTGGTGTGGCCGGCAGATCTGGCGAGTCATCCAACAAAGAACATCGCTTCCTCTACATCTGTAGAATCAAATTTTCAGGCCGGGAAAGGCCTCACCACAAGTTCGTGTACCGAATTAGTTCTTGATATATTCGTGAACAATATCTAAAAAGTTCCAGAAATGCTCCCGCAGGCAACGGAAGCTAAAAAATTGCTTTAGTGCGGTTAGTTGGATTACTGCTGACTACGGGAGAGAAACCGACAGAAAGCGAAGTGATCTGCGTAATGCCAGTCGTGCTGATAGTAGCTGACACAGGTCCAACTTATTCGGCCCCTGGCCGAGGATGCTCTCGAGCTCTGGATCTTCTCTCCTTTTGTACTACTCGTGACATCACAGGCGCTGGCTCCAACCAATCATCGGTCGAGCAACACAGACTATCAGCGCGTAGCTAATAATAACGCAGTCAAATGTTCTAAAACATTCTAGAAGTTCTGCGTACACGTGGTTATGACGTCACGGCAATATTTTGAAGATAATCAAAAGGGGGTTTTCCGTGGATAACTCAGCCATTTCTTAACCGATTTTGAAATAGTTTACAGATTTGGAAAGCCCCCCGCATTCTGGTCTTGGGTAATGCCAGATTCGGCGGGAACAGGTGATTAAAAAGGATTGCACTGTACCGTCTCAGTACACTAAAAGTGTCATCCTATCTTGGTCGTAAACTAGATGCTCCGTCAAAAATAGCATTTAAGCGTGTGCATGCGCACTATGCGCTTTAACGAACTTAGTCGTTTTTATAACGCGATCTCTCTCATAGACTCATATACGCTTATGCTCTACCCAGGAGTGTGTGTTCAGGGAACGAATCCAGGACAGGCGCCGCATACCCAGCTTGGCTGGTATGGCCGGTAGCTGTCCGGTCAATCGGAACTACACCACCCCCTCCTAGTTTGACATCCATGGCAAACGATCGCGCATTGCGGATCGATGCACAGACGTACACTAGGCGGGAATTATAGACTTCCCAGGTAGGCCCGTGGCTGGAGAGGAGTAGTGACGCAATAGACGTGTATTTAAGAGACAGAGCACATAGAGGTGCCAAAGAGGAGAGGGGATGCATACTTTTAGTTTTTAATTTTTGACCTAGAATTATTTTTCTTTGTTTTAATATTTTGGTGCGTGCTTTCAACTTTATTTAGCTAATGATTCCTAAACAATAGCTCGCATGGGTATTCTCTTTGGGTCCAGATAATTATTATCTCCGCAGAGAACACCGAAGCTCCAATGTACCACAATTTAAGTTTAAGATATATAATAATATAAAATATATGTATATCAAATATATAATTTTCACGCAACATACCCTTACGGGGTATCTAAAATATTACGCCCGAATTACTTGCGCACCCCGGGTAAATAAAGGGGTACGCAACACGTATCTTGATTTAAAAATATATTTGCAGCCCATTATAGTGGGTCCGCAACGGGCAGCTCTCGTTGACCCCATAGCCGTCCTGACATCTAAGACAGGAAGAAAAATAACAAGAAAAATAAAACATGATAATAATAACTCAAAAGTTAGTTTATCAGGCAGTCCCAGCGCAGCATGACGGGATTATGTCATTATTGCAGGGTGTTGTATTCTTTACGTCGCACACGACGTTCCTACAACACCGGAGTCCGCAGTGCTCATTTTGTGTGGGACACAGCTGGGCAACTTAAGTGCGCAGCTGTGTTGGATAACCGTAGTCATCCTAGGGACGGGATTCAATTGATCTAACATATATAATAAAAAGCAAAGTATTTAAAAAATAAATCACTAATTTGTAAGTTTCCATGAATCGCACCACTGATGTTCTACTGTATCACAAATGATCACACCACTGCTGCATAATTTCCCCACTGAGTCTGGGTCCTGCGACTGATGGTGGTTGGTCACTGTGGATGAACTATTAATGCTGAGATGCGTTCATTATCATTGGCACTTTCAGAAATGTCTGACCTGATGATGGCGGGAATATGAGCGTCTATAATGTCTCTCACAGTTACTGCGGGTGCTAGAATGTTTGTCCGTAAGGCAGCGGTGGTGCTAGTGGGTGTCGAGGTGATTGATGCTATGGTCTTCGTGATGGTCGCGGTAGCTGTGGTGGTTGTCGTGGCGATGACGGTGAGTTGAATCGTAGGCTGATGCAATGATGCGGGAGCCGATACGGTTGGTGAGACTTGGCGTACTTCAAGAGACAATTTGCAGCAACATTGGGCATGGGCTGAATGTCCTGCGTGTGAGTGATTCGTCTTTTCCCCGCGTATGGTCATTCCGGCGTAGTCCCCTTCCTGATGGCTGGATCAGAAAGACTGGGATGTGGATGTTGGATGACATGGGTTGGGGTAATGCTAATGGACGCAGGCTGCGACAGTCCCGGTCCCTCGGCTATGGTCAGGTCAGGAGGAGATGGTGACTGCGGGTAACTTGGAATCTCCATCTCCGTAGGTGTCGTGATAACTACCGATATCAGCTGACTGGCTGAGATTGCTTCGGACACTACGGTTGCGGATGCAGTGCCTGCAGTTTTGTGGCTGGTTACTGATGCGGGTGCTGCGGGACTGGATTCTGCAGAGGATTTATGCTTCTTGCTCCACTTCAGGACTGGTGTAGATGTGGTGACTGGAAGTGGAATAGTGCTCCGTGACGTGGCTGCTGGTAGGATTTCACGTCTTGCTTCCGGTATGTTGCCCACGGTAGTCATGGGAGGACGACGACTAACGGGATGTCTACGGGTAGTATTTTTCATGCAGGCAATCTTCTCGGTCAGAAGAATTTTAACTGGAAACCGAGATTCAAAATGCGTGGCTAAAACGGCACGATCCTAGTTTTCTTCCCCTGGAACTAATGTCACTTCTAACACACAGTGATGATGACGGAGCACATGGGTCACTCCGTAGCAGTTAGTGGTATAGAGATACTGACACGTCACGCAGAAGGCTGTCTGGAGGAGATGATCCTTGTTAACATGAAGTGTGCGGTCGGACTTTCTAGTAAAAGTTCTGGTACAGGGTTCTCCGTTAGCTAATAACGAGCTGAACAGGAATCTTTTTGAAACTGGTACCGATTCTTCTTCAGACGAATCTGACAACGCTAAATCTTCGAGAAGTGACATCTCGTTCCCGCATGGTAGTTGGCTGCGGGAACCTTATTTAAATCCTAAAGCCCTATCTCTTCATTTTTAGCTTTCCAGGCCAAGTATTGTAATAATGAACTAATAATAAGAACAGCAGAATTTAGTTTTCGACACGAAAGAAGCCTAATGCTATTTGTTCTTCCCTGGTGTCGAGTTTTGACAGGAAGACGAAGTTTCAGAGCGCGCTTCCTCCTTTTATACTATTTGGTGACGTCATAGACGGCGGATGACTACACCTGGAGGTTTTGACAGGTGATTCGGTCAGCCCTATATGGAAAGTTTCTCCTTTTTCCATTCTGATCGTCACTGGATTAAGTCTTCCCATGTAAAGTGAGTACTTTTAATTATAAGAGGAAAGGCTCACTAACTTAGTCTTATTTTAGTGCATTTAAAGTTTTCCGATCAACATAACAACAGGGTACTACTTATTCCCGTGGAGCCTTACGTTTTAATTAGAATGAGGCGGTTTTACATATTGGATGCTTATAAACTTGCCTATTTTAATTTTAGGCTGGAGCACCCGATGGGGTGTGTGGGAGCCTGGTGACATCAGCGGTAATTACCCTGACTCACCCTCGCCAGTCCTCCATCACGCTATGGTAGTTGCGTATTTTGGCGGCTCTTTGGTTTAAAGCATTTGATCCAATTTACTGGAAATAGTAGTGAAAGTCACATGGCCCTTGGAACCACGTGGTTGATCGGAAACATATGTGCTATTTACGGCGATGGCTGAGATACTGTTGCTGAGGTGTAGTCTTTTGTAGATGCAAGATATGGAAATATACATATGTTATACCAAGAATTTGATTTATAATAATGTCTCTATTTGCGCGGGTTCTTACACATGCGTCTTATAGTTGTCTGTAAAGGTAGTTCTCAGCCCGTGTTGATTATGGACTGGAACGCAGAGAAGAGAACTTTTGAAATTCTCCTTGTAATTATACTGTTAGATTTTTGATGCCGCTTTACTGGCCCGTGCGCTATTGATTTGTAGCACGGCAGAGCAGTTGTGTTCTTAATAAAAAATATAACCGTAAAGTTGTAAGTAATGTGATGTGTGGTTTAAACAGATTCATTCAGGCGGTAGATCAATGTTATTGATCCCGCCAAGATAGCTGCATTTTCTGAGCGGAAGGGCTGCCAAGCATTCTCCTCGATGGGTACAACTAGCTCCGTCCCGGCATAGACCAGAAACATTAATACCATTTAATAATGGTTAAATTACAGTACAACTCGGAGGTGGGTGCACACAGTGTCTATGTTTCTGACATGTTAGTGATTTGAATTTGATATGCGTGGCTGGTTATCTGAGGATGATACTTGCGCTGTGGTGAAGGTGACGTTTTTATGGCTGCCAGGTACGGGAATGGGGGAGGCGGCGTGATGTCAACTTTATCAAACCTTGAGGGTATTTCGCTCTGTAATGGCTGAACCCGTGGGCGGGACGGAGTTATTATGACCTGTCTGATGCTGTCATAACTTTGATCAATCCATTATCGAATTCAACTTTTCGGTGGCAAAATCCTACTCGTGACTGACGACAATGCGGGCATCTTGCTCTCTTAGTAATATTGACTGTTATTACGTGTATATGATGTATGTATATAGATTTAGGCTGTTTCCGTACGACGTCGGGGGAAAGGGAAGCGGAGGAACATTGGACAAATGTTCCTTCCATGACGCATACAGTAGATGGCTGCAGTGCAATCCTTATATATATATATATGATCAGTTCCCCCGTAACTAGATAAGGTGTGTGCGGGAGATTTGTTGGCTGTTGTTTGTTGACGATATTGTTGTTGTCAGATGTTCGGGCTGCTGTATGATGCCAATGTTAAAGTGAAGTGGGCACATTCCAGTTTTCCACGCTGGTGAACGCCTAGTCTGTTGTTATTGCGGGAGGTGGGGGTGTGCGGGAGATATTATTTCTCCCGCATCTTGTGCGGGTGGAACTGTTGCGGGAATTTTTATGTCTCTATCGGGAATTAATTAATACCAGTGGGTGCTGTTAAATGATGTTGTTGCCGGTGTTGAATGTCTCTGCTATGCTGAGTATAACCGAGTATGTATGTGATGTATGCGCAATGACGAATTGATGTATCCAGCATTGAGGGCATGTGTGTTGTGTATGTGATGACGTTCTGTCTGTGGTGTGATGTTCTGACTGCTCATGGGGGAGTATGGTAGGCCGAATGGATGGGGTGGCCTTTGGACAGGGGGATGTGGCCATCTCCCATTACATGACGGTTGGTGTCCTGTCATAGTTTTTAGACACGTGGAGAATTTGAGCCGAGAGTCTGCTGAGCAGTCAGCTTCCCTGCCCACCACGGGGGGTAATGTTGGTCGGTGCGGTGCGAGATGCCACCTCCTCTGTAGCAGCTGCCTCTCTCATATCTGAAGATTGATGGTCAACAGAGGACGAGTGGAGTGTGAAATGGACAAGGCCGGTGATGTCCGGACTTGGTGTATGGATGATAGACGCGAATTGGAGTGGTGGTGGTGGGACTATGGAAAAGTGTGTCCCTTGGGAGGGGCGTGGTTTCGCGGTTCTGGGGTGTGGTCGAGTACACCTTGTTGTACGGTTTTGCGGTTCTAGACACGCCAAGGCTTCATCTAGCCTCTTCACTTCCATGCTATTCATCATATGTTCCACTCCACGCGAAGCATGGCTTGGGTCAGCCGATCCTCTGCTTGTGGCAACTCTATGATGGGGGGGGGGGGCATAGCATGAAGTGTGTGGGAATGGGAAGAGATCGGAGGAACAGCTTTTCCATCCAGTCCCTTGGACAAAACAAACACAAAGTTCTTCAGATACGGCTTCCCAGATCGAGTAGACCCGTGCTGAGGAGGGAGAAGGCGAGTACGTATCTCGTCATCGTCGTCAGCATTAGACGCTTGTTCACCCGCATTCTGGCTTGGTAGAGGTGGGGTTGAACTGGCACCGCGGTGCTCTGCGCTAACCGTGGGAACACTCATTTCCATAGAAATATCTGTCTGGGTACCGGTGTCATGAGAAACGCCCAGACCAACTTCTGGTGTGGGGTCGTCACTGACACATTGTTTAAGCTGATCGAAGTGGATGACTGAGGTCAGGCCATCCGAAGCACGTATATGGTAGGTCACGTCAGACGTCTTACCTACTACCACATAGGGGCCTTTCCACTGCTAACTCAGTTTACTTGGCATGTTTGCAGACCGTCGTGAATCGTGTACCCAAACCATCCTTCCTGCTTCATAAGGATCTCCATGCACCCTCCGGTCATGCCACGTCTTTTGCTGCCGGTGTGCAGTGGATGGTGTTTCTCTCAGTAACTCGTGGGCTTGTTCTATCCTCTGCCACAAGAGTTCAACATAGAGAGAGGGAGAATTTGTCTCTCCTGTTATCCGAGGCATGGCCAGGGGGAGGGCTAATTCATAGCCTAACATTAACCGAGCAGGGGTATAATCCGTGGTGGAATGTACTGAAGTGCGGTAAGCCATGAGTACATATGGGAGCCATAGATCCAAATCTCTACAATCAAGGCGTGTTTCCTTCATAAGCATCTCCACGAGAGTTCTGTTGAATCTCTCTACCATCCCGTCACTCCAGGGGTGGTATGGAGTCGTCCTTGATTTGACGATATGGAACAATTTGCAGAGCTCTGATATGAGCCGGCTCTCAAAATTACTTCCTTGATCGGAGTGCAACTCATAGGGCATACCAAAATGGCAGAACACATTGCTTGCCAGGACCTCCACTACGGTGGATGCCTCTTGGTCTGGTAAAGCAAATGCTTCTAACCACTTCGTAAAGTAGTCTTGTAATACGAGGATGTGTTTATTTCCATCATCCATCATATTCACGGGTCCGAGCACGTCGATAGGCACACGCTCCCACGGTGCACCAACAATCTTAATTTGAGATGGTATGATATGATGTTGGCCAACAGTGCGTCTTTGGCATGGGATACATTTGGCAACCCATGCCTTGACATTATCGTGAATCCCGATCCAGTGGAATCTCAATTTGATACGGGCAACAGTCCTTTCCATGGCCAGATGCCCGGCGTTATCATGTAGTTGTTTTAAAATAAGATCACGATAACTCTCCGGGACTACCAGATGGTTATTAATGTACAGAACGGTATTTATTAATTGACATTCTTTGAACCATTGGTAATGATATTTTGCCGTGGTGGATAGTGGTGTTACCGATTCCTTAGGAGGACATACCCCTCCTGTATCCATGCGTATATATTTAGTGTCTGCACATCTGTTGTTTGGTGGTGTGCGATTTTCTCCGGATTCCATTCTGCGCACCTCAATTCGGGGAATTCTGAAGATGGCCGTGTTGACTGTGTCACGGTGGCGGCCTCTTTATGTTCAGCCTCCACGCCAAATCTACTGAGGGCGTCGGCATTTCCATGTAATTTGCCGGGACAGTGAACAGCGTTGAAGTTATAGGCCTGCAGGGATTCCTACAATCTCACTACCTGGCCCTCCGGATTTTTCAGGTTCCTAAGCCAGCATAGTGAGGCATGGTCTGTACGGAGTGTAAAAGGCCGCCAGTACAGGAAGTGTTTATAATGCTTGACAAAATGGACCACCGCCAATAATTCTCGCTTGGTGGTTGCGTATCTTGTCTCCATTTTGTTCAGAGTACATGAACCATAACCCAATACCTGCTCTGTTCCGTCTTCGGTGACCTGAGATAGAACTGCACCGAGCGAAAGCTGACGCATCAGCGTCTAAGATGAAATCAAGGTTTGGATTAGGGCAAGCAAGAATCGGGGAGGTTGTCAAGAGTTCCTTCAGCGCCTTAAAGGAACCTTCACACTTACTCGCCCACTCGAATGGTCGATCTTTTTTGGTGATCTCGCTGAAATGTTGGATATAACGGCGATAATACTGGCATAAGCCAAGAAAACTCTGTGTCTCTGTGGCTGAAGAGGTTGTTGGCCACTCTGCTACTGCCTTAGTTTTGATGGCTGGGTAGCCACTCCATCACCGGATATGACGTGTCCCAGGAACTCAACACTCTGTCTAAAGAGATGACATTTCTTGAGTTTGAGTTTCAAAAAGGCCCTGCAGAAACGGGAAAGCACAGTGTCCAAATTGATTAAGGTTTGCTCAAACGTTGGTCCGAAGACTGTCACGTAATCAATGTAACAGAGACAGATTTCCCATTGCAGGGTGGTTAATACCTGCTCAATGAGACGTTCAATAGGTCCAGGAGCATTGCACAAGCTATAGGGCATCTTGCCAGTAACCGCTAGCTAAATCAAGGGTACAAAACCACTTGGCTCCGGACAAGGAATCCAAGGCCTGATCTATCCGATGTAACAGATAAGCGTCCTTGATGCTAAGATCATTAAGGTGGTGGTAGTCAATGCAAAACCGCAAGGTTCCGTCCTTTTTACCTGCTAGTTCTATTGGGCTGGCCCATGGAGATGCTGAGGGTTTGATAATACTGGTCCGCAACATGTCGTTCACTTGCTGATGTGCTTCCGCTTCTTTATGAATGGGAAGACGTCATACCGGTTGACATACGGGGCGATTATTTCCTGTGTCAATGGAGTGTCATATGAGATGAGTTTCTCCGAGATCCATGTCTCCGGAGGAAAAACTATTGCAATATTTGTACAGTAGTTTCCGAATTTCGTGTTTCTGTGATTGCTGTAATCCAACTGTGGCATGTAGATATAAATCATGTAAGTGTTCAGGTAAATCATCAGTCATATACTGTGGTGTGTTGGTAGGTGTAGGTGATTGCAATGTGATTATGTCCACTAAATGGCCGCAGCGTACTCCTGGTTCCAGAGTGATGGGGTCTGCAGTACCATTGAACACTCTAAAAGGTATGTATTCCTTATTAGTAGTGTCCACTATCATGCGGGGACTTGCGCATTGAGAGGCGATCATGTAATCAGGGTCGGGTTCCAGCATGGCGATGTGTGTGTTGTTTCCTAACTGTGGTGCGGTGGCCCATAAGATTTGTTCTTGTCCCGGCTCAACTGTGGCTGTACTTGATAATATTACAACACCCGTGTCATATAATGACGATGCCGGTGCAAGAGGTATTCGTCGACCATGTATGTCGAGTTCCTGTTGTTTGCAATGTATGATGGCTTCGCTGGCACTGAGGAAATCAGAGCCAAGGAGGGCATCGTTATGAATCGAGGCGATGACAACTCGCTGTATGAATTGAATCTCTTCTATTTGGATGACTAAATTGACTACACCGGCTACGGACACATCAGCTACCTTAGCCATCTGCAGGTTTAAGGGGAGGCTTTTTATGAGGTGGGATGCTCTCATATAAGTGCTTGTTGAATACCGTGATTGAAGCACCAGTGTCAACGGTGGCACTGGTGGAAACACAGCTAAACAGACAGGTACATTTGTATATCACTTAGCGGTGTACCTGTGGAAGAGTTTCCAATGACGCCGTCTGTGACAATGGTGTCGGAGCAGAATCATTCTGTATGTAATTGGACTGTTTCTGAATCACTTCTTTTAATGTGGTGGATGGCTGAGTGACGAAGGGGCCAGTCTGTCGTCGCCGCTGCTGTGAGCGTTGTGGTGAAGGTGGAGCTGGGGGTAGCAATGATGATGGAGATGTTGCTGTTTCAGGGTATGCAGTATTAGTGTAGACAGTTGTCCGTACGGGATGATGGATCAGCTCCACCTGCACGAGCCATTTCTTGCAATGCTTCATTTGATGTTTTGGCAAAGCATAGAAGAAACAGCGATGCCGGTAGGGACCTGTTTCTCCCCATCTACATCGGTGTTTGCGAATCCAAGAGGCGGATTGAACCGTTTCTCCCGAGTCACTGCTGTCTGTGGATGCGCGAGATGATGTTGTGTGGGGTGGTGTTTTGCATACCACCAAGGGACAACGAGAATTCAGTGTCTTGGTGGCGGGATGTGGTGCTTGCAAAAACGTTGTTTCAGCGGAGGTGCTACAACCTACCACTGCCATTTTACAAAGGAAAGAAGGCTTGTTATATGCGGAGATAGAGGTGGATGGCGATGCTGCGGATGTGGGAGGCATCGTAGACATCGACATATGTGAAGCCATGCGTTTTGGTGTAGGTGTAAAAGCTGAATTTGGTTGGTAACAGTTGGCCACCGAACATTGTTGTACGAAGGCCGTAGTTGAGCCGGGAAGCAAATATAGGCACTCAGGTGATTCTACCTTCGGTGCCCTTAAGAGTTTGCTGGCTTCTCCGGTTGTGGCATGCTGCGGTCAGGGGCAGGCATTGTGGAAGAAGGTCAGTTAGGACACCGCTCCCTCCAATGGCCTGGCTGACCGCATCCGAAACAGGTGTTTGGTGGCGTTGCGGTGTTGGTGGTGTTCGTTGTCCTGAAGTGAGTGGTCACTAAATTGGTTAATGCGGAGATCTGTTTGTTGACCTCGTCTATGCGTTCCTTCATGTTGCCGTTGGTGTTATTGTTGCGCTGGTTCCCACGCCCGTGGGCCCCGTTGCAGCTTCCTCTGTGGGCACGCCCCCTTCCTCCATCCAGGCGCCTGATTCTCATTGGAATTTTGTACATTCGTTTGCGGTGGTGTTGGTGCAGTAGGTGTTGATGATCTGGGGGGGGGGAGCGTCAGTGGATGTGGCGATAGCTGCACCCTCTACCTCATTGATAGGGTGAAGTTGGCGTCGGCTGCTCTTTTCCGGCTCCAGAAAGTTTTCTATTCGGGTCGCAGCTGCCGTTAATTGGGCCAAACTGCCGTGGTCACCAAGAAATAGTTTTTCTTTCAGGGCGGGTTCACCGCTTAATGCATCGATGAAGGTGTCAAGAGGCAGATGTATTACGCCTTCTATGTTGGTGCTAGGATAGGCGCGCATGACTACCCTTCTAATTTGACTAGCTAACTCTGGATGAGTTTCTCCCGTGCATCGTCGGAGACTTTTGAGTTGTAGACGACTCGTTTCTCTGAGAGCTGTGTCGCCAAATCGCTCAGTTAATGCTCGTTCTAATTGGGTGTAAGTAAGATCCGCAAGAACTTGAAGGGCTTTTCCGGAAAGCTTTGTGGAGAGATATTCACCCATTAGCTGATCGTTCCAATGGTTAGTTCGACTTATTATCTCGAACTGTATTTTATAATCGGTCCAGTCATTCTCCCCCGCTAAATTCTGGAATGACTCAGCCAAGACCACAGGAAGAATGAAGTGGTTGAAATCCAGGTGGTGGTGGTATCTGCGAGACTGATGAATATACTGAGGCTGGTCGTTATGCAGGTGGTGGTGGTGGTGGTGGTGGTGGTGGTGGTGGTGTTTCCCGTCGATGCCGATGCCGAGGAGCGAGAACACGCATACTCCAATTCAGTGAATCCTGCCCTGTTATAGAACCATAAACCGGCATGGGTCTATGGATGGGAGGCAGAATATTATGAAGATCGCATGAACGTTCTTCTCGGGGTGAGGACTGATATTCCTCATATGGTGGTAGTGCAGTCGGCTGAGGGTTGTGGTGTGTAGCATGACTGATGTACTGGTGAAAAGGTTGTGCCGATTCCTCCCGATGATGCTGTGTTGTTCCCCTCGAGTATAGTGTTGTGTTTGAAGGGGGCGGCGGGGGAGGTTGTCTGTAATATGGATTGTCACCCTGACATATGGTCTCCATAGATAACATGGGTGAATAATAGTAGTCTGAAGGATTATGTATTTGCCCGTAATCAGGTCTTTGTCATGATCGTCCACGACTCGGCCCTGATGGAGTTGGCCTGTCACGGATGTCCGACATGGTTCTAAACTCTGTTCCCGCCTGTTAGGCATCCAGAAAGGTGCCGTCACTGACAGGCGAAAACAGGTTATATTGCGGGTTGTTGGTCCTACTGGTGGATTTCTGGCATAGTCGGTGAGTATGTGAGCTTGGAATCCATCGTATGACGCTACCTCTTGATCGAGGGAGTCGTCGCAAAATGGAGATGGTATAGAACTAAGCTCACTATACGGTGTGGGCATGAGTTCGCTGTGCATTAATAATGATGTTCTTCAAGCCCCACATCGGGCGCCACTTGTAGCTCATGGGGTAGTGTCGGGCCGTTCTGGTGTCTGGTGTTGACTCACCGCTCCGCAGGTGCATGACGAATGATGACGCTGGTTAGCTTCTGGTCTCTGGGTGACGGATCCTGTACGATACTGCCCTACGGGTAACAAAGACCGACTCCTAAGGCCGGTGGAACTCAATCATTGCGGTGGGGCCGTGCGACCATCATCTCGAACATTAAACACAACAGTCTCATCCCAAGAGTTTGTGTCACCAGTATGCATGTCCGTAGCAATTTCGTGATGTATGGACTTACAAGATTTAATTGGTGACATAATTAAACTAAGTCTATACAATAGTTTTACCTAAACAGACCGTCAAGTAAGCTAGATAAAAATAATGAGCATACGAAAATACAAGACATAGAGACAGCCTGATGAACTTTTAAATGTGGGGCTCCCGGAGGTACCACACAGACTTGTAGGTCTGCATAGGTATCCCCGCAAGGCAGGCTCCCATACACGAGACTTAACTAATTAACTTAATATAAGCTATTATACCTCTAAGCTGAAAGGAAAGAAAATTATCTTGTAGTGACGGAAAATCATGTGCCTCATGGGGGCACTACTCCTAGTGCTAGTTTGGGTGACGAGTATTATCCTCGCGTGGACCATCATCACTGAATCCTTGCGAGAGGCAAGTGCCTCGCGCGGGCCTCTGTCACGGGAAAATGTTGCCACTACATAAAGCGGGAGAAGAGTAGTCGTCGAAAGGGGCCAACTCTAATATTTAACCAAAATGCTGTAAAGAAAAGACCATACCTAGTGAGATTATGACTATAATGTTGCGTGCTGTTTTACGTGAAGACGGGACGAACGATTCCCGAAGGATTCCCACGTCACCGTCTTATGTAATTCTTAGTATGCTGAATTAGTAGTTGCCGCTTTTATTTATGCAGGCCTTCTTCTATGCTTAACCTACTATTTAGTTTTTAGAGACAAGAATTATTTTAGCCTGCAAATGGCTGGCGTCTACCTAGCTTTTAGATACGGCTGTCATTGAGAACAGATGCCCTAAGACATCAATACTGAAGACAGCATGCATACATGTTAATTAGTAAGATCTCCGAACTGGATAAGATTCCGGACATCTCACTCCATAGCCACATAAAACGTCACAGGACATTGGTTACTTTTCACAAAAACATTTTTAGGCAACTGATCTATCGTTATGGTTGGGGTAAGAGAGACGAATACCCACCGTAAATGTCCTTCCAGTGAGGGCGTGGCAGATTTGAATATCATGCCCAGACATTCTTATGGAATTCGGTGGAGATGCGCATCTTTCCCGTCACCAGGTCCTATGGAACTAACTTTTTAACCTGTCGTTATGTTTAAACACAAGTTGCCCAGCTATGCACGGCGGTGTGGGAGGATTGTTCAGCAGATTAAAGAAAATAGTAATTAAGACATGTTTTCGCAGTGCTTTCCTACATTGGCAAAGGTGTTAACTACTGAGTATCTGAAGATACATGGGAAATGTGTGTGACACCACACCCTGACCATCAGCGCTCGGAAACCCCAATAGTTTCCCAGGGTCGGATCAGCCCATGGTGCGGATAGGGACATCCAAACAAGTACGAAGCCACAAGGCTTAGTAGAACATGAAGAGAGACAATAACTTAGAAATATGAGGCCCTTTAGGTATTTTGGCCAATCTTACACAACCTTGCCGGCGTGTGGGGCTAAATTATCGCAACTACCGGAAAAGAGGCGTACACTATGTGTTTCCTAACGAAGAAACTGTCTCTAATCATTTGCACCCATCTTATCGAGCTGAATAGAAAAGGTTTTTAGTCGGTAGCATGCCGGGCTAAACAGAGTTATAGCACGGACAGCGACCTCAGTGAAAAATTGTTGGTGGCGGGAGAAAGTGCTGCATATATAAATGTTGCTGTATGGTGTTGCCTACATGCACTGCGGTCCTATATTTTCTACAAATAAACAAAACATATGAACTGATGGCAACTGGCCATATATAAACTAACCAGAATAATCAATACAGTGTGAAATGATCAGAATAATATATCTATGGTACAGGTTAAGGAACCTACTACGGTGCGGTTAGCGAAAACACCTTACAGAAACTAAGAATAACTATAAACAGATACAGAAATTATAACTAGCGGTCCTAAGACCATTGTGGTGCCTTTTAGTCATCGGGACCGTTTATACAGATATGATATAATTATCAAAGATATAATTAATGGAATAATTAAAATGTCATGTATAGTTACTTGAATAATCGGTGGCCATTCTTAAGTCTGGGCTATCGTGTAACTGAAATTGATACGTTACTCTTAGGTTGACATGAGTTGATGCATTCTCTGGAAGCTGGAAAGTTTCCGCAGGCTGTTTTCCGCAAACAGGATTCCTGCAAGCAGCTCAATGATGGGAGCGGATCGAACTCAGGACTGTAATCACAATATAGAATGTCTAACGAGTAGTCAGCAAGAGATATAATAACATTGCTGCTGTGACGAAAGTTCCCGTACACCGATGGGACAGATGGAAGTTGACAACAACCCGATCATAAGAGGGGGTTGTTGAATGCGGATGACGATACATAACTAAGCTTAATGGTGCGGGGTACATCAGATAAACCTGCACAACATCAGTGAGGGGACGGTTAAATAACCACTTTTTGGCGTGGCCAGCAGATCCGGCGAGTCATCGACCAAAGAACATCGCTGCCTCTACAGCTGTAGAATCACATTTCAGGCCGGGAAAGGCCTCACTGCAAGTTCATGTTCCGAATTAGTTCTTGATATATTCGTGAACAATATCTAAAAAGTTCCAAAAATGCTCCCGCAGGCAACGGGAGTTACAAAATTGCTTTAGTGCGGTGGGTTGGATTACTGCTGGCTACGGGAGAGAAACCGACAGAAAGCGAAGTGATCTGCGTAATGCCTGTCGTGCAGATAGTAGCTGACACAGGTCCAACCTATTCGGCCCCCGGCCGAGGATGCTCTCGAGCTCTGGATCCTGTCTCCTTTTATACTACTTGTGACGTCACAGGCGCAGGCTCCAACCAATCATCGGTCGAGCAACAGCCAATCAGCGTGTGGCTAATAATAATGTAGTCAAATGTTCTAGAACATTCTAGACGTTCTGCGTACACGTGGTTATGACGTCACGGCAATATTTTGAAGATAATCAAAAGGGGTTTTCCGTGGATAACTCAGCCATTTCTTAACCGATTTTGAAATGGTTTACAGATTTTGAAAGCCCGTCAAATTCTGCTCTTGGTTACTGCCAGATTCGGCGGGTACAGGTGATTAAAAAGGATTACATTGTACTGTCTCAGTACACTAAAAGCGTCATCCTATCTTGATCATAAACTATGTGCTCTGTCAAAAATAGCATTTAAGCGTGCGCATGCGCACTATGCGCTTTAACGAACGTAGTCATTTTTATAATGCGATCTCTCTCGTAGGCTCATATACGCTTATGTCTCTACCCATGGGGGGGGGGGTGTCCAGGGAACGAATCCAGGACAGGCGGCGCATACCCAGCTTGGCTGGTACGGCTGGTACCTGTCCGGTCGATCCGAACTACACCATGAAATACCTGTCTTGGTGGTAAATAATGATATTGCCGAAAAAAGTTATGTACAGGGACAGTGTTACGGAAGGTTTCTCCAATCGAAGTGCTTGTTTGCAATACTGTGGATAAGAGAAAAAAAAGTAAAATTAGGCAGTTACTTTCTGATTTTCGGTTTGTTTTTGCTAATTGCGACAACGAGGTGGGCCGCACCTCGCTTACTACTTTTGACATACTGCAGATAACTTGCCGGTTGCGTATAAATTTTTGATGTACTCCATTTGGCCTTCGAGATGAAGTTAATCGGCAGTTGAAAGATATGGGGCCTCGAAATGTTATTGAAACGTCAATTTCTCCCTGGTCATCACCAATCGTGTTGGTTCCTAAACGTGATGGGATTTTCGTGGGCTTAATCAATCCACTGAAACTCAGATTTTCCCACTACCTTCAAACTGAGAGTGTCTGAAATTTCTACAAGCGTCTGTATTGTTTACCATGCTTGACCTCTATAGTGGATATTGGCAGGTGCAGATTACACCTTGTGATCAGAAGAAAATTGCATTTACTACAGAAAATGGCCATTGGCAATTTAAGATCATGCCTTTTGGCTTGAAAAACGCCCCGGCTGCATTTTCAAGATTAATGTCAAATATTTTCGAGGGGTTGCATGGAAATAGCATTTCTTGTTATATGGATGATATCATTGTTGGTGGGAAAAATATTTGAGAATCGTGTTTCTCTCTTACGCTCTGTATTTGAGAGGTTGGTAGCAGCAAATCTTACCATAAATTCCAAAAAGGTAGACATGTGCAAAAATGTATTAAAGTTTGTAGGACATATTGTCTCAGCTAATGGTATACGGCCTGATCCAGAAAAGATTAAGGCCATAGTAAACTGGGCCACGCCAACCACAACTAAAGAATTGCACCTTTTTTTTAGGCCTTTGTACATATTATTCTGATTTCATTCCAAACTTACAAGTTCATGCAGCAGTTTTAAATTTGATAACAGGTAAAGCAGACTTTTATTGGAATGATGCTCGTGAAGCTGTGTTTAAAGATTTAAAGTAAGCATTGTCGTCAGGTTGTATGTTGCATTTTCCTGATATGACTAGCAAATTTGAGCCCACCACTGATGAGTCGGTTTGGGTTGTGTGCTATCTCAGAGGGATCAGTTTGGGTTTAAACGGCCTGTGATGTTTGCTTCAAAAGCATTTGCTGGCAATGAAATAAACTGGCATACCCGTGACAATGAAGCGTTTGCCCTTATTTTCGTCCTACGGAAATTCAGATATTATTTGCTTGGGCATCAATTTAGCTGGTACGCAGATCATAAAGGGCTACAATGTCCTAGGAATACTAAAGATCCACGGGGAAGGTATGCTAGGTGGCTGGAAGAGTTGTCAGAATTTGATTTTAATGTTGAGTACATACCAGGCCGTGAAAATCTTGTTGTGGATGCTTTATCCAGGACTGTTAATATAGTCCAATCTAAGAATTTAACTATGGAACAATTTTGTCATACGCAAATTGGTAATCCTGTCCTTAAACAAGTGATATCTCATAAACGTTTGGGAATTCATATTTCTTCGTCTGAGGCTGTAATGAAATGGTTAAAATGGTGTGATTCATTAAGCTTGGAGAATGGAATTGGCTTATTATTTGTGGAACACTCTATAAGTAAGCAAAGGGCCCATCAATTGGTTGTGCCAGACTCCTTAATCCCTGAAATGTTGCTTCAGGCACATGATAACACTGGGCATATGGGATCGGAAAAGACTGAAAATTTACTTAAAACAAATTATTTTTGGTCAACAATAAAACAGGATGCGAAAAATTATTGTAAATCATACCTTGTATGTCTGTGGTTAGTGGGACCTAACCCTAAACATCATGCTAAGTTGTGCAGGACGTCTCAACCTTCTGAGCCGTAGGAGGAAATTGCGATAGATTTAAAGGGCCCCATTGGTTGTAATTGCACTCATTCTGGAAATAAATTTCTGCTTGTCGTTATAGACCTGCTTACCAGGGCGGCTGAAATGGTTCCTATTACGAACAAAAGAGCTCAAACGGTAGGTGATGCACTCGTTAGAAATGTTTTCAGTCATCACGGAATACCGGTCTCAATCTTGACATATCGCGGTTGTAAGTTTAACAATAATCAACTTGCAGATCTGGCCCGAATTCTGGGTATTGACAAAATGATGGTCCAGTCCAATAGAGTTGTAGAAAGACTTAATAGAACCATTGGTCAAATGCTACGGAAAAATGTTAATGAGTTTAACAACTGGGATTTAGAAATTCCGTTTGTCCAATTCAGTTATCACACTCATTTTCATGAATCAACTGGATACTCACCATTCTTTTTATTGTATGGGCACGAACTACGAACTCCTGCAGTAATTGTAGAGTCATAAGCGTGTAAGACAGGAAGTTGACCTGCTAGTTGGGGGTGGGGAACATCTTGCTAAGAAACTTCAGGGTGCTTATAAAGAGGTGGTGGAGAGGGATAGTCTTGCTAAAGCCAAGCGGGTGGAGGGAAGTGAGAATAATGTGGTTAAACACCATTATTATCTTGTGGACAAAGTAAGAATATATTTCCCTCCTAAACCTGAAAGACTATCTAAGCTTCAGTCATGTTGGGAAGGGCCGTTTGAAATAATTCAATGTCGTCAGGGCAATACCTTTAGGGTAAAGGATTGTAAAAAACTTCCGGAAGAGATTCTTACGTCATCATGATCTAATCGCTCCCTTCCCTGAAAGATTTCCCTGACTAAGACCTAAGGAAGTGAAAGATTTTCCCCTTGATGTTGAAATGTCTGGCACAGAAATTCCACAAAGTCTCATACATCATAAATATTGTAGTTCGGATCGACCGGTCGGGTACCAGCCATTCCAGCTAAGCTGGGTCCGCACCGCCCGTCTAGGATTCGTTTCCTGAACACGCCCCTCTTGGTAGAGCTATAAGCGTATATAGGCCTATGGGAGAGAGAGCGTGTCTAAAAACGACTAGGTTTGTTAAGACGCATTATGCGCATGCGTGTGCCGGGACTCTGTTTCTATGGAGCGCGTAGTTGTGACCTAGATAGGATGGCACTTATAGTGTACCGAGCTGGTACTCTGTAATCCTTATCAATTGGCTCTTCCTGTTAAATCTCGCATTAATAAAGACCAGAATTCGACGGGCTTTCCAAATCTGTAAACCATTTCAAAATCGGTTGAGAAATGGCTGAGTTATCCAGGAAAAACTCTTCTTGATTATCTTCAAAATATTGCCGCGACATCATAACCACGTGGACGTAAAGCTTCTAGAATGTTCTAGAACGTTCGACGACGCTATTATTAGCGATGCGCTGATTAGCTGTTGCTCGAATGATGATTGGATGAAGCCTGCACCTGTGAAGTCACGGAGAGTATAAAAGGAGAAGCGATCCAGTGATCGAGAGGATCCTCGGCAAGGGGCCAAACAGGTTGGAGCTGTACCAACTACTATCAAGCACGATACACATCTTCTTTTGTTATGTGTCGTGTTTTTATCCCATAGCGTGCAGTCTCCAACCCACCGCACTAAAGCAATTTTGTAACTCCCCATCTGCGGGAGTAACTTGGAACTTTTGATAATCGTTCACGAATACTACATCTACATTCGGAACACAAACTTGCGGTGAGGCATTTGTGGCCTGAATATGTGAGTCTACAGATGTAGAGGCAGGATGTTCTTTGATGGATGACTCGCCGGATCTGCTGGCCAGGCCTAAAAGTGGTATTTCAAACACCGCCGCACCAATCATGTAGGTTCTTTTGACTTTCGACCGCAGCAAGTAAACTCTGCCAGGTGCGTCTTCGGAGCTGGTTGATGTACCCAGCACCGTGAAATCTTGTTTTGTATCTTCATTTGCCTCTTACAACCCTCGCTAGTGATTGGGTTGTTTACACCTTCAATCCATGCCATCGGTGTACAGGAACTTTCTTCACCATGTAGTACTATCGTATCTTTTACTGACTGCTCGTTAGACATTCTATTAGGCCTACAGCACTAAGTGATGTCCTTCCCCCACCATGAACGTTCTTACGGGATTCTTGGTTGCGGAAAACAGCTTACCGGAACCTACCTGCGGGAACCAGCCAGCGGGAACTTTCCAGCCTCCGGAGAGTGCATCATCTCACGTCAACTACGGATTGACGTGTCAATTTCAGTGACACAGTAGCCTAACTTGTGAATGACTACCAAGTATTCAAGTAACTATACTTCACCGTTTAATTATTTCTCTATATAGGTTTTGTTAATTATCTCGTATCCATATTAATAGTTCCGATGACTAAAAGGAACCATAACGGTCTTAGGACCTATAGCTATAATTTTTGTATTTGTAGATAATTATTATCATTTTCCTCAATGTGTTGCTAACCGCACTATAGTAGGTTCGTCAACCTGTATTACTATATATATCTTAATCGTTGACACCGTATTGTTTGTTCTGGTTAGATTATGTATGTATATGGCCAGTGGTCATCCGTTAACTTGTTTTGCTTAAGCTATAGAAAATATATGACTGCAGTGCAGGTAGGAAACACTATACAGCAACATTTATATATGCAGCATTTTCTTCCGCCACCAACAATTTTTCACTGAGGTCGCTGTCCGTGCTATAATTCTGTTTAGCCTGGCATGCTACCAACTAAACCTTTTCTATTCAGCTCGATAGGATGGGTTCAAAATGATTAGAGACAATTTCTTCATTACATACTGTGTAATATACTCTTCTCTTCCGGCAGTGCGATAATCTAGCCCCGCACTCCGGTAAGACTCATAACTCCAAGATGTTGTCTCTCTTCATATTCCTCTTAGCCTTGTGGCTTCTTAATTGTTTGGATGTCCCTATCGGCACCATGGGCCGATCCGACACTGGGAAACTATTGGGGTTTCCTAGCGGTGATGGCTACGGTGCGGTATCACATACACCTCCCCGCATATCTTCGGATGCTTAGTAATTAGCCCTTTAAGCCAATGTAGGAAAGCACTGCGAAAACACATGTATTAATTATTATTTTATTTACTGACAAACCTCCCGCACCGCAGTGCAAAACTGGCAACTTGTATATAAACCTAACGACAGGTTAAATGGTTAGTTCCATAGGACCCGGTGACGGGCGAGATACGTATTCTCAACGATCTGCCACGCCCTTACGGGAAGGACATTTACGGTGTGGATTCGTCTCTCTTACCCCCACCACAATGATAGGGGATATGGCCTAATAATGCTTTTGTGAAATGTAAACCATGTCTTGTAATGTTTCATGTGGTTATGAAGCGGAATGTCCGGATTCTCACCCAGTTCGGAGATCCTACTAAGTAACATGTATGAGTGCTGTCTACAGTATTGATGTCCTCGGGCATCTGTTCTCCATGACAGCCGTGTCTAATAGCTAGGTAGATATCAGCCAGTTGCGGCCTAAACTAATTCTTGTTCTGAAAACAACTAAAAGGAATTAAGCAAAGCAGAAGGCCCGCAGAAATAAAGCGGCAACTACTAACTCAGCATGTTAGGAATCACATAAGACGGTGACGAAGGAATAATACACACCCCTATAGTCATAATCTCACTAGGTATGGTCTTTTCTTTCTACAGCATCTTTGGTTTGAAATATTAGAGTGGGCCCATTTTTGCCTAGTAATTTTCTCCCGCTTTAAGCCATGGCGACACCTTCCCGAGACAGAGGCCAGCGCGAAGCACTTGCCTCTCGCAAGGATTCAGCGACGACGGTCCATGCCAGGATAATACTCCTCACCCAAACTAGCACTAGGAGTAGTGCCTGCGTGAGGCACATCACTGTTTCATCTGAGATAGCCTTCTTCCTTTCAGCTTAGGGGTATAATAACCTATCTTAAGCTAAATAGCTATGTCTCGTGTACGGGAGCGTCTCTTGCGTGGATACCTCTGCGAACCTACGAGTGTGGTACCTCCGGGAGCCCCATGTTTAAAAGTTCATCTACCTGCCTCTATGTCTTGTATTTTCGTATGCTCTTACTGTAGTTTTATCTAGCATATTTTCAATTAGTTAGGTAAACGTATTGTATAGACTTATATTTTAGGTCACCAAATCAAATCTTGTAAGGCCATAGATCACGAAATTGCCATGGACAGGCATACTGGTGACCCAAATTCTTGGGATGAGGCCGTTGTGTTTAATGTTCGTGACAATGGTCGCATGGCCCCACCAGAACGATTGAGTTCCACCGGCCTTAGGAGCCGTTTTTTGTTTCCCGCAGGGCAGTCTCGTTCAAGGTCCATCACCCCGAGACCAGATGCTAACCAGTGTCATCACTCGTCGTGCACCTACGGCGTGGCGAGTCGACATGAGACATCAGAACAGCCCGACACTACCCGGCGAGCTACAATATCTATTTGAGAACTCTGATGATGAATTGTCTGAATATCATGGCGAGACTAATCTAGAAGAAGGCACTCAGATCCCATCATTTGTGCCACTGGATGACGCTAGTCTAGATCAGCCTGTTGTAGATGATAACCGATGTCTGTCTACTGCACTTGGTGGCAACATCAGGCGCAGTGGCTGCATAGGTGTACCCCCTGTGCGTTATGGATAAATGAACATGAGTGTATAAGCTGCACAGTGTTAAATTTAATATAAAAAAACTTTGGAAAAAAAATGATTAAGCTAGGAAGTGTGTAACATGATAAATTCATATTCAGGTTCACATTTGGAATCTGGAGTTTTGGACACGGGATTCTCGTGGTTCACGAGATTTGCTTAGTAGTTAAATTGGACGTTACCTTGCCAACGGAGAGACAAGGTTAAGTTGTGTGGTAGCCTACGTGTCAAGTTAAAAGAGTCCTCTCAGTAGATTTCCTCCGCCAGAGAAGGCTTAGCCAACAAGAGAGTTAAAGTGGTCGGCTGGATGTCTAGCAACATATATAATTTACATCCAGTCATCAGTTCCGGACCGATATGGATATGTCAACTGTTAACTACCTTGGATTTCAAGGGTGCTCCCACCAAGGGGAGGAACCTCCAACACAAGAAGAAGAAAGCGGTGGCTGGCGCGTGTGCAGCACGCGCGTGCCTTCAGCGCTGAAAGAATTAATGTCTATTTCAGTGCTGAAGTGCATCCGGTCACCAGGACAACAAATATGTAAACATATGTACGTGTACATGATGTATGAATGTTAATAATAATAATAATAATAATAATAATAATAATAATAATAATAATAATAATAATAATAATAATTATAATAATAATAATAATAATAATAATTATTATTGGGCATAATGATAATAACAATGCGACAATAATAATAATAATAATAATAATAATAATAATAATAATAATAATAATAATAATAATAATAATAATAATAAATATGTTGTTGTTGATATCCTTATTATTCAGCATGAGTATACATGTAATACTGATGAGAAACGTAACAGGGATAATGAGTATAATAATCGTAATTTCACTGAATATCAATAATACTTCGCAAGACAGTTACTCCACTCCCTCCACCTCCCCTCTCTCACCCCCCCCCCCCCCCGCCTCCCTTATGTAAAATTTTCTGTCACAAGTCATGTCTCGACTCGTAACTTGTTTAAATGTAAACATAATCCATGATTCTGTAGTCGCTGCGTGGTGGTTAGCCGTAGACAATCTAACCGATGCGGCTCATACTCAGGAACGGTGAAGAAGAACTTGTGTTGGATGGCTAGTAGATAGTCAGGTACCAAATATAAAGTTTCAATTATGTGGTTGTGAAGAGTTCCATACTAATGCAGATTAAAGCTGCCCTATCTATTACTGAAGGCTACAGTGAAAGTTAAATTGATACACTATAATCATTCGAGGCACAAGACCATACACACCGCATAGTTCATGCGGTACATAAAACAGTGTGAACTGAGATAAGAGGATGTGATAATGCCACCTGGGTTGTGTATGGTGTTATGCCACTCTCTCCCACCCCAGCGGGCGACCCAGCTTAGGAATTAATTAAGCACGTCTATAAGCACCAATGCTGAAAGCTGAATCATGCCTTGGAAATTATGGCCCTACACGGGAATAAGTAGTTCCTGGTTGAATGGTTGATTGGAAAGCGGTGATCCTGGGATATTAATGATGAAGTTTGCCTTCCTGCCTTATTATATATACCTACTTTCCCTTCCTGCACGCCCACAAGAGGGCATGGGGAATTAAAAGCAAATTTAAATTTAAATATTAAGGTGGCCGCACTGCGCAGGGTGAATCTCGGTTAAAATCCGGGGCATGGTCTCCCTCCACCATTTGACGTCACCAAAAAGTATAAAAGGCAGGATTCTTGCTCAGAACTTCATCTTCCCCACAACTCGACACAAGGGAAGGTCACACCGGCATTAATACCCTTTTGTGTCACAATCAAAATTTCAGTGGATTACTATCACGTTTAAATATATAAAGACTTAGTTACATAAGTGTTGCGTCTGCGCCGTAACCATGAAGTTTCCGGACTGGTAATATGCCATTGGGCAGTGATTTGGCAATGTCGACAAGCTCTGATAATGACGCGGTTCACTCAGCCATGGGTAGACACCCCTGTGAATGGACTCCTCCAGACGAGCAGAGTTACGTCTGCATATGGACTGCAATCATCAGTTAGAAAGAGAATTTTGTTGGACATGTTACACCCTGTTTTTGGCATGGCGATTTGGAGTACCGCTCTCTATGACCACTGGACATGAAGTGTCAGTAATAAACTTAGGACGTGTGAGGAAATGATGGACTGGGCCAGTCTTGGGCCGAGAGTAGCCTCGCATCTTCCATCTTCTGTTATTCATGGAAAGTTGAGGAGATTGTGAAAAGGATTTCTGCACAATGCTGTACCTCCTACAGGTGAACCCATTGCCATATTG
This sequence comes from Chaetoderma sp. LZ-2023a, assembly GCA_034401795.1. NCBI lineage: Eukaryota > Metazoa > Mollusca > Caudofoveata > Chaetodermatida > Chaetodermatidae > Chaetoderma > Chaetoderma sp. LZ-2023a. The sequence goes on from CM067365.1 coordinate 77,182,238, forward strand.
GACCCTATGGACATTGCGCCACCTTCCTCCAGGGAGCTGGAAATAGTGGAGTCGGCCTCTGAGAAAGTTTCCATAGCTTCGAACTGTGCGGATATAAATGTTCATGTAGCGTCGCTAGTGACATTAGTGCCAACTCATGAAATCAGCCCTGTGCGCGATCCATCAGTGCATAATCTGACCACACCATTCAACAGAAAACCACGGTGCATAGCAAAGTCGGCGGTGGCGGATAATTCCAACTTTGCAGTGTCCTGCATCATGACCAACTGGCTTCTCGCCGCACAACACCAGCGACGCGACATTCCTGCAACACTGCCAAATCCACAGTATGCGATGCCCACCATCACTAGTGCGGCAACACCCATCAGTTCCATGCCAACAATTGCCTCCACACCAGCGCCATCAGTCAGCACCAGCGCAGTACCCGCAGCCACTTCTACATCAAACCCATTGACCAACATCACGTGACAGCCACTATCCACATTCACCCCAGTGTTCACCATTGACTGGATGGCGACAACATCGGTGGCCAGCTCTGCAAGTGACTCTATTGTGGCGATGGCCATCTTTGCAACTGTGGGCGATTATACGAACATTCTTGTTATTGTGCTCAACAATTGGGATGAGACGGCGGTGTTCGCCATTGATGGGAATGCTCGCCCGGCCCCAATGGAGCATGATCGTTCCACAGGCCAAAGAGGTCGGTCTTTACATTCACTGGTTGCCCGCAGTCTCCCTTCCGCATACCCGAGGCCAGCTAACCAGCATCGTCGGGTTAGCGCGTACTGCGCGTATGAGTCGGAGTCCAAGGAATAAACAGCGGAGAAGTGCGGCGCTGGATATACAGTTGCTGATGATGCTATATTCTTTGGAAGGGACCGCAATTGTTTAAGAATTGACAGTTCGAATAGTTCCAATGTACTAATCTCAGCCTTTGTCATTTGAATGACCACTAGACCAAACAGTAATCTTGGGAGACAGTTGAAGTTAACGGGGAAAGTCCACAATTTCCATGAAGTCCAGCTCCCACCAGTGAATAGACTGCTCTGCATGTTGCTTGAATGCGTTTTTCTACATTGTCTATCCCATTTGTTGACCATTCTATACCTAAGTAAGTTTCACAATTAGATTCAAAGGTATGTCTGTGTCCTAGATGAATAACTGGAGCAGATTTAGTTTGCTTGTTTAGAGAAATCAATGCACTGTTTCCAGAGTTTATAGTGTAGCGCTCTTGAAGTGTGTAGTGATGAACAATGTTTAGAAGCTCCTGTAGGTGACCAGTGTCCTGGGCTAATAGGGCTATGTCATCCATACACTTGGTGCACTGTAGTTAATGTGCCCAATTTTAGCACCAAAATTTACATCTTCAATTATTTTGAGAAGGTTGTTATTGAAGAGTTTGTAATGGATTGTTTAGAGAATTCCACCTTGGCATACTCCTTGGCATATCACAAATGGGTCTGAGAGAATTCGGTTCTTCTTGACGGAAGATTGTGCATCAGTATATATCTCTTTGATGGTTCGCCATAATGATCCTTCAAGTCCAATGTTGTAGATCTTTTGAGTAAGAACGCATGCCACACTACATCGAATGCTTTGCAAGCATCTAATGCTACCATACTGAGCTGCTCATGATTTTCTTTAGCTTCATTGATCACTTCTGAAATAATAAGTGCTGTCTTTACTGATGATGATCTTTCAGTGAAACCTCTTTGCAGTTTTGACTGAACGTTATCATGCTGTTGTTTTGTCCATTGTAAAATTACTTTTTCCAAGATCATGCCTACAATTGAAAGAATGGCTATTCCTCTGTCGTTGCTAGGCTGTTTTATCATCTGTGCCCTTCTTTAATACTGGAGTTAATATTCCTTGCTTCATATCAGATGGAATGTAGCATGTACTGATTATATAGTTCAGCAGCTTTACGAGATGATGTGTTACCACATTTGGTGCATGCTTTAGGTGTTCTGCTGTTAGCCCATGCGGATCTGCTAATTTGTTATTCTTAGATCCTGTAATGATCTTTCGGATCTCTGCTTCGGTTACTGATTCACATTCTGTCCAAGTAGTACAATATTACACACGTCTTCAATTATCTTGATATCCAGTCCCACAATTCTCTTGTGCTCTTCATTGAAGGCTTGGTCTACCATGGGGATGGCGAGTGAACCAAAATGGTTCTTGAATCCGCTCAAGATGCCAGCATCATCATTGCATATTTCACCATCAATGATAAGCTGATGCGCCCCTCATTGATGAGTTATGCACTGCTTTGCTGTCAACATGAAAAATGTATCCGTGTCATTTTCACGAGCGTCCATAATATTGTTATGCAATGATGTTCTCTTTTTACTGTTTAGTAGTCGCACTGCTTGTCTCAGCTGCTGTTGAGCTTCTTTATGATTGTTATTGGTATTGCTGTTGTTACTGTTAGGCCTAACATTAATGTTCCATACATAGTGTGCCTTCTTACTCTTGTGTATCAAACTAGCTTTATGGGGAGTCCATGTTTTGATGCCTTTCCTTACTTTCTTTTGATTTCTAGACTGACCAGGTGCTGTGATTGAGGCACTATGCATCAAGGTTGACAGTTTCCTGACAAGTAGATCATCAGCAAGGGTTGAACTAATCTTAGGAGTGTCTTCTTTTAGAGAAGCATTCAGTAGGTTTTTGTAAAGTGTTGTATTACAATTATTCCATCCTACACCTGTTGGTATCAGGTTATTTACATCTGTTTTACCATACTCTGCCAATGGTAACTGTGGCTGTGATCTTACTGAACTTGTTATTCCCACATCAGTGTGATCTGAGAGATTTAGATGATGTTTGTCAGCTATGCTGACTTATTGAACCAGAACTTTTGATTTACTAGTACGCATCCAGTAGTCGATTTGGGATTTTGTTCTTGCACTCGCTGAACAGAATGTTGGCTGAGAAGGGTAGTGACTAGGAAGTTCTAAACCATGCTCTACCATAAATCTCCTAAGTATGTTATCTTTAGAGACACCTTGATTTTGGTGCAGTGACGCATTTAGATCTGTAGCACAGATCGACTGGTCAGGTATGAACCGTCCCAGCCCGCCTGGTGGGAAGCCGTCATACCGGGTACGTTCCGAGCATGCCCCCACCCCGGGTAGGACAGTACGCATATATAAAGCCACATAGGAGAGCTTCGTAAAACGACTAAGTCCATGAGATCGCCTAGCGTGCATGAGTGGGTGTCAGAGATTGCTTGCCAACATGCATTGGCATTGGTGAGAAACGCATCATATTTTATACGTTGGTACGTGTAATTCCTTTAATCTATACTCTCCTCACCGTTCTTGGTATGAATAATAACCAGAATGAAACGAGGATACCAAATCTTTTTACCATTTTAGGATCGGTTCAGAAATGGCCGTGTTATCCATAGTTGAACAAGCAAATTCCTTTCAAAATATATTTCTCCATATGCTTAGCGCATGCATGTACTTAGCGCATGGGTGCGACAGCGCACCACGTGATCGCTTCCCTGCCTCTGTAGCTCGCTCGCTGATTAGCTGTGGCACTCCAGCTGTGATGGCATGAGTAGTACAAAAGGAGCTGGAAAATCAGAATCGAGAGCAGTCAGGAGAGAAAAGGTGGTCTGAGATAAGTGAGTCGTGGGTAACTGCTTACTGTATAGCAGGCTCCCTATAGCCTATTGCGGTGACTGTCGGTTTTGAGCACTCGTCTCTAAGGCACTAGCCACCAGATCCGCATCACAGTTTTTGTACGCTCCTGGAAAAATATCACCCAGGGGCAATAACAAAATTTAAGTAAGGCAACCCAAGCTACCAACAGCAGAGGGACCTTTGTGCAGATGGGCCTGTTGGCCCTGATATAAGCTCATCGAAGTATGTAGGGTGAGTGTTGAGCGTGATGGATAACTTGCCATATCTACCATACCATGCCGATCAGTGGTAGTTTTCAGATCTGCACATGTTTCGTGTTCAACTTTAGACATTTCGACCACAGTCAGGGGACATTGCCTGATGCATCGCACGAGCTGTGTGATGCATCTCATCCTGTGACCCACCAGAATGCATCACCATTTATTCAACCATAGCCATTCAACACCTACAGGGCAGCTCTCAACTTCTGCACCAGTACAGAACTTTCTAACAACCGCTTAAATTGTTTACACTGTGTATAGACGTGACTAACTACTAACCATTCGTAACAGCCAACATTCTTCTTCACCGTTCCTGAGAATGTGCCGCATCAGACAGTTCGCCTGCAGCTTTTCCTAGCAGCCAACTTCCGCATCATGCCATCTCACATTCCAAATGAGTGATGCTTCAACTACTGTGATTCCAGAACTTTTTCCGTGCCGATGACTAATAGGTACTCCGTTATGATATAATTATTATATTTATGCATTACTTTTCTGTAACAGGTACTGATGACAAACAAGTACCTCACGGTCGTTTGAGACCATATTTTTTTAGTTTATTTTTAAAATGTATATATTATTCTTATTTTGTGCCAGTAAGCTCTGTCAAGGTCGTGTGACCTTCTATTTTACTGTACTGTGATAGTTATTTATATGACAGTAGCCGACTAGTTATATGTTTTGCTTATTTTATATAAAAACATTAGAACCACAGTTTGCTAGGTTACACACTACAGCAACAACAACCACACTACCGTGTTCCCCAACAGCATCAATTTTTCACTGAGGTCGCTGTTAATGTTCTCATTGTGCGAATATGACATGCAGCTGACTAAACATGGACTGTTTTAGCTCAATAGAATAGGTTTATAGTAGTAGAGACGATCACTCTGTAGGAGACATTTTGTGTAAGTCTCTTTTCTGGGAGTAGCAGATATGTAACACTGCACACCGGTTAGATTGTATAAATTGCCCATATAACTTAAGGCCTCCTGTTCTTACGAATATAAGAGTGATTGTCTCTATTTATGCCTCCAGGCTTATTAATTGTTTAGACCTCACTCCATCACATTGTTTAAAGCTGAATTTGAAACTATTGGGATTTCAGAGCAGTTAGAAACAAAGTGTCAATGACCGCACACACCTAACCCATATCTTTGGATACTAGTTAGTTAGATAACCACATCAAAGTAGGAAGCACTGCAAAACTATTATAATTGCTGGCCTGCAGTGCATCTTTGAGCGAATTCACTTAACCCTAACGACAAGTAAAATGTTAGTTCCCTGGGTGCAGCTCTCACATGATCCACCGCCGACAGGCTAGTGAGGGCCAGGACACACATCTCCATCTAATTCTATAAGTGACTGGGTGTGGTCTTAGAACCAACCACGCCCTCACAGGAAAGTCACTATACTTGGGTAGCTGCATCTTTGTCCCCACCATAAACTTATATGTGCTTTTCAATGCTTATTTAATGTGACTTGTCCCTGTGTTGCCATTTATAGCCTAACCTTGATATTAACCCAAAAACTAAATGCTAGGATAGGATCTAGTCGAAGAACCACATAAATAAAGCAGCAACGACTAATTCAGTATCTTTGAATTTACATAAGATGATGGTGTTGAATTCTGTTGAAATCATCCACCTCATCTTCACGTAATACAGCGTGCATCACCATAACTTATGATTTCACTAGGTTGACTCTTTTACATAGCATAGTTTGAACAAGAGAGTGACTCTTTTTACCATCTCTCTTCCTCCGCTTCGGCATTGTAGGCATTTTCCTGTGAAACGGGCCTGCGTGAGGCACTTTCCTCTCGTAACAAATAATGTTTATGTTAGGAGTTGTATTAGTTTCAATTAAACTTGCTAAGCAGCCGCGTTAGGACCCTCACGGATTATGATCTATATATATGAGGTACCTCTGGCGAGGACCATGATAACGAGTCACCAACTTGACCCTATGTACTTGACTTCTCTCTTTTAGCAGCAAACGAGTACCATTGTTTGTTTGCTGCATGCAATTATTGTATGTATTTATGTATTTAATTATGTCCAAGCTCTAAATGGAGCGAGGGGGGGGGGCATCACACCGGTGACACCAACAGTAAAGATGAGACCGTGAGGGTTAACTTCTGTGGAAATAGTCGATGTCCGACTGGAATGCGAATGTTCCACCGGCTCCAGAAGTTGGTCTTTGTATAATTCGTCAGCGCACAACACCGGATCTGCAACCCCGAGATCCGTAGCTAACCAGCACCCTCACCCTAACATACTGCGCATTTGTGGTGCCGCGGGTCGAGAGTATCTGGCGGACCAGTGCACATGCCCGGAGGCTACAGATCTTATGCAATTAAGAGGTAATGGGATTGTTTATATATCTCACTCATTTCATGCAGTTCGTCGAGAACAGTAGTGAACTCTTCAACAGCTATTTGTATCCGAGAGACGGGAATTACAGAAAAGAAAAGTTGTTTTGTTTTGATAATTTGTGTTTTTGCCATCTGTCAAAAATGGAATCAGCGCAGGTAAAATTGCGATTTCAAATTTTAAATTGTCATGACTGATAACCAGGCAACGTCATACGGAAAAATCCTGGTGGTGGGAGAGATTGACGATAATGCCCACTAATAGTTAACTATGTTTTGCTAAGCCAAGCATAATCGCCATATACAAATAAAGATATATATGCGTTATTTTTCGTGTTTTCAAGTTCAAGTTCAAGATTATTTATTTGGATATAGAATATACATTTACAGTTTCACAACTGGTAGTCCACCAAAGGCAGAGCCTATGTGGCGGTGGACCCCTACATATAACATATAACAACAATATATAGGACATGAGAATACTGACTAAGCCACAAGCAACTTTCAGTCAAATTTTTTCTAAAATACTCGGCCAATCCAGAGTCATTGCCAATTGGAGTTATTGTCCGCTTCCAGCAGTCCAACAGTTAATAGACGTATGACAATTTACATTTTTACAGGGAAAGACATGACAGAGGGATGTGTGCTTATCTTGCTTAAGTTAATAATTCTATATTTAATATTACATGTTCTTATTATCAATGACAAAGTATTAATTTTTTATTTTTTTATTTTTTTTTTTGTAGGCTGTGATGGTAGAGGTAGTTGTTTGGTAGTTACCATTATGACAGATATTCTTATTCTTATTATTAATAATATTATTATTATTATTATTATTATTATTATTATTATTTGTTCTGGTGACTGGGTGCAAGTATGAGAATAGCATGCCATGATGGTGAGTGTTTTCCAGAGTCTAGTAGGTGTCTATAATCTTCTTTTTGATATTCTGCTTAAAGTACTGTAGCTTTATGATGTCTGTGTGTGTGCTTGTGTCTGTATTATTCCATAACTGAATTGCTTTGTATGAGGGTTTTTGTTGTGCTGCTTTTGTTTGGTGGTGTGTTGAATGGAGGTTATTTCTTGTTCTTGTGTTGTGAGGATGCAATTGTGTATTGAGCATAAAAATGTTAGATAAGGATGAGGGTAAGTTGCCATTGTGGAAGTCCCTTAAGATTGTGTATAGTTGGAGCCCTCCTATGTCCTCAAGTTTTAAGACCTTTTCTGATTTAAAGATATCCTGGCCACCTGCTGTTTGTGAAAATAGTTTAATGGATTGTTTTTGCAGAGATTTTGGTTTTTCTAGTCTAGCTTGAGATGTATTAGTCCAGATAGCATTGCAGTAGGTGATGTGAGGAAGTATCATTGTGCAGTACAGGTTTTTAATAATATTAGGTGTTAGATAGGGTTTCAGTCTGCGAATGATGCCAATGCTTTTTGCTACCCTGGTAGTAATAATTTCAATATGCTTCTCCGTTAAATTTTTGTCCAGATATACTCCTAAAAACTTAGAATATTGTGCTTCTTGAATTATCTGGTTGTCGATATGGAGATTTGGGAGAGCTATTTCTTTTAGTTTCTTAGATTTTGTGAATAGTATATAATTAGTTTTTGATACATTTAAGGACAATTTGTTTTCTTTAAACCAGTCTATTAATTTCGCCATTTCATTATTGACATTTTTGTATGGAATTTCTATATCCTTGTGGCTGCAGAAAGTATTTGTGTCGTCTGCAAAAAGTATTAGTGAGAGATGTTTGCAGACTTCGGGTATGTCATTCATATATAGGAGAAACAGCAGGGGCCCAAGAACTGAACCTTGGGGAACACCACAAACTATATTTTTGTATTCAGAGATAGCCCCATTGAATTGTACACACTATTCCCTGTTTGACAGGTAACTCTGTATCCAGTTCAATGCAGTACCTCTTGTTCCATAGTATGCAAGCTTTTGCAGTAAAATTGTATGATCAATTGTATCGAAGGCTTTGGAAAGATCCAAGAATACACCTAGCGTATGTTCATTATTCACAAGGGAGGTTGATAATTTTTCTATCATATCCACAATGGCAAGCATAGTAGAGTGTTTTTCTCTGAAACCATATTGAGAAGGATATATGATTGAGTTTTTATTTAGATATTTAGTAATTCTACTAAAATACAGCTTTTCTAAGAGTTTTTAGAAAAGTGGAAGTACCGAGACTGGCCGATAATTAGTAAAGTCAGATACATCTTTAGCTTTGTATATGGGTGTCACACGTGCAACCTTTAATCTTGATGGAAATACTCCCTGTGTAAGTGAGAGATTACAGATGTGGTCCAATGGTGTTAGTATTTCTGTTACACAGTGTTTAAAAATTTTCCATTGGAAATTATCGATTCCAGCACTTTTAGCTGTGTTAATTTGCATTAGTATTTTGTAGATTTCGTGAGTATCTGTTGGGTTTAGGAAAATATAGTGTTGATAACTACCTGTTAGAAAGTCCTTTATATGTATGTTCGAGCTGGGTTGAATTTTTTGTGATAAATTAGGACCAATGTTAGTAAAATACTCATTAAATTTGTCTGCTATTTCTTTTTTGTCGTTAATGACTCTATTATTATAAATAAACCGTGATGCTTCAGTATTGGTTTTTTTCTTATTTAGTAATGATTTAATCAGTTTCCATGTTTCCTTTATATTATCTTTTTGTTCATCAAATTTATTATGAAAATAATTTATTTTTGCTGTCCTAATTATCTGATTTAGCCTGTTTCTATATTTCTTGAACTGTGAGTCATTATACTTTGTCGGATATTTAATAAAATTCAGATATAACTTGTTTTTCTTGTGACAGGCAGCTATCACTCCTCTTGTAATCCATGGTTTAGTAGGATTTTGTTTAAGTTTCTTAATATTTTTAAGTGGAAAGGCAGATTCATAGATGTTAGAGCATATAGTGTGGAAGTCTCTACAAGTTACTGCTTTACAAATGATTTTCCTTTTTTGTTTTCTTTTTCTATATAGAAAATAGGTAAATGGTCTGAAATATCTACAACAAAGATACCTGTTTGATTCTTGGCACTTACAGCATTATTCGAGATGATGTTGTCAATAACAGTAGCCGAGCATTCTGTAATTCTTGTTGGTTTCGTTATAAATGGATAAAAGCCAGATATTTTTAATAAATTTAATAGGTCTAGAGTGTAGAAGCTATGTTGTTTTAACAAATCAATATTAAAGTCACCTAATATATAAGCGGATTTCTTTTCATTTTGTATGGTATTTAGAATTTTTTCGAATGATTTCATAAATTTGTCGTTGTCACTTCCAGGAGGTCTGTATGTGACACCGACAAGTTTATTTTTAGTTTTTTCATTGGGAATTTCAATAAAAATAGTTTCAATAAATTCTTCATTCATTGACAGGTCATCTCTCAAATCATACTGTAAACTGTCCTTTATGTAGATGCCTACACCACCACCTTTTTTAGTTGGCCTGTGTTTTTCAATGAATTTGTAATTTTGCATATTAATTAAGTCCAGTGGTGAGTCAGGTTTCAACCATGTCTCGGTAATTCCTATGACGCTAAATTCATGTGAGCTGGAATCCATAAAGTTATTAAATTTATCAAATTTTTTTAGCAGCGATCTAATGTTAATATGAATCATTGAAAAGGTGATAGCATCAGTACTCTTGATAATATTATCATTAAATTCTTTCTGAAGTATATAGTCACAGAGTGGAAAATTCATACCTTCATTATCAATATCTGTTTCGAAAATTGGTGATAATTGAAATCAATCATTCAATGCTGATTGTCTTGGTGCTTTATCATCATCGTCATCATCATCATTAGCAGCAGCATCACCATTAGGCACACATATTTTGAGGTTGCGTGGAGGTGAAGAGGTGGCCGCTGATTTCTTCCCCCTCCCCCCCCCCCCCCCCAATCCCTGCCAGTATCATATAAACGTCTGTACACAGCAGGGTTCATACGCATGTATGGAAGTCTGGAAAAAGTATGGAAAATTAGGAAAGCCTTTTCCAGGGCTGGAAAAAGTATAGAAATTCCAATTTTGGGCCAACTGGTATGGAAAATGTATGGAAAATTAAAATATCGGCAATCCTAATTTTTCCGACCACAATCTTTTTGTTTACGAACGAAATCTTGCGTTTCCGTCAATCTTGCCAGAATCTAATTCGATTGTGTTCCGGTCTCGTCTTGCAATAGAAAACCAGCTATTACCGGGAACATCTCGCGGTTGTTGAGCAATACGGGTTCTGAACATGTTCAAGTACAACGCAATAAAAATGAGTGAATCGGCAGTCGTCTGTCAAATAGTACAGTGTGTTAGAAGCCGAAACAATGAAATAATTTGTGAGATTGATGTTTTTTGTGATACAGTAAAGATGGGAAAGTGCAAATATGCTAGTGCTTGGGAAACTAATGAGAAATATAAGGATTGAATTTTACTGGACAACATATCAAACTCGCATGCCAAATGTAGTGTTTGTAATAAGTCGGCAATATGGGCGAAGCGGCTCTTGTTGGCCACATGCCAGGGAAAAAACATGAGACACTGACAGAAGTTAGTCTAAAGCCAGCGTCGAAAGTTACTGATTTCTTTGGTTCAAGGTAAGAATATTTTACATTTTCACATTGATAGTACCAGAATCATTTAGAAGCATAGCAATTTTATATTGCTCAACGTTAGATGATCCCAACTTTGTCCTCGTATCGTGAGGCCTCTTGTGTTGGCTCGTCATCGAGTAAAAATAATGAATTCCTGTTGCTATGGCGATCATGATCCCAACTTTGCGCTGAGTCACGGTAAAATATTATTGACTGTCCGACAGCTCTTTCGTATCACAAGGCCTCTTATGTTGCCGCATTATCAAGTGAAAATAATGAGGATTCCTCCTGTTGCTATGGCGATATGATCAGCTATGGTAAATTGAAATTAAATTAGTGTATGTGCATATGTGCAGGGTTTAACTTGTTATCTAAAGGTGGGGGTGGTGGGGTGGGGTTGGCCTGAACAAATAAATGTGGGTGTCTCAAGCTCAACTTTGCATGATAGCTGTTGAATAATTTTAAAATAATTTGACTGGAAACTATTGCTGCAACAGTTTCCAGTCAAATTATTTAAAAAATATTCAACAAAAATGTGCTGCTGTAATGAAATTCATATCTGGCTTGCATCCTGAAAAACACTGAGCCACTCCTAGACAATATACTGTTCCCAATCTAGATTTTGGGGCTATTAACCCTAAAAAAAGTCCCTTTATAATGAGAAATCTTGTGTCTCTGTGACACACTGTGTGTTTGTGTGTATGTTGATATTTCTGACTATATTAGATTAAGATAACTCCTATGATCTTTTAATAGTGTGTTTTGATAGGATAGCTGTTGAATATTTTGAAAATAATTTGACTGGAAACTATTGCTGCTTAAAGCAGCAACAGTTTCCAGTCAAATTATTTTCAAAATATTCAACAAAAAATGTGCTGCTGTAATGAAATTTATATCTGTGTGTGCGCGCGCTGTGATTTGACATTCTTGTGACAATTATTTATATATGCAGTTTGTTATTGTCCTCGGGTCTTCCACTACTGCGGTTGCTTCAGTTATACAGGCAAAAGTTTGTTTTATAAAGTTTAATAAAGTTTATATATGATGAACTTAGTAACTGTGTTTGTTTTTTTGCCAGATTGAAAGTCCCAAAATGAGGTCTGGAAAATCTGAAATTGAGTCTGGAAAAGGTATGGAATTTAATTCTGCTGAAGGTGTATGAACCCTGACACAGTCACATGTGGATTTAAATACTGGATCGGATGGAGAATTTTCCAACAGATTTGCTTATGTGATTACACAGGCATCAAGTATGCTCAGCTACAATAATTAACCAGGCGGTGAGCTCCAATATATGACGGTGAACTCAGATTTATAAATATGGACTGATGATCCACTTGCGATACTAGAAAATAATGACAAGCTAACAGGGCAATCCCTGCTGCTTTGTGCAAAATCAGCTTTGTTACTGAAAACCTATCTGAGTCCTACATGAACTTAATGATAAAATCCATTTACATGTTATACAAAGCTACTGCGCACTATATTCAAGGATAAATATTTGGCACATTTTTTTTTCTCCGAATGTTTCGTCAGAATCGCAAAATTCAGAGCTGAAAATGTGATTTTATGGATCGGCAATCAGTCAGGAATAACTAGCACATTCTGTTGTGTCTATAATGGTACTACACCATACCTCAAGTGGATCGTTGAGATGTCTTACTACTATCTAAATATTGTGTTATACCTTTATTAAATACCATATTGCGTTGTAAAATAATGATAAAACAGCATTCAACTTTTTTGCAACGCCATTGTTTCCTGTAATTTGTTCTAATTTATGCAGAGTTGGACATAGAGATGTTTAAAATCCATAGATTGCTATCTAGACACGGCTGTAAATGAGCTGAAATAAGTACGATATAGCCAATGTTTTCCAAGGCAATCTAGCATTTATTATATCTATATAAAGGGACGTTACTATTGTCTTCCCAAGTTGGACATAGAGATGTTTAAAATCCATAGATTGCTACCAAGGTACGGACATAAATGCGTTAAAAAAAGAATGATAGAGCCAATGTTTTCCAAGGCGATCTAGCATTTACATAGATATATAAAGGAATGATTTCTATGCACTAAACGTGACAATGTTTTGACCGATTGGCGGGCAGGATGATGATTATGATTGACAGGTTAAGGTTAAAGGTCACAGCTGTCAAAGATTCAGATTCTAACCTGTTCTGATGGAAATTATATTATATTTGTATTTTTATATCGTTCAATAAAGTTTAATATGAAATATTTGCTAAAAGTGTAGGCAAATGATATTCCCATGATTAAACAACAGATTAACGCACACCACAAACTGGATTTTTATAATGAAAGCATATTCGACACGCAGTAAGTCTGTGATTTTTTGTTACCAGTTTTTGTTCACATGTCTTTCGATCTTAATGCATCCTATGCATGAAAACAAGGTTTTCTCAAGCCGATTTTGGTCAAATTTAGGGTGCGCACTATGCACGATAGCGCAGTATATACAGAATTTTACAGTATATAGGGCTAAAAATCAGGCCAGCTACAGTTGAAACTATACTTGGTCAAGACGGTGGACACGTTTTTCTTGAACAAATAATAACTAATACAAAATAAACTATACATGCTACTGAGTACTGATATACTTCCTGATACTGGTAAGGGTTATTATGCTGAGTATAATAGATCCAATGGGGCCATCCCGACCAGATTAGCATAGTGGCCAGCAGGATGCAAATACAGTGATAGCATGATCTTACACAATAGTAAAAACCAACAGGGGAGTCCCTGCCAAATTGGATTATGGACCAGCAGATCACATGATCCTACAGAGTAGCTAACTGGCAGGGCATTCCCTGCCAGTTTCGTGCACATGACTGTACTCCAGAGAGACTACATACTGGATCCAAATAAACTATCCAGCAGACCTTCCTAGCTGTTAACACAATTTCAGCGACTTCAGATATGCTCATCTACAAATGTTTATCAAGACGGCGAACTTGGGTTAATAACGGTGAACTCGAAGGCTAAAACCATGTCGGCTACAAATTGGTGTGGTATACTTGATCAGGACGGTGGATTTAGTTGTGTGAACAAATGTCAGGGTAAATTTTCAGTACGCGTGAAGTGTTGGTGTTGTGATGTCATAATGGGCTGGCGTGGTCATCCCTGCCAGGTACCATAGATCAGATATGCCTCTGGAAGACGGTAATGAATCTGATGGGGCCATCCCCACCAGGTTTCTCGTGATCAGCTGAATGTATAAATACAATGGGATTTGGTTTCATGTGTTAGTATGCCTCTGGAAGACGGTAATGAATCTGATGGGGCCATCCCCACCAGATTTCTCGTAATCAGCTAAATGTATAAATGCAATGAGAATGTTTTCATGTGTTAATGTGAATCCGTGTCGACTGCCGAAGTATCTTATGTACAGTGGTAGTCCATGAAAAGAGTACTGTACAAATGACATGACCAGAGCTTGTCAAGATGATTTTTGAAGCAGTTCAAGGATGGTGCTTGAACTACATCTTCCGTAAATGCATTCCAATAATTTACCACTCTGTTACTGAAGAAGTGAAGATGAAGGGATGAGTTACAGTGGCACTTTATTAAGTTGAGACTGTGCCCATGTGTTGCTTGAGAGGTATCTAATTCAAGGCCTGGAGGAGGGGTTTTATATTTACCATGTAGATATTTATAGGTTTTGATCATATCACCATGGAGTCTCCGATATGCTAATAAAGGTGGCTTGAGAATGTGCAGCCTTTCTGAGTAGGATAAATTGCTCATGTTAGGTAGCATTTTAGTGGCTCGTCGTTAGACCTTTTCAATTTGGTTAAAGTCAATGGCGTAACGAGGTCACCAAACAGAATTTGCATACTCTAGCGGGTAGGGCTGTGGTTCGTGAAGATTTTCACAAACCGAACCAGTTCGCGATACGCTTGTCCAGTTCACGAACCATCTAATATTCAAAATCTGAACTGATGAAATAGAATTAGAGATATTGTGAAACACAAAATCATTTTCAAATTACATGTGGCTTTAGTGACAAAATACACAACAAATGCTTAGTATATAACAGCCAGCTAAGTTCAATACACTTAAATAAGTTTCATTGCATGGTTAGTTAGTTACTTCTTGCCATTTTATAGACGGCACTAGTTAAATAAATCGATACAGAGAACCAGGCTAGTACGGGAACCTCGTCTAGACAACACAAATATCTAGCTCTGATAGATCTCCTTGAGTTTAAACAGCTAAAATAGTTTTGCTGAATACAAATTCTCGGCTACCTTGAACTGGATTTTGCATCACGATATTACTAGATAATTAGAATGCATAACATTTTGCAAAAAAATATGCCCATATAAATGCAGTTGGTTGAGAAAACTGTTCTAAACAGCGATTTTACTGGAAGTTCATTTAGTGCAATCTATACTGTAATTGTATATCTATATCTAGCATTTTATGACATTGACCAATTTGCGGTAGTAACAATTGCGCGCTGACCATCCTCGATTTTAATCAGAGAAAGCACATCGCATTTTGATTGGATATACTGGCTGGTGTTCATTATGCCAATGAAAATGTAATGGAAGAATGATTAGAAGAATTATTTGAACACTATCATTTCTTGGAAATCATGGCTGATTTTGCAAATAACAAAGAAAATATGTCACATTCGCCTTTTATTTGACAGAGCATGCGTGCCGCATAGACCTTATAAGGCTGTAATATGTTGAGATAGTGTAATACACATGATAACAACATTTTCTTGGCTTGTAATGTCGATATTTGCCGGTAAATTAAACCATTTAAGCGAGGAAGGTATGTGTTACTCTAGGATGATTGCGCTATCTTGGGTGTGGTTGTATACGGCTAGAATAAGTGCTTAGTAAATCGTTTTCGTCATGATTTCCGTATATTTGCCTTAGACAGATGGAAATTACATGGGAAAAAAAATTGATGTATGGTTGAGAACCACAAGATTCGTCAAATAAATGTTCGAATATGATTCGTCTTCCCAGAGTTCGCAATTGTTCGAAGGTGGTTCGAATGTTCACACCAGCCTTACTAGAGGGGTGTGTGTGTGTGTGGGGGGGGGGGGGGGGGTCGTACCCTAGATTTATACAATAGACAGAATATTTCATTATCAAGGTAACGGAAAGTTCGTCAAATTAATTTTACCATCTGATTTGCCTTGTTGACTGCCTTTAATATTTGTTCATGAAATTTCCACTCTGTGTCTATGTGAACACATACATCTTTCTCAAGTGGTGATTCCTCCAGCTCTACTACAGTCCCATCTGAAGATGCCATTGTATATGAGTACTCTGGATGTCCCTTAACAAGTCTTAGCACTTTACACTTTTGTGGGTGGAATTTCAATAACCAGTCTCTGGACCACTGCTCCATCTCATTAATGTCAGTCTGGATCTTGATACAATCAGTGATCGATGATATAGCTTGATAAAGCTTTGTGTCATCAGCAAATAATTTGATGTAACTAGATGCTACATCTGGTAAGTCGTTGATGTAGACGAGAAATAAAATTGGACCAAGGACACTACTTTGGGGGACTCCACTGATGAATTCAGCCCATGGTGAGTAAATTCCATTGACATTAACTCTGTGTGTATGCTTGCTATGGAAGGCTTGAATCCATGATGCTACATTGCCACATATGCCATAGCTGTTCAACTTAGTGAGTAAGCAAGCGCTTATGGGGTACTGTGTCAGATGCCTTCTGGAAATATATACAATTGACAGGCTGCTGATGGTCAATGAGGTCAGTCCACACTGTCATTGCAGTTAGAAGTTGGGTGGTACAGGAACGACCTTCCATAAAGCTGTGTTGTTCAGCTGAGAAGAGGTTATTGTCCTTCATCTGCTCGACGATATGGTCTCTGACAATACTGTCCTTAATTTTACAATAGATAGATGTAAGGCTTATTGGTCTATAGCTTGAGGTCAGTCGTTTGTTGTCCTTGAAAATCGGGGTCACATTACTGAGTCACCATGAATTTGGGATGTTACCCTCGTCTACAGACTTTAAGAATATTTGGTATAGAGGTCGTGCTATTGTTTTACTAAGCTCTTTTAACAATCTCTGGTGAATCCCGTCTGGACCAGCTGACTTGTTCACATTTAATTTCTCAAGCCTCATCTGTATGTTTTCGACTGAGATGGATATTTGGTGAAGTGGTGTGGATGTTTTGCGGGTGACACAATTTGGGATGTTGGGTATATCCTTTTGGGTAAACACGCTGACGAAGTATTTGTTAGGAAGTTCTGCCTTAGCGTGGTCATAGGTGGCAGGAGTTCCATTATCCTCAAGATCTGACATAGTGCTTCGTGTCTTTAACTTACTTTTTACGACTTTACAAGTCATGCCCAAATGAAATCCGCCCATGGGCAAGTTCGACTCCTAAACATGTTAGCTATAGCTAACTAGATTCTGAGTCAAACTTCAAATAGTTAACTAGCTAGTCAACTATTGTCAACTGAGCACCCGAACTCGGTTCAGATTGTGAGTACGATATTTGCATAAGTTTCAAAATGCCGGACACCGATGGCTTGCCACGAAGAAATGCATATAAAAGTGTAAATATTTCACTAAATAACTTATGAAAATTATGCTTTCCCATTGTATGTCAATGTTCCCAAGCCTTTATTCCTTTCAACTTTGTGTCATATGGATGCTTTTTGACGTCTTAGCGGACGAAAATAACCCATTTTCATAGGCCATCAAATCAGACGACAGAAAAGGTTAATGGAGGCTGGTAGCCAGCTCCAACTTTTCTGCAATAGTAATTCAATGGGGAATCGGGAACCAATGACTATTTAGCATCCGACTTGGCATAGCAACTGCACATGTTCAGTAAACCTGCAAACTGACTGTAGTTAGCGAGTCGAACTTGACCCATATTAGTGAGCCCAAATTAAAATCCTTCTGGCTGCTATGAACATTAGTTAACTGATTTACAGTCAATTAAATACTCAGAGATGGATGCTGTGGCATTTTATGGCCATTCAGAGGTATTAAAGTGCTAAAACTAAAATGGCTCAAAGTCAATCTCTCAGATTTCAAAACTCTCTAGTTTCTAGGAGCGTTGATGGATCTCGGACCAGATAGGTGGTGTGCCCAAATGAGGTTAAACTAAAGCCCTGCAACCCCCCCCCCCCCCCCCCCCCCCCCCTAGAATTTCTAAGTCGCTAAGTGTTGAGAACTACTTAGAGAACTGCTTGATAAATTAGTAGCAAATTTGGCTATGTCCTGCAAGGCGTGGTTCTAGCGCTTTTCAGGCGTAATTTTTACTGAGCGTACTAACAGGTTTGTACAAAAGTTTAAGTCTTACCGGGCGTTCTTGTTTTAGCGTGTTCGAGTTTTGTTTTCGGAAGGTATGAAAATTAGCACTTTTGATATGAAATTTTAAATAGTTATAGTTCATAAAAATATTTTATAACCATATCATTATGTTGGCATATATACTGAGTTATTTCCATACGTTAAGGTGGTAAGTTGATTTATCGTTTTATGTACAGTTTAAATTTTTTGCTTTTGGCAGCGTTCCGATTTAAACTATCTGGCAAAGCAACTTCAATAACAACTGAGAGTTCTAAAATTTGTAAATTCGTCTTGAATTTTAAGAAGAAAAAAATGCATTTTTAGCCCACCTGGCCTGAAAGGCCAAGTGAGCTTATGCCAAGCATTCGGCATCCATCAACTTTTGCTTTAAAATGTTACTCATTAACCAATAACCAAACGCTACTCCTCCTTAACCAATAACCGGTCAAAGGATCATATTGGGCTTGGCTCCAGAACTTCCATTCAGAATTTTTATTAGCTAATTTTTTTGGTCAATGCCTCAGATTTTATGAAGAATGTAGCGGAAATTGTCAAATTGTTTCTTCTTACCATTCTGAGCGATTTGAACTAATTTGGCTGAAAGGACCCAATTGTCATAAGCGCCAGAAATTCCATTCAAATTTTAGATTTTATGAAAAATGTACCGGAAATTGTCAAATTGCTTCTTGTCCTTACCATTCTGAGCGATTTCATCCAAATTTGGCTGAAAGGATCCTGTGGTAATGGGCTCTAGAACTTCCATACAGAATTTTGATTCATCAATTTTTTGGCGTGAAATCTTGGATCTTATTTAAAATGTATTGGAAATTGTCCAAGTGCTTCTTCTCCTTACCATCGTGACCGGTTTAAAACCAAATTTGCCTGAAAGAATCCTATGGCCATAGACTCTGGAACATCCATTCAGAATTTTGATTGATCAATTTTTTTAATGCCATTTGGAAAGGCCATGTTTGAGTCCTTCGAGTCCACAGTTAAAGTGATGCAGCCTGGTGCATGACAACCAATCGGTGGTCCGGCCGAGCTTGTGGAGGAACAGGCACCTGCCCCTTCTCTCGCGACGGCTCATGAGCCGACGCCGGAGGAGGACGATTTGCTTCTGATAGTAGACTCTGGCATGCCGGAGCCTTCACAGATGGTAGATTCTGGTCTTTCCCGCAGGTCATCCCCATGATATGTATGGGTTTGCCAGGCGGATGGTAATGTCGACATTCCATCGGACATATTTCATCCGGATTTCACGTACAAAATGAAGTGTCATGCTTGCTTCTGATGGGAGCAATAAAGCCAGCAAACCAGAACACTCCTGGCTTCTATTCAAATATGTTCCTTGTCTCCAAGAGCACAGGGGGGATGGGGTTACCATTAAATTGGTTTATCCATGCACCTCAGTTCAAAATGAAAACACCGAGGACGGTAATGGCAGGATTGAGGAAAGGAATGTGGTGTGTGTCAATCAATCTGAAAGATGCATACTTCCACATGCCAATGAACAGGGGTTGTTACTGGTTTCTGAGATTCGCGTTTCAGAATCATGTTTGGGATTTTATAGTCCTCCCATTTGGCCTGTGGACAGCCCTAAGGGTTTTCACCAGAGTGGTCCTAACGGTGACAGCGTTTCTCAGAAAAGAGAACGTGACGCTTCACACCTACATAGACGATTGGCTTATCAAGGCAGTCACGCCAGCCAGATTAGAGGTGGGTACTGCTCTGACTCTGAAATTACTTTCCGATCTAGGCTGGATAGTCAACAAGGAGGTTGACACCCACTCAACACTTTCGATCTCAAGGAAGGCAGGGTATACCCATCAGAGCCCAGATTGGAGTCTCTGAAAGCCATCTTCAAGAGCTTTCGATTGGGAAATCACATTCAGGCCAGGAGGTTTCTTCAGATGCTGGGCATGATGGTTTCTGTGGAGCAGGTAATCCCATACGATACTCTGATGCGAAAACCTATCCAGTTGTATCTGATGTCTTTGTGGAAACAGAGAACAGAACCCCTGTCAAAACTGGTACCAGTTTTGGAGCAGATAATGTCGCATCTTGCATGGTGGAAGGCGTGTCACAGTCTCCTAGTAGGAGTATCGCTTCACCTACCCATCCCAGCTGTCGTTGGAGGGGTGGGGGGGGGGGGGTTGCCTGCCTGGGAAAACACCAGGTTTCGGGCACATGGACTCGCCAAGAGAGTCAGCTGCATATCAATCTGTTAGAAATGATGGCAATGGAACTGGCACTGGAGAAGTTTCTTACATAAGTCAGGGGCAAGGTGATATTGATACGGTTGGACAATTCAACAGTAGTACCATACATAAATCACCATGGAGGGACAAATCTCCCACACTGTGTATGAAAGTGTGTCACTTGATTCAATGGTGCAGGAATTACTCAGTTGTTTTGAAAGCAGCTCACACTCTTGGGTGATTGAACATTCTGGTGGATGCTTTGTCTCGCAGACAGAATGGTCTCTCAACCCTCCAGTTCTACGAAGGATCTTCGATTATTGGGGCAAACTGGACTTGTTCACCACAAAGAAAAATGCTCAAATCATGACTTGTGTCTCGCAGATTCCCGATCCAAATGCTGTCAATACAGACACTCTGGCGATAAGCTGGAGAGGGATGCACGCGTATGCATATCCACCCACCATCCTTCTAACGAAGGTCTTTGTGAAAATCAGGGAGGAACTGTGCCTGATCCTGCTAATAGCGCCATTCTGGCCTAGCTGTGCGTGGTTCACAGATCTTCTGGATCTGCTGGTGGACAATCCAGTGCAGCTGCTTGAGATTCCGAATGGAACCTCCCAGGCCAAGGGCTGCTTCCTACACGAGCGGCCCGAAATGTTCAAATTGACTGCGTGGATGTTATCAAACAATGTTCCACGTCGGATGGCTTTTCTCAACTGGCTGCAAGTTTCATTGCAGCCGCGAGGAGGTCAACCTTCCAAGTCATATAACCACAAGGTTAACAAATTTGCAGAATGGTGTGAAGGAAAGGATATCGATCCCTTTCAATCCACTATTCAGCAAATAGCAGACTTTCTGTGAGCTATTCTTTACAGGATTTGCTCCTGTTACGATTGCTGGATACAAGTCAGCTTTGGCACCAGTTATCCCTTGTCTAGCCAACAGGGATAGTCCCGAGGTGGCCCAGTTAAACATGATGGTGAAGGGAATGAGCAATCTCCGACCGAGACAACCGGTAGTCATTCCAGCCTGGAGTCTATCTTTGGTGCTTAATGTGCTAGCCACGCACCCTTTCGAACCTTTGGGTTCAGTTAGTTAAAAGTATCTGACTCTTAAGACGGTCTTTCTATTCGCAGCTTCCTCAGCTAGAAGGCGCAGTGAGATCCATGAGTTTTCAGCAGAGAGGGGCCATTTATTGTCTCTGGAGAGGATCTGCGGCCGCTGCCAAGAGCAAAATTTATGTCAAAGAACCACTCTTTGAAATATCCAGACAAACCCATCATAATACCAAAGCTAACTAGGTTTGATCATGATGCCAGTGCCTGGTGTCCAGTCCGTGCTTTGACCAAGTACAAAAAATGGAATGCGACTGGGGTTCGGTTCCAAACTTGTCGGTCCTGACCAGTTTAGTCTAGATCTTTCTCTAGGGGCAAAAGAGGCTTTGTATGGATTGCTC
This sequence comes from Chaetoderma sp. LZ-2023a, assembly GCA_034401795.1. Lineage (NCBI taxonomy): Eukaryota > Metazoa > Mollusca > Caudofoveata > Chaetodermatida > Chaetodermatidae > Chaetoderma > Chaetoderma sp. LZ-2023a. The sequence goes on from CM067365.1 coordinate 77,204,122, forward strand.
CTTCCCACCAGGTTACTGATCAAATCTGGTGTTATCAATAAGTAATGTGATGGTAGGTATTGATCAAAGGAGAATGAAGGAAATTTCAATTTCCCTTTCTCTGAGATCTAACAATACTTACCATTACATTACGGACCCCGAGGCAAGCCATGTGTAAGTTCTTGTTTGGCAGCTATGCAAACAGTGTGATTGGCTCATGGTAACGGGTACCCGTTTGGTGTGGGCCGGTACCCAGTTCCAGGAGCCGTTTAGATCTTTCTAAATCTGAAGATTCTTAGGTGTCAGAACCTTAGGGCACTGTTATCAATAAGTAATGTAGTGGTAAGTATTGTTAGATCTCGGAGAAAGAGAAATTGAAATTTCCTTCAATCTGTCATTTATACAAGGTTGACAAACTTGTACGTTCAACCCTAGCAGTGTATAAGTCTGCATTATCTTCAGTTGTTCCCAGTCTGGCCTTAATAGGATTGAAGAACGACACTCTAAATGAAGTTATTAAAGGAATGAGCAATCTGCGACCGAGACAGCCAATTCTTATCCCAGCATGGGTCTCTCTCTCTTGTTCTACAGATTTTAATGCTCCCTTTGAGCCAATTAGATCTATAGATATTAAACTGTTAACTATTAAGCCAGTTTTCTTGGTTGCAGCAGCATCGGCGAGAAGGAGAAGCGAAATTCATGCGCTTTCTGCCGAACAAAACCGTTTTGTTGTTACGGGTGAAGGCTTAAGATTACTACCTCATCCATGTTTCCTGGCAAAGAATCAGTCACTTAAATATCCAGGACAGCCTATCAATTTGCCACATTTAACTAGACATGACCCAAACTCTTCTGCTTGGTGTCCTGTCAGATGTCTGAAGATGTATAGGAAACGTACAGAGGAGTGGAGAGACAACCCAAGATCTCTGGTTATGTCTCAAAGCTCCTCTTCTTCACACCTCAAAAGACATTATTTCTCGTTGGATAGTCGATGCTATTCAGATGTCGCATAAAATCGCAACAGGAAAGCAGATTGATCGCGCGAACGCCCATCAAGTCTGAGCACTAGCAGCATCATCGGCCCTTTATAAGGGTAGAGGAGGTGATGTCTGTAGCACAGTGGCATGCCGAGTCATCATTTACTGATTTCTACTTTCGTGATATCTCCAGCAGTAGCCGTCGCCAAGTTAGTTAGTTCACAGCCGACCACTCTTAACTCAAACATTGTAAGTATTCCCACAGGCACTGACACAGGTGATGGATATGACCAGTGAATGACTGTTGATTGGGCGAGCGCCTGCTCCAAGCACTCAGAATGGTGAGTGTTTCTTAGTTTAAGTGACTAATGATAATAATATTAATTATATTGTTTCACTTACAGTCGAAATAACAGACTGATTAGTGGAATGTCTGATTCTTGAGTGTACTTATTCATTGTAACAGACAATAGACTCATTTTATTTTGAAAATCTAATCAGGTTATTGATAGTTTTTTCATAAATTAGAAGTTGTAGGAGCTTCTTTGCACTCTCCTGGACTGCCCTAGCTGAGACGTGGGACTGACCCGGGTCTGGTGGGTGTTACCTCCCTTTTGACAGCCGTCAGGAATTTGTGCGGACAAATTGGGGTGGGGGGAAGCAAGGTCTAAACCATAGAAGGTTAGCACTCTATGAGTCGGATGGCAGCACCCAAGCGTATGCTAGTCTCTTCACAACCTTCTTTTTCGGCTGGTAGTTGAGAGCTGTTTCGTGCCTCACCTCCATCCACCCGAGTTTCCTTGGCTGTAGAGATTATCATAATAGTACATCTGGTAAGTATTATTCGAAGTAGAATAAATAAAGCATCCGCTTTTGTTTCTACGAGAATTGATAATACTTACCAGACTTACTATGGCCTATCTCAGCCGCCCCGTTCTTTGTCAAGACAAATATAAGACGAATCTGACTGTTGTTGGGAATTGACTCGATACCTGGAGGCTATGGTAATTCCTGGACACAGTATGGACATAACCATGGAGTGTGCCGAGTTTTAATTGTTTATTTTGAGCTAGAATTGATAATAGATATTATCATAATAGTGCATCTGGTAAGTGGTATCAATTCTTGTAGAAACAAAAGCGGAGGATAATAACAACATCTTGAACCTGTCCTTCCATGGTGAGCGTGTTGGTCCAAGTAAACGATGCTCCTTAACCCGCTAGATTTATGCCTATTCGCTCCATTGTGTGGAGCTAGTGTATCCAGTGACATTCTTTTTGTCTCCGCCATGGGGTGGAGTTTTCATCGGCAAGGTCTGATGATAGGACCCGGATTATTCTGAACTTCAGGTCATTTCTGCAATGTCCTGGTCTGTTGAAATGGCTGGCTGCTGGGATGTCGTATCTCTCGCTTCTGTGGAGATTTGATATTGATCTCAAATGCTCTTGTTTTTGGATCCTGCAGGTTCATAGAGATTCTCCCACATATTCTTTTTTACATATGTTGCATGTGAGGAGATAGACAATGTTTCTCGTCTGACAGTTGCTTATGATCTTGGCCCGGTGTGGGAACTGCTGAAGAATGTGTCTTTCTGCATTTTCTGGCAGATATTGCGGTTCTTTGTCTTGCATGCTTTGAGGGGGTTCCTGTGTTGGATGTGGGCGTTTTCTGATGGTAGTTTTGCCCTGACAATTATGTCTGATTGCTTTATTCTTTCTATAACCGAAGAGAGACAGTTCTGGGAAAGCTATCCTGCATCTGTTGCTAGCTTCCGGGATTGGCCAGTATTTCTTAATGGGTTTCTTAAAAAATATACCTGTTCTGGTGAATTCGCAGATGAAGATTGGTCTCTGTTGTGGATTCTTGGCAGTTGTGGTGGGTGGGTGGAGTAGTTGTTGTCTGTCCTGTGATCTAGCTTTTGCTCTAGATTCTACCAGGATATGTGACAGGTATCCTCGCATTTCAAAATAGTCTTGTAGTAGCAAACTATTCTTGTCATAGTCCTCTATGCGGGTGCATATGCGTTTCAGTCTCAGGAACTGTCTGTATGGGGACACATCCTTGCAGGTTGAGGGGTGGGCTGAGCTATAGTGGAGATAGCCATGCATGTCTGTTGGTTTGGTGTATAGGTCAAAGATAATGTTGTTATCTTGTGTTTGTATCGCTAGGGTGTCAAGAAAAGATACGTGTGTGTCTGAGGATTCCATGGTGAATTTGATGCTATGGTGTGCCCCTTTCATATGCATCACAAATTCATCTAGAGCTGTTTTTCCATGCTCCCAGATCATGAAGATGTCATGTATGTATCTGACGTAGCTCGCTGCCTGATGTGGCGCTGAAGATAGGTGTTTTTCTTCTAGGTCGGCCATGAAGATACAAGCAAATGTACAGGCAGCTTTGCTACCCATGGCAATTCCACCGGTTTGTAGGTGGTGGTCGCCGTTGAATTCAAAATTGTTGTATTTACGGACAAGTTTTAGAGGGTTTAGTAGCCATCTGATAGACAGATCGCCGGGTATTCTATGGTGTTTGCAGAATTTTGCTACTGCTCTGAGGCCCTCATTGTTTGGTCTGTTGGTGTACAGGGATGTGACATCCATGGTGACTAGGAGAGTGCTGGTCCTTGTTGGGATGTGGATGCTTTTTTGAGACTATTAATTTCCAGAAAACTATATAGGTAAGCTATTAAATATTTGGAAACTAATTTATCTGGGTGCTGTTGCTGGCTAAGGCAGCAACAGCGCCCAGTCAAATTAGTTTCAAAATATTCAATAGCATGTTGAAAGTTGATCTAGAGTCATCTATAATGTCTAACGTGAGCAATGCGAGGGTATATATTTAGGCAAAACCAAAAGGACCCTCTGCACCAGAGTGAAAGAACACCTCAAAGTCAATTCCAACTTGGCTGTGTCAGAGCGCACAGAAACCATTGATTGTATCATCTCTGCCAGCAATGCCTTTATTAGTCATAAATTAAAACTTAAGTTAAATTTAATTTGTTCATACTTGTACATAGCTGTAGATAAATGCCCCCAAGTGATGAATGATGTTTTATGTTGTTAACCAAGGAAGAAATAACAAGAAAAAAAACCTAAAATAATTTTTTTATATTATACTGTGTGAAAATGTACCTACACACTCTTTTTATTTCTCTTTCTCTCATATGAAAAGAAATGTGAATAATATAGGCCGACAAAGGCTCAAATAGGCCTAAATAGCCGTAATGATGATGATGATAATGAGCAATATCGAGACAAATTTTCTCAAGCGAAATAAGAAATTTTCACGAAAAGATAAGAGGGCTATGCTGCCAACGGTCTACAAATCGATGATGTCATAACTGGGTGAGATACATGTACATGTAACCAATGACTAGAAGATAGTGCTGGAAACAGTGACCAAACAAACTACACTCAAATAAAGTTGACATCCTGGAGAGAGGCAACTAATTTTCTATTCTCTGAATAAATCAAATTGAATGATATATATGGCTACAGGAATCCATCAAAGGTGCGTATGGGTGATGGATCCTTCACGTATAACACGTACAGACATCACAGCATGGAGGAGACAATGTAACAAATTCTACATGTAACGTTAGACAAGAAAAACAAGAAAGAAGGAGAAAGAAATTAATAATTGTGGCAAGGGTATAGAATCCATTTGTATTGTGCGCTATAACTTACCCCTAGCACTCTGATGTCAACATTCTATTTAGAGCCGTTTGGTATACTATATGTACGGTATCGCGACAAAATAGATATACAATAGGAATAAATCTCAAATAACCAAAATTTTGATACCGTTACGTCGGTGTTGCGCAGATCTAAGAATATTCAACTTTTTTATTAAAAAAAGGTTACCACAATTACAGTATGCTGAGTACAGCTCACAAAAACATAATCAAATTAACTTTTGTGCATTTGTCATGTCCAAATATTAGTCTGCCATTATTGTTGATGGGTAAGGATAACCCTCTAGTGATTCGGAGCAACCGCGCGGCAGATTCTGGCAAGCCAGAAATACTAAGGGTCGGTTGAAAAAAATTGTGATTTTCACAATAAATCCTGATAAATATTCCATATCGAATGAGGAAACAATATATGTAGTTATTTTGAAATTAAATCCTGGCACAACTAGGCTCAAATACTCAAAAATAAATTTTTACGAACGTCCAAAGATATTCAACTACGACATATTTTCACAACCTTATGGGATCAAGGGTGTGTTACAAAACAGCCAATCAGAGAGCCGCATTAGGTAGTAATTATAATATGATAATGTCCAAGATGGATGGCAAAAATTGCGCAAAAGAGAAGACAATTCCATCAACTTTCCTTGGGCAATTCTCATTATGTCCCTCAGTAAATTTTCCACAATTATTGAATTAAGTTTCTAAGAAGTCTTATAATGAGCAGGCCATAATATTTTTTAGAAATCTGAGGGATTTAATAAGGGTTAGTATGGATTTAATAGTGACTGATTTTGTGCGTTGATGATGAAATTCAGAAATTTACGACATTCTCTGGCGATGTGAATGAAAAGGGTTTTTTTAACTATCACAATTTTCGTAATAAAGGAAAAGAAATCTAACTTGTTCAAACGATAATAACCATAAAAATTAATACGAATACATCGGTCCACCAATTGCATTAATGGTTTATTTTTTATGACATTCACTTGTTTTCGGATTCACTGTAATTGTAAAGTAATGTAGCCAAATATAACCCATTCTTGCGTCACCAGTGGGCTAGCCAGCCATCGTAGCGCTGTACTGTCTTACAGTAAGAGATATTATCAACGTATAGTATAGTATCAGCGCAATACCGATACCGTACAGATACCGTACCGATACCGAGGTAATTGGGCCCAAAACTGCTGATAAAGGTATCAATACCGAACAGCTCTAATTCTATCTTTTATTGTGCCAATAGCGAAGAAACTGGTGTATGTTCTTCATCACTTTTGGTGGACAATGTTGCTGTCTACGACAACACAATCTTCCACCAAATTTGTTGAAAAATGAACACCAGTTCATCTTTTAAATTTAATTTGAGCATTTAAAATTTTGACATCAGAGTGGTAAAGGTTAAAGGTGCATATCCACACCAAAATGCTTGAAAATAAAATTGTTTAAATTGTATACTTTTTGAAGATTAATTCGTGTCCCCAAATCATGCCAAATATAAAGAAACGAAAAAAAATCTTAACATGTAATGGTTTTATTCCATATAAATCAATGACATTTTTAGTAGTGAAACTGAATTAGGGACTCGTGTCTCGTGTGCCTCTAATTCAATTTTGCAACTTAATTATATTAATTTACACGAAATGAAATCATCATACTTTAAGATTTCTGCTTCCTTACATCTAGGCACACAATTTAATCCTCTAAAAGTATATGATTTTAACAATTTTTTTTTGGAAGTATTTTGGTGTGAATACACACCTTTAACCCTTTAACACACGTATCAGCCAAAAATGGCTTCTGGAGTGGTCTTGGTAAATGTCGATTTGTCGAAATTTTACCACTTGAATGACTGGCCCGATAAACGAGCCAGTCATTCCAGTAGTATATTTTCAAAAATAGTCTCCTCTTGGCCTGCAAACGGACATTTTCTATGAGAAAACAGATATTTTCTTGAACAAATTCGCCGGCTAAATGGTTAAAGAAAATATGAGTTAACAGTTTACTTATAAATTTATATGCATATTTTTTTAACTCCTTGACATAATTGAATAATCCTGGGACCAATATATTTGGAAATAAGAGTGATGTTTTTTTTTTTACTTTGCAGAGTATCGATGACCTTATTGTGTGTTTGATGTCGATGGGGTTTGAGTTAGAGGACTGCCAACAAGCAGTACAGGCTGGGAAACTCTCTGTACAGGATGCCGTAGATTGGTAAGTATGTGTTCATGTCTCACTACTTGATTAGCCAAATACCATTTCTGTTAGCCAAATATTAAATATTTTAGCCACATCTCTTTACTTCAATGTCACTTATTAACATGTTTGCAGTCGGAGTCATTCCATGTCAACTCAACCAGGTGTTAGACCTTGTCGACACCGATTTACATGAAATTTGGTGCGATGATGAAACTCCATGAGAGAACCATACAACCAAAATTTTAGGTGTCTCGGCTAATTAGCTTCCGAGATATGGCTTAATGAACCTTTGGCTAATTGGTGCGATGGGGACATTTCAAACAGCCATAACTCTGTGACTATTGTACCTAGAGAGATGGTTCATGTATCATTTTAAAGCTCTCTTCAAGACCAATCATTTAAGCTCATACAAATAATCATTGATGGAAATATTTCGATAAAATCTGATCTTTGGCCTTGAACCCACAAAATATATATATCACAAAAATCAAAAGAATGTATCCAATGTTAGGGCAACATATGAGTAACAATTTCTATAAGTACAGTGATGGTTGCTCAAATAGTTTTCAAGTAATCTCTAACTGAACTGAACCTGCCAGATTGGAAATCTTACGCTCAAATTAGAATCTGAATCAGTCATGTTGAAAATTGCCAATCTTCAATTGGAGATACCACTTGTTAGAATATTGCCAAAATAATGTAATGTAAGCATTATTAGCACAAATTTGTTTATAAATAAATGCATTGAGATCCAGAGGGAGTGACAGTAAGATAGATCTTTGGCCAACAAGTGTAAAGCTTGAAGTGACAAGTTTATTTAGGAATCTTTGGTTGTTGGTTTTCAGATAACTATTTCCTCTTATTTGTGAGACTTATGCATATAACAAATATACTGTCATTAAAGTGGCTAAAGAGTTGAATAATAAAAAATAACGAATTTACTGAGACAGCGATTTATTCTCTTGAGACAAACTGCATGTTATGACCCCTTAAAATGTCACAGCAAAAGAAAGATAGTTGGTTTGAGAGATGTTACTGAGAAAACTATAAAAGTACACCACAGTCTGAACTTTATCAGTGGACGGCGCCTGTGTACCATGTGTCGAAAACAGATTGCTAAGCTTCCACTAGAAACCGTACCTACAACCACGATAATAGGGGAGGTTAACATTGAAGAAAGTCCTATGGAAGAAATGGCATCTACTCCTGGTTCTTCAACAGCACCAGATTCAGACTTCCATTCACCAAATGCGGAGATGGACATTCTAAATGAGTCTTTGTCGAGAATTGGTGTCACCAATCCATAAGAAAAGGACAGGAGGAAAAGGTTTTACGTATGTAGACAGTAAAGTTCAAAGGATAGGCTTAGCCATAAAGAAAAAAATAGGAAATTGCAACTGGGATGTCTGTTGATAAATATCATGATGCAGGGAAGGAACTGATAGATCAGTTAAAAGAAAAAATTCAGTCTTTAACAACCAACTGTGAGAAAGTCCAAGTATTAACTGTGTTGCCAAAGAGTTGGAGTGCTCGACAAATAGGAGAATTCCAGGCTTCAGACTATATAGTAAGGAAGGTCAAGAGGCTAGTGTCTGAACAGGGTATTTTGTCAATTCCAAATCCCAAATCTGGTAGAATCCTTGCAAGCAAACACAACAGGAAGTGAGGAATTTTCATTTATCAGAGGCAGTCAGCCAACATATGCCAGGTATGAAAGATTTTGTTTCAATTACAGTTGATGGTCATAAACAGCAAGCTCAAAAGCACTTCATACTCTGCAACCAAAAGGAAGCCTTATCAAGGTTGGAAAAACCAGTTATCCAAACCTCAAAATAGGCGTTTCCAAATTTGTGGAACTTCGTCCCCAGCAGTGTGTACTTGCATGGTAAAGTGGATTACATTCTGTTTGTATGTGTACTATTTATCAAAATATCAAGCTTATGTTCGATGGTGTCAAAATTGATAGTGTGATTGGAGGGGAGATAATAAGTTATCATCACTGCCTTGCTGCCATCCAGTGCAACCCACCACGAATTGAATGTTTCTTGAACCAGTACTCAGTGTCCAGGAACAGATGATCTAAGCACTAAGCTTGAAGTGTACATGACAGAGAACATGATTGATGAGGTGGAATATAAAGAATGGACCTCAACTGACCGTTCATCACTAGAAACAAGGGTCCAGACACCTGATGAATTTCTGGATTCCTTCATGACTCGGCTGCCCAAGGTCTGACATCACGACTTTATTGCCAAACAGCAAGCTCGCTTTCTCAACGATACAAGAGACTCATACAAGCCAGGGGTGTTTTTAGTGATCGCAGATTTTGCTGTTATTCAGGAATCAGGATGCTACACAGTCATTCCACTGGAATAATTTGCAAGCAACAATTCATCCATTTATTTTGTATTATCTAAGGGAAGGAAAATTAGAACACATTAGTTTCACTGTCATTTCGGAATGCGGTACACATGACACTGTGTCTGCGCATTTATTTCAGAAAATCCTTCTTCAGTTCATTACTCATGAAATCGAACACCCACAAAATATTTTGTACTTTTCTGATGGTTGTGTGGCACAGAATAAAAATCTCACAAATTTCATAAACTTATGCCACTGTGAGGAAGATTTTGGAATTCCAGCAGATTGGCACTTTCACAACCTGACATGGAAGGGGCCCATGGGATGGAGTTTGAGGAACAATAAAGGATCTAGCAGCTAGAGCCAGTCTCCAGCGACCATATGAGCAACAAATTATTACACCATTACAGATATTCAATTTTGTGCAGTCTGAGATCAAATCTGTTCACACTCGATTTGCAACAACAGAAAAATATGAAAATGAATCACAAATCCTCAAGAAAAGATTTGAAATTGCTCGAACAATTCCTGGGAGACATAAGTTACATTGTTTCTGTCCATTGTCTGGAGACAGTGTTAGTGAGACCATTCTTCTCTAGTCCGGATAAGATAGAAGAGTGTACATTAGCCTTTTTTAAAACAATTATGTATATCTATATCTATTTAAGACTCATTAAGTCAGTGAGTTCAACCGATCTCACATGACCCTGGCCTGTTCACTTGGACATTACTCTGAACATGTTAGAGTGGCCATCACCAAATTTACAAAGAATATCACGTATATGGTGACCTCACATTGCGCACATTTTTTTTTGCTTTTTGTGACATATATACTGAACCAAAAAGGTTTAGCAACACTGAGAATATTACTGTATAAATGTTATTTAACAAAAACAATAAATTGATTCAAATATATTATTTAATTGATAGGTCATTTTCCAATTTGAACAACAGTCTCTTGTTACTGTAATGCTAGCATCACGCCTTTAACACGGCATTATTCAATGGAAGGGTCCAATTTAAATAATGACACTGAGCTGTCAATACCGGTTGTGACCTCCGCGCGCATTAACCACCGCCGTACATCGCGTTCTCATGCTTCGACTTACGCACCTGATGACACGAAGAGGAATCGCATCCCATTCCTGGAGCAGTGCAGCTTTCAGCTCCCGCACGTTGTGAAGATGTGGATGGTTTTCACGCACCATACGGCCAAGAATGTCCCACACGTGTTCGATAGAAGACAGGTCCGATGATCGCGCTGGCCAGTCCAACACCGGAACGTTGTTAGCCTCAAGGAAATCACTGGTGACCCTAGCTGAATTAAGACGGGCGTTGTCTTGCTGGAACATAAAGTCTGCATGATGCTGCATAAAAGGGATGACAACAGGGGCGACAACTTTTTCACAGTAACGTTGAGCCTTTTAAATTTCTGCGAATTACAATAAGATCTGTTTGCCATTTTCATGGATTCCAGCCCACACCATGACACTGCCGCCACTGAATCTGTCGTGCTGAATGATGTTGGTTGCATCATACCATTCTCCTAAATGTCGCCAAACCCGTTGCCTACCATCCGCAACATCCATACAAAACCATGACTCATCGTTAAACAAAATGTGGCTCCATTGTTGATCATGCCATCGCTGATGAGTTCTTGCCCATGCAAACCGATTCTCGATGTGACGCTCTGTAAGCGGAACAGCAACAAGTGGACGACAGGCATGCAGTCCAGCATCATGGAATCTGTTTCGCACAGTTTGTGCATGCACTGTAGTGCCGGTAGCAGTGTGCTAATTACGGGACAGCCGCAGCGCAGTCTCAAACCTGTGACGTTGTGATGATGTCACTAAGTAGCGGTCTTCTCGTGGTGTTGTTGCTCTCAGTCTGCCAGATCGTGGTCGGTCATTAACATGTCCAGTTTCCTGCTCACATTGGCGGTGACGGGAAATGGTTGAGGCGTGAACATTAAAATGTCGAGCAACAGCGCGAACGCTCTGCCCAGCAGCGAGTCTTCCCATTGCTTCATGACGCTGATTTTCAAGTAGCCATGTTCGGTAGGGTAAACTTTTAAGCGTTTTCTGTTAATGTTCGTTATCTGCTTTTGCAATATGGGGAATTTTTGCCTTTGCTACGCGCCAATGTGGGTCAGTGCATGAAAAATGCATTTTCACATGCAGTAAGCGTGCGGCCGAGAAATGCAAGAACTGATTTGCATTTCTTCATGATCAGCGAGACATTACATTGACGAAAGCAAATTTGGTTATAAATGGATGCATAGTTTTAATACAACAAACCAAACTTCACTGTTGCTAAACTTTTTTGGCTCAGTATATATTTTGTGGGGTTCAAGGACAAAGGTTAGATATTATAGAATTTTTTTCCTATTTCATCAATGATTATTTTATGGGCTTAAATGATTGGTCTTGAATAGAACTTTAAAATGATACATGAACCATCTCTCTAGGTGCATGTGTATCCAAGTTATGGCTGTTTGAAATGTCAATTTTGCACTAATTAGTCAAAAGTTTGTTAAGCCATACCTCGGACGCTAATTAGCTAATTGGGTTGGAGGTAGCCAATCAGATTTCTGCCTACTTCACGTGATAGGCGAGCATTCGTCTGGTGACCTAATTTACAATCACAAAAACAACGGTGATCGCGACGCTGTTGATCTGGAAAGAGACATTTGCAAAAGCTTGCAATAGTTTTGCTCTAAACAAGTTATCTGAGGAACAGAAAATGTGTAGATTGGTTTTCGGTAACAAAAACTGCTAGTTTGGTTTACGCACATGTGTAAATTTGTTTACTTCCTGATTTCTTATCGAGCAATCTCATTGGCGCAAGTTGACTGACCCCAGTTCATTAATATGTATGAAACTTCGTGAACTTAGCACAAACATCAAAGGCATGCGAGCACGATACTCGATACGGGAACGTAGTGGGAGGGCGAGGATTGTGCAATAGGATGATGGGCTGCAATGACCAGTTCACTGTCTAAACATGATAATCTGCTGTACTGTATCGAGTTCTTGGATATCTGCATTTTTGGGAATGCATCGTCCATGCAACATTTGGTGAAACTTGCATGTATGCTTTCTTGTTAACAAGCGCTCATGTCATCCGAGTTGCTGTGAAATTGATTTTCTAACCATGGCCAATAGGTTTTGAAAGGATGCTGTTGCTGCCACTTTATAAATAAATTATGATTCTCCGGGCGTAGGCGGGCTATCAAGTTATTGAATTTATATGTGCAGGGGCCGACCTCCCCATTTGCCAATTAGCCAAATGCTAGTCAAATTGAGATCTGGCTAATAGAAAGCAGGATTGGCAAAATATTTGGCTAATGATTAAAATCATATTGTACATAATTTCAACATGGAAAGTCATTAAAATTAACTTTGAAAAAACATTTTAAGATGAATATTTACGGTATGTAACTACCGATACTACTTATACATGTGTATTTCTATTTATTGTGACCAAATAAACCATGAAATCCTAATATCTCAGGTAAAAGGCACCCCTGTAGGCCAGCGGTGGAATATTTTGAAACTAATTTGACTGGAAGCTGTTGCTGCCTAAGGGTTACCTGGTGGTGATGGCTCGTAGACATTGGAAAACATTGGCTAAAATAGTTCAGATTTGGATAATAAAAAGTGTAGTTGGCTAATATATTGGCTAGAAATTTGTGAAAGCCACTTCTGCCCCTGTATGTGTTTAAACCAAACCAGAACAATGGCATCTTATGTCAGTATTAATTATTATTCCAAAACAGGTTGTTGAATGGAAAGCCTCCCGTTCCCTCCGGCGCACCTGGTGGACCCAAGTTGAAATTACAACAGGTATGTCTTAGAGAATGACATGTATTAATTAGTAAGTATCGAATGTTGGGAATGAGATTTAAAAACTCACTTCAACCCCCCCCATTGTATAAACATGTCATTGTGATTACCCCTTTAACACTCAGCTTCTGTGGTGATCTTGAGAAATGTCCTTTTGCAGACCAAGATAAGACTATCTTTGAAGAGTTACCACCAGGATGACTGGCTCGATAATTGAGCCAGTCATTCTAGTGGTAAATTTTCAAAAATAGTCTTGGTTTGCAAATAGACCTTTTCTATTGAGGGTTAAATGGTTAAAAGTTGTAAGAAGATCAATTAACCGTTTGTATGTATGATTACTGTACTCTGCGGTTGAAGTAATAGAAAGATCCTACAGCTGTAATCACTCCTTTGCATTTGCCCACTGTGTCTTGTCCTCAGCCAAAATCATTAGCATCCTCAGGTCCATTCTTGATCTGAGTGTACCGAGTCCTGCTTTCTTTAGGTCACCTCGCATGCTTAACACAGACCTGCAATTTATGAATATTTCTCAAGATCCATGCAGAGGCTCTTCTTGACTATAGCATGGCCATTAAGTGGTTACTGATCAAGAAAAATCTAATTTTTCGTTTTAGTCTAGGATTCCATGTGTCCGCAATCCGCACATCCAATCTGCATGCGCAATCTGTTAACGATAAAAATGTAAAATGTAGTCATCAGTTTTTCCCAATTTGATGTATGCGTTTAAGGTGTGTGAATCGTATATGATTTTTGATCCGTTTAGTCAGCTGTTAGAAAATTCAGACATTTAAGCATGGTAAGTTAAATAAAGATGCCCACTACAATAGGAAAAATTCTAAAATTTAAAATGCGAGCTAAATGAAGATGAGTTGCTGATGTTTGCTTCAGCCTATCAACATCGAAAGAAACCTCAGAAAATAAAACATAATGTGGGTACATAATCTTCTGCATGGATGTTGTCAGTGTTAGAACTAGATGCAGAATGGTATCATGATTTGAGAATTTATCACTGGAATGACTGACGTAATAAGCGAGCGAGTCATTCCAGTGATAAATTTCCAGAAATAGTCTTCTCCTGGCCTGCAAATGACATTCAATAAACAAATATTTAAATTTTCTTGACCAAATTTGACCATTAAAGGGTTGAGCAAGATTATATTATAATGCGTGCACACATAATAGGACAGATGAGTAAGTTTACAAATTTATTTGGCGGAACGGACATTTAAGCTGGTTGCACCTGCACTTATGTTCAATGTGCTGGTTGCCTCCCCTCAGTAGGCATCCGAATCTTGAGGCACCTAAGTGCTCAGATTGCTTAACTCTTTCACGATCAGGCCAGCCAAAACCAGCCTGTGCTGTTGTCATGGGGAATGTCCATTTGCAGACCAAGAGAAGAATATTTTTTAAAATTTACAACGAATGACTGGCTCGATAACCGAGCCAGTCATTCCAGTGGTAAATTTTCAAAAATAGTCTCTTGGCCAGCAAATGGACATTCAATAAGTAAATATTTAATTTTTTTTAAACGATATTTGCACATTACTTGTCATTAATATTGATAATTCTTATTGGGTCCCCCCCCCCCCCCCCCCCGGGCAAATGACCGCCTGGATCCGCCCCTCATTCTATGCTGCACGATATGCTGCTAAAGGTCATGGTATACAGGATATCAAGTACTGTAAACCTTTGGTGGATACTTATTTAATTCCCATGTTTTGTAAAAACATCAGGGATACTGTAATCGCCTCGCCTCCATCTGTTTTCGTCCCATCTGTCATGCTATCTCTTCCAAAACCATTGGGTGGAATTCAACCAAATTTAGTATGTGGGTTACCCACATGTTGGCGCTTTGCAAGACGATATTTATATTTGAATCCACCCACCTGGGGGTCATGGGGCGGGGTCAAAATCTCAAATATCCTAAAAACTGCCCGTTACGCTATCCTCGCCAACCATTTGGTGGAATTCAACCAAATTTGGTATGTGACTTAACCATATCATTATGCTTTACAAGATGACATTTAACTTTGGCCCCACCCCCTGGGGGTCAGGGTGCGGGCGGGGTTGGGGTAGGGGTCAAAAGTTCAAATATCCATAAAACTGTCGGTCACGTCATCTCCTCCAAAACAATTAGATGGAATTTAACTAAATTTGATATGTGGGTTACCCAATACCCATATGATTGCGCTTTGCAAGACAATATTTAGATTTGGCTCCGCCCACTCGGGGTCAGGGTCAAATATCATGAAACTGTCCATCACACTATCTCATCTAAAGCCGTTGTTTGTTATGTTGGTTACATGTACCCAATATAATTTTCGATTGTGTGAGAGCATTTATGTTAGGCTCTGCCCCCAGAAGATGGGGAAGGGGTCAAAAGGTAAAGAAATTGATTGTAATGCAACTTCTGAAACCGGTGGTACAGTTTAAAAGATATCTTTTGTCAAAACAATTTTTTACATTATTAAGCTGATATATAATAGGGATTATATATGTATAAATACTTCTACATGTATAGTCAGCTTAATAATAAAAGAAATTGTTTTGACAAAATATAGCTTACTGTTCAAAATCTCAGAAATCAAATACAGTTCAACCTGTTTGAACAACCACCTGCCCTTGGGGCCAATGGCAGGGTGGTTCCTTAAGACAGTGGTCATTTGACCACCTGTATTAAAGGACCATCATCATCCGACTCCAAGGAAACATTCTTATAGCAGGTCACTTCTTTTTAAAGAGACTGTGTCTATGTAGTTGCTACTATTTGTGCCCCATAAAGTGTTTCCTCAAGACAGGTTATATGTACATATAATTTCCACTCTGTGATATATACATGGTGACCGCTTAAGCAGCAACAATCCCTCGGTTAAACTGGTTTCAAAATATTTAACAGCATACATGCACCAGTAGTTAACTTTTCCATACCTTTATAAGAATTAGGGGAATATTGTGATAGTTTTTCGCTACACATTTGCTTCATCAAGGTGGTATACTGTTTTAAGAAATCTTTATTTGGTCATACTGCCACACATGATGTGTGAGATGCTAAATCGCGTCATTCATGGCATAATTCATTATGGCCTACATGCGATGTTGTTGAGTATGACGTAATGATTGATCGATAAACTGGATTCCTCTACTGAATCTATGTATCAATGGTGTGCACACAGTTTTATATACTTAGGTGTTCCGTATGTTTCCGTTAATTCTTACCTTAGCTTTGTCCCTCATAATTCCTGTAACATGCCTGGCATTTATCTAACATTTTGGCAGTGTAAGTCTGTAGGGTCGTAATATACCACTAGAATGACTGGCTTGGTTATTGAGCCAGTCATTTCAGTGGTAAATTACAAAATACTGATGCGTCTATACACATTTCCTAAGGCACTGCAGAAACCATCTTTTGTCGATTTCACCACTAACCCTTTAACACTCAAGCGTGCCAATAAATGGCTTCTTTAGTGATCTTGGGAAATGTCCATTTGCAGACCAAGAGAAGACTAAAAAAATTTATCACTGGAATGACTGGCTCGATAAGCGAGCCCTTCACTCTAGTAATACATTTTCAAAAATAATCTCTTGATATGCAAATGGAGATTCTCTATGGGAAAATTAAGATTTTATTGGACAAATTTGGGGAGGAAAGGGTTGCTGTGTTAACCATTTCACTGACAAATCCCTGAAAAAATAAAAATCTGAAACTTATTCTGTTGAATATTTTGAAATTAATTTGACTGGAAGTCACCGTAGGCAGCAACGGCTTCCAGTCAAATTAATTTCAAAATATTCAAAGTTTCCTTGTATGGTTGCCTTGGAAATGAGATTTGGGGAATGCATCGCTGAAAGGGTGAATAGCTTGCTCAGCTCACTGATATGTTGTTTTCATTTTGACAGGGAGTTGGAATTGGCATATCAAATCCTTTCAGCGCGATTCCCATCGACATGTCTGGACAGGACGCTTCATCTTCTGGTGCAATGAATGACGAGGAAGATGAAGACTTGTTGAAAAGTCGTATGAACCTGAACATGGAACAGAGACAAATTAAGGAGAAGTTCATGGAGAAGCAGAGAGATGAAGCAAGAAAGTTTGTGAAAGAGGAGAAAATGCAACAGAAGCGGGTATGGAAAGTTAATTTAACTGATATTTATGGTTATTTAGCTTTTTGTCGATCCCTATGTGATGCGAATGATGGCTCAATGTAGAGAGCCAAATGGTATCAGGCATGCAATCTTGCATCAAGAATGGAGGATTCCGGTTTCTCAATGAATCATATGATGTCATAATCAACTATGTGACTTGTAGTCTTGATTCCATAAGCAATTACGTCATGAATGACGTAGCTAAGTTTGTCACGAATACATAATTGATGATGCACTAAGCGTTTTTGTACAAATTGTACGTCTTTCCTATTTAATAAACATTCTCTTTTGAATATGTTGAAACTAATTTTACTGAGCACTGTTGCTATCATAGGCACCCTGAATCAAATTAGTTTCAAAATATTCAACAGCTTACCTGTATAGTATTTCTGGAAATTGAGAGTTATGGTCAATTTCCCGTTTCATTAGCTGGGAACAAGTTAATATACTGAGCCAAAAAAGTTTAGCAACAGTGAAGTTTGGTTTGTTGTATTAAAACTATGCGTCCATTTATAACCAAATTTGCAGGCATTTTCGTCAATGTAATGTCTCACTGATCATGAAGAAATGCAAATCATTTCTTGCAATTCTCAGCCGCATGCTTACTGCATGTGAAAATGCATTTTTCATGCACTGGCCCACATTGGCGGGTAGCGAAGGCCAAAATTCCCCATATTGCAAAAGCAGATAACGAACGTTAACAGAAAACGCTTAAAATTTTACCCTACCGAACATGGGCCGCTGCCCAGGGCTACCTGAAAATCAGCGCCATGAAGCAATGGGAAGACTCGCTGCTGGGCAGAGCATTCGCGCTGTTGTTCGACATTTTAATGTTCATGCCTCAACCATTTCCCGTCTCTGCCAACATGAGCAGGAAACTGGACATGTTAATGACCGACCACGATCTGGCAGACCGAGAGCAACAACACCACGAGAAGACCGCTACTTAGTGACGTCATCACGACGTCACAGGTTTGAGACTGCGCAGCGGCTGTCCCGTAATTTGCACACCGCTACCGACACTACAGTGCATGCACAAACTGTGCGAAACAGACTCCGTGATGCTGGACTGCATGCCCGTCGTCCACTTGTTGCTGTTCCGCTTACAGAGCGTCACATCGAGAATCGGTTTGCATGGGCAAGAACTCATCAGCGATGGCGTGCTCAACAATGGAGCCGCGTTTTGTTCAGTGATGAGTCGAGGTTTTGTGTGGATGTGGCAGATGGTAGGCAACGGGTTTGGCGACGTTTAGGAGAATGGTATGATGCAGCCAACATCATTCAGCGCGACAGATTCGGTAGCGGCAGTGTCATGGTGTGGGCTGGAATCCATGAAAATGGCAAAACAGATCTTATTGTGATTCGCAGAAATTTAACGGCTCAATGTTACTGTGAAGTTGTCTCCCCTGTTGTCATCCCTTTTATGCAGCATCATGCAGACTTTATGTTCCAGCAAGACTACGCCCGTCCTCATTCAGCTAGGGTCACCAGTGATTTCCTCGAGGCTAACAACGTTCCGGTGTTGGACTGGCCAGCGCGATCACCGGACCTGTCTCCTATCGAACACGTGTGTGACATTCTTGGCTGTATGGTGCGTGAGAACCATTCACATCTTCACAGCGTGTGGGAGCTGGAAGCTGCACTGCTCCAGGAATGGGATGCGATTCCTCTTCGTGACATCAGGTGCTTAATTCGAAGCATGAGAAAGCTATGTACGGCGGTGTTTAATGCACGCGGAGGTCACAACCAGTATTGACAGCTCAGTGTCATTATTTAAATTGGACCCTTCCGTTGAATGATGCCGTGTTAAAGGCGCGATGCTAGCATTACAGTAACAAGAGACTGTTGTTCAAATTGGAAAATGAGCTATCATTTAAATAATATATTTGAATCAGTTTATTGTTTTTGTTAAATAACATTTATACAGTAATATTCTCAGTGTTGCTAAACTTTTTTGGTTCAGTATATTTAGGACTATGGTAAAGATTGTGCTGTAACCATCTCAGACTTTCATTTATGAATCGAAATAGATGTACATTTGTAGAATTTGAGGCAAGCATACAAGAAAGCTGTTAAATATTTTGAAAATAATTTGAGTGGGCAGGGTTGAAGCCATTACTGCCAAAGGCGGCTTCAAGTTAAATAATTTCAAGGCATTCAACAATAATTCTGACATTGTGTTATGTCTGTAGAGTACGTCTAAGGGTTTTAGCCAATAGTTATTACTACATTACAAGCATGTCAAATCAATAGGTCTACAAGCTACTGGTTAAAAAAGAAGCACAAATAGACATTATTCAAATGTCTATACACTCTGGGCGCAAGTAACCAAAACTGGTAACGCTCCTACCACAAAAATAGAAATGATCATAGAATCATTCTTAAATCACCATAACCTACAACCACTTATCTTGGGAGGTTTCTTACTCTTGTCCGACATCCTGATGATCTTTAACTTCCAACTTTCAGTATCCACAGGCTGATTTTAATAAGTTATAAATCTTTTAAATTAGCTGAAAAAATTCCTACACCTCTTCCATCAGCAGTAGGAAAAGGAATGAAGTCTTGGTTGCTACAACAAGGTCATGTGATAGCTATCAGCCAATGAGGTTGTCATTGTGCTTAATGACCTCAGTGGCTATGGGTATTGGATTAACCCTCTTCTTGCCTCATTCTGAGATATAGCATTCAAGTGAATTGCTATGGATCTCATCATTGGAGAGAATATGGAGATTCCTGAAGAAGCCTTCAGTCACTCTGTAACCACAATACCCATCAAACATTGGCTGTAAAAATTCATCCTACTACGCTTCCCTTCAGAGAAGGAAAGAGCAATAGTAATGCAAGGAGGTAGGTATATGTAATTAGAAAAACATAAGACCAGCCCCTCTGGGTTGTCTGGTCGTATTAGCCAATCAAAATTTCTAATAGCCAATTTGTATTTTTTTGTTTTGTTTTGTCTAAGTGGCTACTGGGTAGCGCAAGCCCTGCTTGGGTATCACATTGCGCTCGTATATCCTATGATTGCCCTTTGCGTTGGGAGCAGTTTTTTGACTCAATTACTGGGTATCACTTTGGGAACTTACGCATATATATATGTCTGAACTCAATATCGGGTCAAAGATTTATTTTGTATTTCAAATAGTGCATGTGTGTGCATGCGTGCGTGCGTGCGTGCGTGCGTGCGTGCGTGCGTGCGTGCATGTGCGTGTGTGTGTGTGTGACCAAGTTTATGCTCCTAGTTAGGTAGCTACTCGAGTTACTAGAGTAGTGCCTAAGCGACTAGAGTTCATACTCCAGTACCTACTCATGGCTACCCATCTATCAGCTAGGGTAAGTTGAGTAGGTCATGTGTTTGTATTGAAATCAATGTAATTTAAACATGTGGTCAGTTACATGAGGGTAACTGATCACATGTTCATCTACCCTAGAGTAGTTACGAGAGTTTTCACCTAAACTCGGCCTGTGTGTAATCCCGCAGTTGGCAGGATCCAAGCTGATATTTTCAGATTGTCCTGCAGGATACGCTTTTGGTTATATATCCATGTACCCATACATACACATGGTTTTAACCCTTTCACTGACAAATCCCTGAAAAGTTTCTACTTTTATTGTTACTGTGAGGAACGTGACTCAAGTTTTTGCCATACATTTTCATGTTTTGGGTGTAGTTTATTTTGCATCAAGAATTACGTAAATGTTAAAGTTTGACAAAAAATGCCCCAAAATCATCACATGCTTGTCTGACCTTAAGGTTAATTGCTAGTTGTGACTCGTGTCTAGTCGGTTAGTCTGTCAGATTTTTTACATTTCTGACAAAACTCTAAATGGCAATGGGTAAAACAGAGTTGCTGTAAAGTGCAAAGATTAAAAATGCAATAAATACATGTACAGTTGTAGAACACGTATTAAATCATATCAATTGAATCTAAAAATTCAGCCTATGTTAGCCATTTAACTGTTACCACTCTGATGTAAGTATTTTGTCTTTTACTGCGTCAATAGCAAAGAAACTGGTGTACATTTTAAACAATTTTGGTGGACGATGTTGGTGTCTATGCAACATTTCCAAATTTGTTGAAAAATGAACACCAGCTAATTTTTAAATTTAATTTGAAAAATTAAAATTTTGAGATAGGATTAGTAAGGGTTAAAGGGCAAGCTGCCTAAGACCAGCCACTGCAGTGGTCTTGAGGAATGCCCACTTGAAAGGCAACATGACTATTTTTTAAAATTTACCACTGGAATGTCTGGCTCGATAATCGAGCCAGTCATTCCAGTGATGAGATTTTGAAAATAGTCATCTGTTGCCTTGCAAATGGCCATTCACTAAGCAATCATTCAAATTTTCTTGACAAATATTGACAATTCACCTTTCCAGAGTATCCATCCATCATCTGACCTCATATGACATCATAATCAGCTCAGCGCGTGTATGATGACGTCACAATCATTATGTTATATGGCAATGAAAATCTCAATACAGACACGAACATTATAGTATCCACACTATTTTGCCAATACATTGCTGATACTGGCCGTTTTAATTGATATTCATTCTCCCATAATCGTCTACCCAAAATTGTACCTTTGCCCACCGCACGCTACCCATCACCACGTGGTGCGAGCAGGAATGTGTGAAAACAATCCCGAATTCTTCTCTACCCTACTTTCTTGTCCTTTTTTTATTATTCTAATCTCTACACTTCTACTTCTTCTATTCTGTCTTTATTAGTACTTTATTAACAATGATATTACTTAAACTTATTATTAAATTATTTAGTCTATCATGATCTTATGTACCCACCACTTGATTAATTAAATTACTGTATATCATTACAAGTGGGAGTCACACTAATAAGATGTATCTTAATGTGCTCCCACTTTAACCGAAAAATAAAATGGTTTAAACCAATCATTATGTCACAAAGGGTTCCATATAGACCGTCATCAAATCTCAAATAGTCCGACACGTTGTATGAACTGTATGTCTTTGTGATTCTTTGCTATTTAATAAACATGCTGTTGAATATTTTGAAGGTAATTTGACTGGGCGCTGTTGCTGCCTTAGGTAGCAACAGCACCCAGTAAAATTAGTTTTAAAATATTCAACAGCTTACCTGTGTAGTTTTTTGGACATTGGTAGTCAGGATGTTTGGATATCAATCAATCCCAACATGAGCGAGATGTAGGCGGAGCTTAGGTAGAGATGGGCGGGGCATAGCTAAAACCAGAAAGGTGCTTTAAAGATCTAAGCAAGATCTCACGATGTATAACTTGTATTTTAACCCTTTCATCCTCAAGTTTGTTCAAGATTTCAATTTTTTTCAGAAAATTACCCATTTGTAGACCAAGAAAGGGTTATTTTTTAAAATTTATCACTGGAATGTCCAGACTTGTTTTATCGGGCCAGTCATTCCGCTGGTAAATTTCCAAAAATTGCCTTCTCTTTGTCTGCAAATTGATAATTTTGAAAACTACTATACTGAAGAAACGGTTTTTGGTTGGCTTGAGTCTTATAGAGTTATATATGAATGTAAAGTGAGTAAAGTTTACGTTGATTCATTCGATCCCGATGATGGCATCTGTCAGCAGAAAAAGTCTTGATTCCAATGATGTTTTTACCTATATCTTATAGCAAGTATATAGTTGATTAGCAGAAGATTCTAGCCTGTCAGTCAAGTATATGAGGTCATAATAAATCAGGTCACATGTAGGCTGATGTCACAGTCAAATACAGCATTAGTGGCTTATATTGATGTCCATCATAAATGCTTAATAGTCCGTCAAGTTGTATGAATTATATGTCTTTACTATTTAAGCCATTAACCCTCGAATTTATCCAAGAAAATTGTAATTTTCTCATAGAAAATGTTCATTTGTAGATCAAAAGAAGACTGTTTTTGAAAATTTACCACTGGAATGACTGGTTCGGTTATCGAGCCAGTCATTCCAGCGGTAAATTTTCAAAAATATTCTTCTCTTGGTCTGCAAATGGACATTACTCAAGACCACTGCAGAAATCGTTTTTGCCTGATATGAGTGTTAAAGGGTTAATAAACAATCTTGAAACTAACTTGCAGCAGCAGCACCCAGTCAAATTAGTTTCAAAAGCTTACTTGTATAGTTTTCTGGAAATTGATAATCAGGGAGTTTATGGTTCGATTGATTCCAACACGGGAAAAGCGTGGGCGGAGCTTAGCTAGAGATGGGCGGAGCTTAGCTAGAAATGGGCGGAGCTTAGCTAAAACTGGTTTTATCCATCACAGGCACATGCTGAAGCACTGAAGAGAATTGCAGAAGATCGGGAGAAAAAGAAACCAACCAAGCATCCGTCATCTCCACCAAAGTCGCCAAAACCGTCTGATGAGCCGACCAGCCCCATATCAACAGAATCAACATCGTCAGTCGCGA
This sequence comes from Chaetoderma sp. LZ-2023a, assembly GCA_034401795.1. Lineage (NCBI taxonomy): Eukaryota > Metazoa > Mollusca > Caudofoveata > Chaetodermatida > Chaetodermatidae > Chaetoderma > Chaetoderma sp. LZ-2023a. The sequence continues at coordinate 77,227,731 of CM067365.1, forward strand.
TGCCAATATCTTCCGTGAATACAGATGCTGCTGGTGTCGCTTCCTCATCACCATCATCGTTATTATCAGCATCAGCCTGTTCAACAGCGATTGATTCTACACCAGCGTCGGATGTACCACCAGCTCAAAAGTGTGCGATTCAAGTAAGTACTGTTTGGCCACTGTGGGTTCAGGTGCATAGCCGCGAATTATAAACCTGAGGTTGAAAGTAAAATTTAAGACTGAGTATTGACCTTATATTCTCTTACATTTAGACATTTGTCCAACTTATTGGCAAAATAGTAAAATCTTTTGTAGTGACCACTCCGCATCAGGTCAATTTTAAAGTCTTAAGTAATTAGCATGCATTAGTCTGATTTTAGTCTCACTTGCGAAGCAGAAAGCGAGACATATATATCACTTCGACGATGACGACTGGGAGGTCACCATGTCAAAGGTTAAGGTTTTTCTGACATTGTTATTTAACCTCTGCTTTTTTATCTTTAAATTGTTGCATTTAGCAAATCATTTACATTCATATTTCAGTATCAGTTAATATTACCAGAATTAACCTTGGACACATGGTTCCCTGTACAATAAAGAAGCATCACTAAGTTCATGGTCAAGGTCATTGTAGCCTTGATATTTGACCTCTGTCAAGTCTGTATTTACAATGTTAAGTTTTTGTGACTGTCTATATTTTAGGATTGCTTAATCGTAAGTACTGGAACCAAACTTGGACTTCATAATTCACAATTCATATAGTGAGGTCCTTAGGTCGCAGGTCAAGGACATTCTGACCTTGCTATTTAACCTCTGCTTTTTCAACGTTAGGTTTTTCACTTAGCAAATCATTTATATATTTTAAAATTGGTTAATCCTATTGGAACTAAACTTGAATACATGGTTACTGGTAATGTTAGAAAGCAGAATGATAACCTTGAGGCCACAAGGTCAAAGGTCAAGGTCACTGACAAACAGGAGATAGGCGAGACATTTATTTCCACAGAATTCGTATTTAATTTAAGACGATTGGTGATGTGTCACAGTCTGGGCTATAACGGCCTGGGTCGGTAGGCAGGTCATAATCAGAATTCGGCCCATTATATTTCATAGGTCAAACGTGGTCAGATCGTGAAGTAGTATGAGGGATGCTGATTTGTTTTATCTCATCTGGTTCAAATTTGTATACATGTTTTATTATTTTGTTATTTTCAAATTTCTCTATTTCTGAGCAAAATACTTGCAGTTCTGGCCAAAATATTTCCGGACCTCATTTGGATCAAATATGGTGTCTCTCCTACAGGGTGTTGGGGTTACCAATCTGTAGTTAATGGATCCAGTAAGATTCGCGGTCCTTGCGTGAAGCTGTGGCTTCAGTGCGTTCGGGATCGTGATGTAGAACTTCTATGACTCTGTATCTGATACTGTTTGTATCATGTCCTGGCAGGTTGAAATGTAGATACTCATTTTGATCAAACTTCTATGATGGTAGGATTCCCAACTCCATGACAAACTGTTATTGTTCAAAACTTCTAGACAAAAATCTGATTGTTCTACCGATATTACTTAAGAATTAAATCTTTGTTCAAATAAAAAGTTGTTCCAGCTGCCACTGATGTGAGGAACCCCTTATCAAATATTGTGCTGGTCTTTGGTACATGGTTACATCAATTACTTTTTAATGCGATCGGTCATGAAAAAGACATTTTGCTTAGTGAATGTATGCCCATTTGCAGGGCAAGAGAAAACTATTTTTGAAAATGTATTACTGGAATCTCTGGCTTGAGAATCAAGCCAGGCATTCCAGTGATACATTTTCAAAAATAGTCTCTCTTGCCCTGCAAATGGACTTTTCTAAACACCATTGCAATTTTCGTCATTGATTTTTCTTTTGTTGTTATGGCTTGGTAATTTGTATCCAAGCTGATTAATCGAGTAATCGTGATTATTTTTTAATAATCGATCGCGATCACTCTACGCAATAGTCGCACAAGCCTATGTCAAATTATTTTCAAAATATTCCGCTTAATAGCTTTACAGTGTAAATTAGCAAGGATTTTTCTGCGCGTTGTGCTAGTATATATATTATATTGTTTTGCAGATTCGTCTGCCAAATGGTTCGGCAGTTAAGCACGTGTGTTGTGCCGATTCCACATTAAAACATGTTTGGGATTTTGTCGCAACTAAGCATCAGAAAATGGAAAACATGTGCCTTATGCAGGTTTGTAGATCATCTGTTGCCCCACACACCAAGAACAACACCGCCTCTCGGCCAAGAAAAACAAACAACATAACAATAATCAGCTGATGCTGTCAAAACACACACAAAAAGAAAGACACGCACGCACGCGCGCGCGCGCGCGCATGCACGCACGCACGCACGCACGCACGCACGCACACAACCAACACCTTACTGCGGTATGACAATTGCCAAAATGTTATGTTTGTTTTATACATGGTTCATATTAAAAGTCAAAGGGCTTCAAGGAGATCGCAAACGCGAATTAGATTTTAATATAAAATGCTGAAAATACAAATTTTTCTTGTATTTTATGAAATAAATTCACAAATTTTGAGGCCCCATAAAATTGATGATATGACGTCATCACGTGAATCATCAACCAGGTGGCATGACATCATAGCGTAAATCATCAACCAGGTGGTATGACATCATCGCGTGAATCATCAACCAGGTGGCATGACGTCATCGCGTGAATCATCAACCAGGTGGCATGACGTCATCGCGTGAATCATCAACCAGGTGATATGACGTCATCGCGTGCATCATCAACCAGGTGGTATGACGTCATCGCGTGAATCATCAACCAGGTGGTATGACATCATTGAGTGAATCATCAACCAGGTGGTATGACGTCATCATGTGAATCATCAACCAGGTGGTATAATGTCATCGCGTGAATCATCAACCAGGTGGTATGATGTCATTGAGTGAATCATCAACCAGGTGGTATGATGTCATCGCGTGAATCATCAACCAGGTGGTATGACGTCATCGCGTGAATCATCAACCAGGTGGTATGACGTCATTGAGTGAATCATCAACCAGGTGGTATGACATCATCGCGTGAATCATCAACCAGGTGGTATGATGTCATCACATGAATCATCAACCAGGTGGCATGACGTCATAGCGTGAATCATCAACCAGGTGGTATGATGTCATCGCGTGAATCATCAACCAGGTGGTATGATGTCATCACGTGAATCATCAACCAGGTGGTATGACATCATTGAGTGAATCATCAACCACGTGGTATGACGTCATCGCGTGAATCATCAGTCAGGTGGCATGATGTCATCGCGTGAATCATCAACCAGGTGGTATGATGTCATCGCGTGAATCATCAACCAGGTGGTATGACGTCATCGCGTGAATCATCAACCAGGTGGTATGACATCATTGAGTGAATCATCAACCAGGTGGTATGACGTCATCGTGTGAATCATCAACAAGGTTGTATGATGTCATCGCGTGAATCATCAACAAGGTGGTATGACGTCATCGCGTGAATCATAAACCAGGTGGTATGACATCATCGCGTGAGTCATCAACCAGGTGGTATGATGTCATCGCATGAATCATCAACCAGGTGGTATGACATCATTGAGTGAATCATCAACCAGGTGGTATGATGTCATCGCGTGAATCATCAACCAGGTGGTATGATGTCATTGCGTGAATCATCAACCATGTGGTATGACATCATTGCGTGAATCATCAACCAGGTGGTATGATGTCATCGCGTGAATCATCGACCAGGTGGTATGACATCATCGTGTGAATCATCAACCAGGTGGTATGATGTCATTGCGTGAATCATCAACCATGTGGTATGACGTCATCGCGTGAATCATCAACCAGGTGGTATGGTGTCATTGTGTGAATCATCAACCATGTGGTATGATTTCATCGCGTGAATCATCAACCAGGTGGTATGACATCACGTGAATCATCAACCAGGTGGTATGACATCATCGCGTGATTCATCAACCAGGTGGTATGACGTCGTCGCATGAATCATCAACCATGTGGTATGACGTCATCACATGAATCATCAACCAGGTGGTATGACATCGTGTGAATCATCAACCAGGTGGTATGATGTCATCGCGTGAGTCATCAACCATGTGGTATAATGTCATCGCGTGAATCATCAACCAGGTGGTATGATGCGTAAATCATCAACCAGGGGTATGACGTCATCGCGTGAATCATCAACCAGGTGCTATGACGTCATCTTGTGAATCATCAACCATGTGGTATGACGGCATCGCATGAATCACCAACCATGTGGTATGACGTCATCGCATGAATCATCAACCATATGGTATGACGTCATCACATGAATCATCAACCAGGTGGTATGACATCGCGTAAATCATCAACCAGGTGGTATGATGTCATCGTGTGAGTCATCAACCATGTGGTATAATGTCATCACGTGAATCATCAACCAGGTGGTATGACATCGCGTAAATCATCAACCAGGTGGTATGATGTCATCGTGTGAGTCATCAACCATGTGGTATAATGTCATCACGTGAATCATCAATCAGGTGGTATGACATCATCACATGAATCATCAACCAGGTGGTATGATGTCATTGCGTGAATCATCAACCAGGTGGTATGATGTCATCGCGTGAATCATCAACCATGTGGTATGACATCATCGCGTGAATCATCAACCATGTGGTATGACATCATCGCGTGAGTCATCAACCAGTTGGTATGATGTCATCGCATGAATCATCAACCAGGTGGTATGACATCATTGAGTGAATCATCAACCAGGTGGTATGATGTCATCGCGTGAATCATCAACCAGGTGGTATGATGTCATTGCGTGAATCATCAACCATGTGGTATGACGTCATTGCGTGAATAATCAACCAGGTGGTATGATGTCATCGCGTGAATCATCGACCAGGTGGTATGACATCATCGTGTGAATCATCAACCAGGTGGTATGATGTCATTGCGTGAATCATCAACCATGTGGTATGACGTCATCGCGTGAATCATCAACCAGGTGGTATGGTGTCATTGTGTGAATCATCAACCATGTGGTATGATTTCATCGCGTGAATCATCAACCAGGTGGTATGACATCGCGTGAATCATCAACCAGGTGGTATGACATCATCGCGTGATTCATCAACCAGGTGGTATGACGTCGTCGCATGAATCATCAACCATATGGTATGACGTCATCACATGAATCATCAACCAGGTGGTATGACTTCGTGTGAATCATCAACCAGGTGGTATGATGTCATCGCGTGAATCATCAACCATGTGGTATAATGTCATCGCGTGAATCATCAACCAGGTGGTATGATGCGTAAATCATCAACCAGGGGTATGACGTCATCGCGTGAATCATCAACCAGGTGGTATGACATCATCTTGTGAATCATCAACCATGTGGTATGACGGCATCACATGAATCATCAACCATGTGGTATGACGTCATCGCATGAATCATCAACCATATGGTATGACGTCATCACATGAATCATCAACCAGGTGGTATGACATCGCGTGAATCATCAACCAGGTGGTATGATGTCATCGCGTGAGTCATCAACCATGTGGTATAATGTCATCACGTGAATCATCAATCAGGTGGTATGACATCATCACATGAATCATCAACCAGGTGGTATGATGTCATTGCGTGAATCATCAACCAGGTGGTATGATGTCATCGCGTGAATCATCAACCAGGTGGTATGATGTCATCGCATGAATCATCAACCATGTGGTATGACATCATCGTGTGAATCATCAATCAGGTGGTATGACATCATCACGTGAATCATCAACCAGGTGGTATGATGTCATCGCGTGAATCATCAACCAGGTGGTATGATGTCATCGCGTGAATCATCAACCATGTGGTATGACATCATCATGTGAATAATCAACCATGTGGTATGACGTCATCGCGTGAGTCATCAACCAGGTGGTATGACATCATCATGTGAATCATCAACCAGGTGGTATGACATCATCGCGTGAATCATCAACCATGTGGTATGATGTCATTGTGTGAATCATCAACCATGTGGTATGACATCATCATGTGAATCATCAACCAGGTGGTATGACATCATCGGGTGAATCATCAACCAGGTGGAAGCAGATTACACCACATTTGTTTTCAGAATAAATGAAAATGGCGTCTAATAAAGTTAAGAAGCTAAACAGAAGCTCAGATTCAAGCTCTAGTTTTATCAAGCGCTAGCAATTGTCTTGCATCTCATTAATACGATGATGTATGAATGACGTGTTGTGAGCTATTAGTGATCAACAGCAAAAATAGTCACGTAATGATCTCACACCACAACACCCATTCCCACGATGACGTCACAAGAAACTGATTTTCTGCAGGGAAATTTACTATTTAGCTAATCAAAAATATGGAAATACAGTTAATAATATATTTTAATATATCAAAATTATACAATAGCATCATTTTGTGTACTTTGATCCTTTTCTGCCTGCGTTCATGTTTAATGTGCTGGAATTCAGAATTTTTTCTTCAAGCCCATTAAAAGTTTTTGGTAAAATAACTGACTTGCTCATCTGTCTGGAGCTGTATCTAAAAAAAACTCCTGCTCCGATTTGGCTCAAATTTAAACACAAATCCAGATAAAAGAACCCAGATCGGATCAAATTCTAGATCTATTAATATCTTGGAAACTATGTATTTGGACCAAATTTTAACACAAGAAATTGTGCGACCATGGATTCCTTTTAATCACCTTTGGATATGATCGGAAAACTCTGGAAAATCAAAATATATCCAGACAACCTGAAAACTTATAATGTTACTAAGACAGAATGAGCACACGTTTAATTAGTATCGATATAAGCGTTACATTTTATTGTTTTATTATTCATGTCATCTCTTGATTTTCGTCTATTTTAGCCATTCCCACACAAAGTTTTCAGCAATGACGATCTCCAGGTTTCTTTACAAGATCTTGGCTTAGTACCATCGGCATCATTAGTCTTGAAAGCTGCAGAAAATACACCAAAACCCGCGGATGTCGCTCCTGTCCCACCAGTTCCACCGGTCCCAGCAGGTATATTGTAGGAAGAACTAGTCCGTTAACACTCAAGTCAGCTAAAGACGGTTTTTGCAGTGGTCTCAAGAAATGTAGAGACCAAGAGAAGTGTTTTTGAAAATTTAATACTGGAATGACTGGCTCGATAATAGGCCTGCAAATGTACATTTTCTATGTGAAAATTCTAATTTTCTTTGAAGAAATTTGAAGATTAACAGGTTAATGGTCACGCCAACCAAACCGGCCTCTGCAATGGTCTTGAGGAATGTCCATTTGCAGGCCAAGGTAAGACTATTTTTGAAAATTTACCACTGAAATAACTGGCGCGATAATCAAGCCATTCATTCCAGTGATAAATTTTCAAATAGCACCATATCTTGTTCTGCAAATGGACATACACTGAGGAAAAATTGAAATTTGGGTGAAAAATCTTGACCATTAAAAGGTTAAAGAATTCAGCCTTGAGATCCCAGTATCTCAATTACAGGTAAACATTAAAAATATTGTGAAATTAATTTCACCGAATGCTGTTGATAATTTGAATATTTATCCTTTTCTCAAATAAGCAGTCTTGATGTTTGAGGTAGCAATGATTTCAGAATAAATCATTTTCGATATAATAGGCATGATTTTCATTATTAGATTGTAATAACAGAGGGGTCCATATCTATGTTATACCCAGCGATTGTCTGGGTAGGCACCACCCATGTTATATGACATTGTGTGTTTCAACTGATTTTAAGACTGAAGCCTGAAATCCCAAAATCGCAATTTCAAGATAACTACAGGAAAACTGTTGAATATTTTGAAACTAATTTGACTGGTAGATATTGTTGCCCATTTAAATTAGTATTCAAAATATTCAACAGAATGTTTATTAAATTGTAAATTCACCAAAGGCAAACAATTCAGATGGTTACTATCAAGCCTTTGTCCCTTTCGCGTCAGGCCTACGTAATTTGAGTGTGACATCAGCTAATGTCTGCTATTTAATAAACATGCTGTTGAATATTTTGAAACTAATTTGACTGGGTGCTGGATGCTGGGGCGGTGTTGCTGACATTAACAAATTAGTTTCAAAATATTCAACATTAAGTACGTCTGTCTTTCCCCCAAAATTTTGTAGCTGTAACCTACAGTTTGAGAGAGAATTGTTTGAAAGCTGAGGGTGATTGTACACCACAGCAAAATGTGCTTAACCCTTTAATGGTCATACCGGCCAAAACAGGCCTCCGCTATGGTCTTTTGGAATGTCAATTTACAGGCCAAAAAAAATTAAAATTTTGAAAATTTACTATTAGAATGATTGGCTCGATAATTGAGCCATTAATTCCAGTGATAAATTTAAAAAAAAATCGTGTTCTCGGCCTATAAGTGGATATTCAGTAACAGAATATTACAATTCTCCTGTCCAAACATAACCATTGACCAATAAAGGGCTAACATTGAAACTTTTGCATCGGTCAATCCTGTACGCACATACGTCTGTCAGTCCCGGTACGTGGAACTGATATTGCATATTATAAATTTATCACCTGAAGAATTAGTATAAGATGAGATGAGCCTCACGGTTAATATAAGGTATATTCTAATCATTGTCTTGATTTCTTCTAGATTTAGCATCAGCTGGGTTACCGAGATCATTCGTGGGTGGACGTCGCCCTCCCGTAGCCTTTATGGAAGAGCATGAGGAGGAAGGGGATCAAGGTGTGTCCCATCATTGGGGACTCGGCAATCAGTTGGACACTGGAAACTTTGTTCAAGGTATGCTGACCTGTGTATGTTGATCTATGCAAGTCCATGGACAATGGGCAGCTAGAAGTCGGTTAGATATTTTAACCCTTGGAATTTGTTCAAGAAAATTTAAATTTTCATTGGCAATGTCCATTTGCAGACCTAGAAAAGACTATTTTTGAACATTTGCCACTGGAATGACTGGCTCGGTTATCGAGCCAATAACTCCATTGGTAAAGTTTCAAAAATAGTCTTCTCTTGTTTTGCAAATGGACATTTCTCAAGACCACAGCAGAAGCCATTTTTGGCTGATGGTAAAAATTTGTTCAGAAAAAAAAATCTTAAACAACATGTCAATTTGAGGTTAGTAGTAGAAAGGTTTGAAAACTTATTTCTAAAATGGCTGTTTTAGTTTCCTAAAACATTAATTTTTGGTCTGTAATTTGATATTTATTTCACAAGATCACTTCAGAGACATTTTTGTCCGCCTTGCCAATATAGAGACCCATTTCTATCTATGCCCCGTCCATTTTTAGCTAACATCATAGTGGGCGGAGCTTAGCAAGAAACGGGTGCAGCATAGCTAGCTATGGACCCCTTTATTAAGCTATGGAATAAATTGAGTTGAACCCAGAAGACTAAATCAGAAATATAAAATATAAGAAATATTCTATTGAATATTTTGAAACTAATTTGAGAAGTTGTCAAGACATTAAAAAATATCAACCCGATTACTTGTAAGATTTTTAACCTTTAAACATCAAATATATTTTGAAAATCTCAGTCTTACAGAAAATGTTTATTTGTAGACCAAGAGAAAACTATTTTTGAAAATTTATCATTGGAATGACTGGCTTGGTTATCGAGCCAGTCATTCAGGTGGTTATATTTTCAAAAATAGTCTTCTTGGTCTGAAAATGGAAATTATTTTGTGAGAAAATTGAAATTTAAAAATATATATTTGATGATTAAAGGCAAATTTGAGTTTTAGAGGATCTGGAACAGGGTCCCATTTCATATGACTATTATCAACTTGGTAAAAAACTATCACATAGCATGAGCTTTAGCGAATTTGAGATTCTATTTATCATATAAACATAATTTGATAATTTTCCAATAACTGAAACCTGCTTGAACATACCATTTTTCTACTTCGAATAATACTTACCAGATGTACTATTATGATAATGCCTATTATCTAGTCTAGCTCAAAATAAACAATTAAAACTCTGCACTCTCATGTTCCTGCCCATACTGTGTCCAGGAATTACCATAGCCGCAGGTACCGGGTCAATTCCCAATCACAGTCAGATTCGTTTATTTTGCAGACTTGAAAAGTCACATGTTTTCTAGTGCTCAAATTTTCAAATTTACGTGTATTCTCGTCTATTCGTTGCTGGCATCATGGAGAGAAAAGGAAAGTCATCACAGGGGCAGGTTGTATCAATCTAGAATTTATACATTCGTGCCGTAATGACTGATTGAAAATTTCTTAAATTGTCACATTCTAAAATGGTAGCCGTTGTTGGGGTCGCTCCGGTATTCGCTAACTATTTAATACTCGGTTAATTTCTCTTGCGACTCGGTTCCTTCCAAGATGGATGCGCCCTTAGCCAAGATGGCGGTGCCCATGATTAATGTTTCGTTTTGGCGTGGCAAGTCTATGCACTCTGTTTTATGCCGATCTTTGGCTCTCGCTTCATTGTCGAGGGTGTTTGTAGCGATCAGCGTTTATTTCTTGGCTGTATTAACGTTAGTTAATTTCTAAGTTGTGTTTATTAATTTTCACTCAAAAAAAATTCAGATATTTTCTGTCTAAAGGCTTGATTATCATTAATTTAAGAGAAAGTTAATGTTTCTAAGTAATTTTACCTTACAATCAAGTCAATTGTGTGTATTGCTCGTCATCGTATGTCTTCTTCTTTTCGATCACTGGTATCACACTTGGAGAGCCGTTCTCAAGATGAAATCTGTGGTTTTCTGCAGTTCTTCCACAGGCCCATACAGCTTTTCAAGAAAAGAGGTTGACAAAGGCCAGATCTCTTCTCTCAGCAGCTGATACGTACTGCAACATTGAAGTATGTACTCTGTGGTCTGTTCTGCTTCTCCACAAGGACAAGTGGGTGATGTCGTAAGGTGGAACCGCGTATACATGTGTTGGTTTAGTCTGTTGTGTCCAGTTCTGAGACAAAAAATGGTCACTTGCTCTGGCCTCGAGAGATGATGGTAGGCATCTTCTGATTGAGGTGTTCTATAGAGTGACTTGATGATAGTCTTCATCTCTGTATGGGTAACCATGTTTTCTGTCTGATTCTCTTCTGCACCCACCTTTGCCATCTTGTCTGCTTCCTCATTTCCTTGGACTCCACAGTTTCAGGGGATCCACTGCAATGCTATCCGAAAGCATTTGATGGTTTGTAGTGCTTCTTCAAGTTGTGGCAGCTTACCTTTGGTGATAGCCTCAAGGACGGGCGGGCATCAGATAAAAAGACAATCTGTGCAATAGGGTCTGCTGTTCTGCTGATGGTATTAGCTGCATGAACCAGTGCTTCGACTTCAGCTCTGTAGTTTGTGCAGTGTTTGCCTGTCGGTATTGCAGCTGACTCATGTTGTCCGTTTGGATACTGTATGTGCAGTCCAGCGCCTCCGCTCCTAATTGCATCTTTGGCTGATCCATCTGTGTAGATCCTTATCCATGTCTCCTGAGGATACATTTCTTCCAGCATGGCTAGGGTCAGGGCCTTCTTGCTCACATCACTGTGTTCATCTTTGGTTGTGAGATGAGGTACGGTGGTGCGAATAGCTATGCTCTCTAGTTTGTTTTCCCAAGGTGGAGGATCAAGTGTGTGGTTTGGGTCTTCTGTTTGTGCTGGCAACATTTCTTGGTGTTTGTCATGTGCAGCGTTTTAATTCTTCTCTGTGTTCGCAGAAGACCAAGAACCAGGACACTCTGTGTCAGAAGTGCAACAGGTTCATGAAGCGCAAGTTCAATGGTCATCACTGTGTCACTTGCGCGAAGTGCAAAGTGGGAAGTCCTTGTGACGTGTGCGCCAAGTGGTCGTCGGAGTTGGTGGCAGAGTTCGATCGTGATCGACATGCGCGCTTGGAGAGAATCACGAGGGATAAGGCGGCCAAGCGGATCAGGCGTCAGTGAGGGGACGGGAAGATCGTCTGAACGAGCGAATGGATTCAGCATTGGGCGTATGGGCGGCCCAGTTTAAGGCAATGTTTGAGTCCTTGCAGTCCACGATGCAGGCTGGTGCAGGGCAACCTTTCTGTGGTCTGGCTAGTTTTGCGGAGGGACAAGCACCTGTCCTTTCTCCGACCTTGGCTCAAGAGCCGACGGCGGAGGAGGAAGATCTGCTAATGGAAGAATCCAGCATGCCGGATATTTCGTTAACGGCTCAACTAGGTACATCCCAGGGATCTCCCTCGGGATTTGTACGGGTTTGCCAAGCGGGTGGTGATGTCGACGTTTCGTCGGGCATTTTTCACCCGGATTTCGCTCAACCCGCGTTGTCGTTGGAGCCGTGTTTTGCGGTTCCTAGCGGCATCCCGGCGGTGTTAGGTGCGTCTCCTCTCGAAGTTCCGTCATCTACCGTGGGGAAATTGGCTGTAGTCCCGGCTCCCATGCTAGAGCTGTTGAACTGCGGTGAATCCATGTCCGGCGATTCGTTTGACACTGGTGCTGCTAGTAGTCAGGCTATGGACGCACTTCATGTTGGAAGAAGTGCGGGCCATAGTTCTCAGCATGGTTCATCGGTGGCCTACTCATCCAAGGGTGAGAAGGAAGATGAGAATGGTAGTCCATTGATGGACGAGTCCTCTTTTTGCACCGAAGCTGAATGGGTGCAGGTCCTTGACTGGATGTCCGACCATCTCGGTTTAGCTTCGGATCAGGGATCTCAGTGCGATCCGGCGATGGAACGGATGTCAGAGCGAGCGGCTAGCGCTCTGTCAAGTGGCTCTTCGGCCATGCCGACGCTTCCTTTGGACACGCAGACTTCCGACATGTTTTTAGGTTGCGGCGTATCATCTGGTTCAGCCAGACTATACATTGCCCAAGGCCCCGAAGGGGATAAGGAGCAGGGTCCGTTTTCCGGAGCAGGCCTACCATCAGTTCCATGGCTTTCCATCGGGGAGCGAGAGGCGTTGAATAGGCCGTTAGCTGGCAAATCGAAGGGGCGTTCTCAATAAGGATCCTTTTAATGAGTTAATGCTCATTGAGGATGCGATGAGGGCAGCCATGGCTGCGCTCTCGCACGGATGTACCGTCCTGCAGGGTATGCTGACCTGCGTTGCGGAAGGTGGAGAAGTGGCAGAGGCTGGGCCCGGAGTTGTCCGGGACACCATGCGCTTGTCCCAGGATTGCCTGGCCAGGGTGATCACCAGATCATTGGTGGAGCGAAGGAGAATGGTTCTCGATTGTGTAGAACCAGGACCTGAGATGAGGGCTGCGTTATCTTCTGTGCCTTTCATTGGTCCAGGCTTGTTCAGCGGCTCGGCGCGGCAAGCCTTATTCAAGGTCGCATCAATGGTCGCTGAGCAGGAAGTAGTCGGCATGTCGTGGAAGTCGACTAAGAGGACACAGCCACAGCAGTCCTACAAACAGCATTGGCATGAGCAACAGAGGCAGCGCCAGAGATCGCCCTTCCGTCCTTCTGGCTGTGATCCCCATCGGGCATCCGGATCGCTGGGACCTGGCTGTTCATCCTCATGCAAGTCCTCTAATAAGAGGCTGTATGAGGAGGACAGGAAGGGTGGCGGTTCGGGTCGCGACGGCTATTATAAAGATAGTCGTGGTGGCGGTCCTGGGCCGTCATATTCCAAGAAACCGCGAGGCGGCCGTGGAGGGCGGTCCTGATGGGTTTCCGGCGGAATCAGTTCCGGTGACATCAGGAACGAAGGGAGTCGAGAATCTTCACCCAAGCGATTTAGTGTGCAGATTCCTACCGTCGGAGGCAGACTTCAACTGTTCTCAAGCCAATGGGAACGGGTCGTGCGAGATTGTTTATCTGTCAGTGGTTAAAAAACGGCTACGAACTGGACTGGCTCATCCGTCAATCATTAGTTCCGTTAACATTGACTCCAGTGTGGACTCCCGTTCCAATGGAATCCGATCGTCTAGATGCCATTTGCTCAGAAATCGAAGCTCTTCAGCGGAAGAACGCGATTCATCTAGTCCGCAATCAGTCCTCCCTAGCCTTCTATTCGATGATGTTCCCCATTCCGAAATGTACCGGAGGTTGGAGACCAATTCTGAATCTCAAACCGTTGAACAAATTTATTCTTTCTCCAAAGTTTCAGATGGAGACTGTACAACGGTGATTACAGGGCTGAGAAAAGGCATGTGCGCAGTGTCGATAGATGTCGGTTGAAGGATGCATATTTTCATATTCCAATGTCAATTCCTTTTCAGAAATACCTTCGCTTTGCATTCCAAGACAATGTTTGGGAAGTCAATGCGCTTCCATTCGGCCTGACCACAGCACCGAGGGTCTTCACCAAAGTGGTTCTCACCATGACTTCTTATCTTCGCAGGAGAAACATAGCTGTTCATACTTACATAGACGACTGGCTGCTGAAGGCGGGGAATCCAGTCACTCTGCACAACAATCTTCAGGTAGTCCTAGCCTTACTAAAGGATCTAGGATGGATTGTGAATCTAGAGAAATCAGAACTGACTCCATCCCAGGAGTTTGTTTATCTGGGAATATTTTTCAACCTCAGAGACAGCGTAGCTTTTCCGGCGGAGAGCAGAGTCAAGAGTTTGATTGCAGTACTGGAGTCAGTTTCTCTAGGAGCTCTTCTGACCACGCGCCAATTTCTCAGGATAATGGGTTTACTAGTGTCTCTGGAGAAAGTGGTTCCTTATGCGGCACTCGGGCACAGGCCGATTCAGATGTATCTCATGTCATTCTGGTCTCAGAGAACGGATCCGTTACCTCTGACAATTCTAGTGAAAGAACCATTGATGTTCCACCTTCAGTGGTGGTTATCAGAACAGAATCTCCTGCGAGGTGTTCCTCTCCAACCTCCTCAACCACAGATGTCCATCTTCACAGATGCATCAACGACAGGTTAGGGAGCGGTATTGGACAATCAGTCAGTGCCAGGGGAATGGGATCGGACCAATGTGCAGAAACATATCAATGTTCTCGAATTATTAGCAGTAACATTAGCACATCGAAAATTTGAGAGCTTAATCCGAGACAAGATTGTCCTAGTAAGGACAGACAACTCAACAGTGGTGTCTTATTTTAACCGCCAAGGGGGGGACGAGATCACCAGAGTTGTGTATGATGATTTGGAACTTTCTGCTGTGGTGTCAAGAGAGGAATATTCTTCGGGCAGCACACATTCCAGGAAGACTGAACATCTTAGCAGATGCTCTCAGTCGAAGGACGGTTTGTCGTCCGACGGAATGGCAGCTCAACCAATCGGTAGCGGAGGTTCTATTCAATCATTGGGGCAAGCCAAATGTGGACCTGTTTGCGATGAAACAGAACACAAAGATGGTCACATATGTGTCACCGATCCCGGACCCGCTAGCTCTAGCAGTAGACGCACTGGCGATAAGTTGGAAGGGAATGTACGCGTATGTGTATCCTCCAACGATTCTCATCCCAAAAGTTCTGGCAAAGATTAGAGAGGGAATGTGCCAGCTACTACTGATCGCCCCGTATTGGCCAGGCCAATCATGGTTTACGGATCTGCTGGACCTTCTGGTCTGCAATCCAATCCCTCTTCCAGACAGAAGAGATCTAATCTCTCAGAACAGGGGTCTGTATTTCCACGACAGACCAGAAATGTTCAAATTGACTGCATGGATGTTATCAAGCAGCGTGCAATTAATGGTGGCTTTTTTGAGCAAGCAGCGAAGTTTGTTGCTTCAGCCAGAAGAGGGTCAACCACTAAAACATATAATTATGGAATCAACAAATTTGCAGAGTGGTGTAAGGGAAGAGATATTGATCTCTTTTCTGCATCTGTTCAACACGTAGCAGATTTTATCTGTCATCTATACGAAGTTGACAAACTTGTACCTTCAACCCTAGCAGCATATACGTCTGCATTAGCTTCAGTCATTCCCAGTCTGGCCATTGAAGGAGTGGAGAATGACACTTTAAATGAAGTTATTAAAGGAATGAGCAATCTGCGACCTAGACAGCCAATTCCTATTCCAGCAGGGAATCTATCTCTTGTTCTACAGGTTTTAGGGCATGCTCCCTTTGAACCGATTAGATCTATAGATATTAAACTGTTAACTATTAAATCATTTTTCTTGGTTGCAGCAGCGTCGGCGAGAAGGAAAAGCGAAATACATGCGCTTTCTGCCGAACAAGACCATTTTGTCGTCACGGGTGAATGTTTAAGACAACTGCCACGTCTGTTTCCTGGTAAAGAATCAGTCACTTAAATATCCAGGACAGCCGATCAATTTGCCAAGTTTAATTAGACATGACCCAAACTCTTCTGCTTGGTGTCCTGTCAGATGTCTGATAATGTATAAGAAATGTACTGGGGAGTAGAGAGATGACCCGAAATCTCTGTGGTTATGTCTCAAAGCTCCTCATTTGCGCGCCTTGAAAGATACTATTTCTCGTTGGATAGTCGATGCTATTCAGATGTCGCACAAAATCACTACAGGAAAGCATATTGATCGTACGAATGGCCATCAGGTCCGAGCACTAGCAGCAGCATCGGCCCTTAATAAGGGGGGTCTCATTAGAGGAGGTGATGTCTGTAGCACAATGGCATGCCGAGTTGTCATTCACTGATTTCTACTTTCGCGACATCTCCAGCGCACTTAATCCGGTAGCCGTCGCCAATTTATCGAATCTGAACTAAGCCACATCCGACCACTATTTCGCACACATCACAAGTTCTTCCACTTGCACTGAACAATGGCCATGCACATGACCCGAGAACGACCGTGGATTGGGCCGAGCTCCTGTGATGAACTAGAAAGTCCAAGCGCTTAAAATGGTGAGTGTTTACATTAATTAAGTGACTAATTTTAAGTTTACTTATAGTCGAAATACCAGACTATCTAAGTAAATAGTCTGGACAAGAACATCTTTTTCTTTTGCAGACATTAGACTCATTCCAATTTGAAAATCTAATCGATATACTGATAGTTTTTTCAAAATTTAGAAGTTGTAGTAGCTTCTTTGCACTCTACTGGACTTCCCTAGCTGAGACTTGCGGCTGACATGGGTCTGGTGGGTGTTGCTCCCCATTTTGACAGCCCTCTGGAATTTGTGCGGACAAATGAGAGGGTGGGGAGCGCAGTCTAAACCATGGAAGTTTAGCACTCTATGAGTCAGATGGCAGAACCCAAGCGTATGCCAGGGTTCTAGTCTCTTCACAACCTTCTCTGTTGGATGGTGGATTATTGCTGGTTCGAGCCTCACCTCCTCCCACCGGTATTTCTTGGCTGTCGAAATCTGGAGTTTATCATAATAGTACATCTGGTAAGTATTATTCGAAGTAGAATAAAAAAAGCATCTGCTATTGTTTCTACGAGAATTCTTAATGCTTACCAGATGTACTATGGCCTTGTCTCAGCCGCCCCGCTGAGGTGAGGCTGAGCTGCTTTCGCTGTTTGTCAAGGCAAATATAAGACGAATCTAACTGTGATTGGGAATTGACTCAGTACCTGCGCCTATGGTAATTCCCGGACACAGGACACAGAGATGGCCGGGGCATAGCTAAAACCGGAAAGGTCCATTACCACTCTGATGTTAATATTCCGCCTGTGTAATTCCCGGACACAGTATGGGCAGGACCAAGAGAGTGCAGAGTTTTAATTGTTTATTTTGAGCTAGACTAGATCTTCTTCTTCTTTTCGTTCGCTGATCATACCGCCAATCCTGTAAGTGACTATCGACATGATCATATGCGTTAAGTGCGTGGATCCATGGTTTATTAGAGTGCGCCGTGCGGCCTGGAACCTCCGTCTTCAGCACTCGAGGTTTCTGTCAGGGTTACCTCACCCTTACCTCCTTTAGTCGCCTCTTACGACACGCAGAGGATACGGAAGGTGTATTCTAAGCCCCACCTACAGGGTACAGCTAGACTAGATAATAGGCATTATCATAATAGTACATCGGGTAAGTATTGAGAATTCTCGTAGAAACAAAAGCGGATGCTTTTTTGATATGCTGTTAGTTTTTGTCACTGTGACGCATCACATGCTATGATCTGACTAATGCGGCACAAAATTAATGACACACAGAACATTGTTATTTCTGACTTGAAATTACTTTTATTCCAGCCTTTAAAATTTCTACATATTTCATAACTAGGCAGTTAGATAATATATAATATTATGTCATAAAATTTAAATCAACAGCGTAACGTATCCTAGCTTGTTTACAATTTGTGGTGTCAATTATGCATATGGGATTATTATGTATTTTAGAGCCAACCAATACAAATATTTCTTTCATTGAATATGACACGCGTGTTAATATCAAGAATGGGCTGAATGCCTTGTATATGTGATAAACTTAGATATGGGCGTTTAGGATGTTGTGTGGCACAGCTTAATGATTCTAAAACTATCAGAACGGTTATGTGACTTGTACATTTTGAAACGTCAGGTTGTCAGGTAAATAAATATGATAGGCAATATTTTGTATCGGGTCCACATTGAAATCAATGCTGTGTCCTTTTTCTAGGAACCAGATTGACTTTGTTGTTGTTGTTGTTGTTGTTGCTGTGATTTTCATGTTTACGACAAAATTGCGCATGATGTAAATTATGATTTTATTATTTTTGGAGGCTGAGGATTTAAGGAAAGTTTATGTCATGGAGAGGACAATCTTGATGCTTTAAATAAGGGTGTATCTTTAAAGGTGGACCATTCATCATCAGACCTCGTATGATGTCATAATCAGCTCAGTGCATGTATGATGACGTCATAATCATTACATCACAAAGGGTTCCATATAGACCGTCACCGAATCTCAAATGGTCCAACACGTTGTATGAATTGCATGTCTTTGTAATTCTTTGTTATTTAATAAACATGCTGTTGAATATTTTGAAACTAATTTGACTGGGCGCTGTTGCTGCCTTAGGCAGCAACAGCACCCAGTCAAATTAGTTTGAAAAACTTTCAACAGCTTACCTGTGTAGTTTTTTGGAAATTGATGGTCAGGGTGTTCAGAGATCGATCGATCCCGACACAAGCGAGGTGTGGGTGGGGCTTAGCTAGAGATGGCCGGGGCATAGCTAAAACCGGAAAGGTCCATTACCACTCTGATGTTAATATTCCGCCTTTTACCCTGTCAATAGCAAAGAAACTGGTGTACATTTTTCAACAATTTTTGGTGGACGATGTTAGTGTCTTCGTCAGCACTATTTTCCACCTAATTTGTTGAAAACTGTACACCAGTTAGTCTTTTAATTTAATTTGAAAATTTAAAAATCTGACAATGTTGTAAAGGTTAAGTTATTTTGGTTGTGAGACCGGCTAACAAGTGAGGTATTTGATTAATGATGTCAATTATTTGACTGACAGGTCAGGTCCTTACATTAGTTTGTTCCTGTATTTGAGTAGATGACGAAGCCATGGCAGTTGATCGTGACAACGGTCAGGTTGATGATGATGAGATGGGTGATGACATGCCGCCAGATTTCAGAAACATGTTTGCTCCTGGTGGCCAGAATCATCATTTGAATCCTGTTTTAGCCGGTATGCCTGGGATTCCGCAAGGTATGTAATAAACGACCCATTCTATGATCTAATTTGACATGGGAAGTAACCCATTGCTCTATTGACAGTGTCTAGTTACAGACGGAAAGAAAGAGTTACTGCTGATATGGTTTGCTCGCTTTACTTTCATTGCTTCCGAACTGTGGTATCTGAATGCATATGTACACACACATCTATGCATATGTACACACGCACGCACGCACGCACGCACGCACGCGCGCATGCACGCACGCACGCACGCGCGCATGCACGCACCCACACTTGCACAGTTATACATACTCACATGCAGAGCCACAAAGCGGGCATGTGTGTGTGTCCTTGTGTGCGCGCACTCACTTGTGTGTGCGCGCACTCACTTGTGTGTGCGTGCACTCACTCGTGTGTGCGCATGCATGCGTGCGTGCATGTGTGTGTGTGTGTGTGTGTGTGTGTGTGTGTGTGTGTGTGTGTGTGTGTGTGTGTGTGTACATGCATGTGTATGTGAGTGGCTAGTGCACATTCAATAGAGGAATGCAGTCGATCAGTCGAGTATATGCATACATGAGAGTCTTCAGTGGATACACTGATTTCAGTGTTTTTTTGATAAAATTGGGCCACGCTTTTGATTAAATACCTTTAAAACTAACCTTTTTCTAAGGTGTTTTTCAGTGTTTTAAAAACTTTTTCAGTGTTTTTCTTCAGTTGCAACTCTCATCTTTGATATGACATCATAATCAAATATGTCGCAAGTAGGCTGATGTCACAATGAAATATGTCATGAATGGCATATATAAGTCGGTCATAAACATTTAATAGCCTGTCAGGTTGTACAAATTGTATGTCTTAACTATTTAATAAACATTCTGTTGAATATGTTGAAACTAATTTGACTGGGCGCTGTTGCTGCAATAGAGAGCAACAGTACCCAGTCAAATTAGTTTGAGAATGTTCAACAGCTTACCCGTATAGTTTTCTACAATTGTTCGATCGATCCCAACATAGGTAAAGCATGGGTGGAGCTTAGCTAGAGATGGGCGGGGCAGAGCTTGAGATGGGTGGAGCTTAGCTAGAGATGGGCGGGGCAGAGCTAGAGATGGGTGGAGCTTAGCTAGAGATGGGCGAGGCAGAGCTAGAGATGGGCGGGGCAGAGCTAGAGATGGGCGGGGCAGAGCTAGAGATGGGCGGGGCGGAGCTAGAGATGGGCGAGGCAGAGCTAGAGATGGGTGAGGCAGAGCTAGAGATGGGCGGGGCAGAGCTAGAGATGGGCGGGGCAGAGCTAGAGATGGGTGGGGCGGAGCTAGAGATGGGCGAGGCAGAGCTAGAGATGGGTGAGGCAGTGCTAGAGATGGGCGGGGCAGAGCTAGAGATGGGCAGGGCGGAGCTAGAGATGGGCGGGGCGGAGCTAGAGATGGGCGAGGCAGAGCTAGAGATGGGTGAGGCAGAGCTAGAGATGGGCGGGGCAGAGCTAGAGATGGGCGGGGCAGAGCTAGAGATGGGCGGGGCGGAGCTAAAACCGGATTTATCCATTAACCCCTTAAACCTTTAACCCTCACAGATTAGAAGCGGCATATTCTTTCTGAGGCCATCGTTGACGTACGGAATATTCTGTGAATATTTTGAAACTAATTTGACTGGGAGCTGTTGCTTCTTATGGCAGCAACGGGATCCAGTTAAATTAGTTTCAAAATATTCGATAGCTTTCCTGTATAGATGTCTTGAAATTAAAACAGGGCTTTCAAGGGTTAATTGTCAAACCAGCTAAAATCAGCATTTGCAGTTGTCTTGAGAAATGTCCACTTGTGGACGAGCCAGTAATTTCAGTGGCAAATTTTCAAAAATTCTCATCTTTTCGCCTACAAATAGATATTCACTGAGTGAAAATTTTAAATTTCTTAAGAGATCTTGACCAATAGAGGGTTAATCTGTTAATCTACAGGTCAGCATCGAGGTCTCCATGTTTGGGGTGATGGTCAGCGATTAGCAACCGAAGACGGTCATCCTCCTGGTGAACACCAGCAGCGGTTAGCCGGTCAGCTGGCAGGTAATGTGCAACCAGGTTATACAGCTGAATGGATGTGTTAAGAGATTAAATATTAGCTGATGCTAGTCAGGGGTGAAATTAACACTAAGGCGCTAGCCTGAGGCTAGTATAAATTATCCAGGGCTAGTAATATTCGTGACTGGCCAGCCTTTTGGGCTAGTAGCGATTTGATATCTGAATTATAGATTACGTATATACTAGGCTACATCGCTCATAACCCTCTCAAAAGCAGCAGTTCAGAGTTCAGTATTTTCTCACCGGATCTACAGTCTCCAAAATAGTATGTTTTTGTTACTAAACCTATTACGTAGTCGAATAGTGTCAGATTAATATAGCCAATGCAATTTTATTTCGGATAAAAATATTCAAATTTACGTCTGTTCAACGTCTCGCCAAATTGCCAAAAGATAATGTAGTAATTTTTTAAGGCTGTATATGCTGTTGATCATCTGCGTCAGCCAGTCAGTGAATACCCGGGCATGCGACAACTAGCTCCATAGTGAGGATATGTGCATGAGCTATCTAGCCAATATATCCATTTTCACTTCAAGAGTATACTTACCTCCCTAATACTCTTTGATATTGCTAAATATCGGCTTTCACTCAATAAACACTTAGAATAAAAACAGTTAGGTGCCCCTACTGGGCAGGGAGTCAGAGTGCAGTCCGGCGGATGCCAGCCCCACCACCGCGCATGCGCAGACTAGCACTTCCTCTTTGCTAATTTATTGGCAGAGAGTGAACACATGTTTTTGTGATTTACGCTTTTCGCTTGTTTTCTAAGTCAATTAAGCTGTTAAATAAGAAGTTGAACACCTGTTTATGATGTCTGAGAGAGTGACTTCGCCGGAGGAGGGCCCAGGACCTATCCATCAGGTGACTTCTATTATATTTTAGCGAGTTTTTCCCGGTGTAATGTGTTTCCGGGACTCGCGTTTACCGTGATAAGCGCCTAGTTTAGTTGTTTTATTTCAACATGGTGCTATATAATACTAATCTCTCTTTGTGTTTATGTCCACAGGTATCTGTCAGGATATGTAATGGACATCACAGCATCAGAGGGTTTGTTTCTCTCCACCAAGGTTCCATTTCCTACTAATACTGTTAGGTTATCTAACCAAAAATTCTATGTCCAGTGATTCGGAGGCCTCATATGAAGGTCTTCTCACTTTGCCGTCTTGATCCAATTCCTTCCCCTACAGTGGAGAGAGTTAAGAGGCGTCGTCTTGGTGGAGTGCTCCAGTTCATCACGTTGGATGGTTTGTCTATACAAAGTGTCAGGTATCTAGTTAATGATATGAGGTGATGTTAATTATTTAAGGAAAATTAACTATAATTGCCATTGCTATCATTGTGTATCTGATGGTTGTGTAGTCTGAATGTCTATCCTGAAGATGTTCTGGTTATGAATACAATTCGTCCTTACACCTGGATGTTTGTTTCGGATCGATTTAATTTCTGTCATGGGATTAATGACATCATAATCAGCCTTGCTCTTTATTAACAATTAAAGTTTGTCCAACGCTGGTTTCGGATGATTAGTGATCCTTATGATCATTTCCCTCTCTTTTAGTTTGGTTTTGAGTTTCTAACCGTAACAAAATTACTCATTGTCCTCGTCCTTTGTCCTGTTTCAGAGACCTGGTTGCTCGTCCTGTGGACGTTTTCTTAAGGAAAAGTTCATCCCTCATCTATGTTTTCATTGTAGCCCCTGTGGGCCATTGCTCAATTGTGAGGTATGTAAGCATTGGGGGGGGGGGGGCGAGCTAATGGCCGAGTTTTTATGCTGTCGCTGGAACCTGCTGGCTGCTTATCAGCCCAGGGGTATCCGCACGCCGCAGGTGCCAGTACCTCCTATGGCACTTTCCTGGCCAGTCCGGGTTAGCTCTCTTTGCTGACCCGGAGTCTAATCTTTCTGGCCAGGAAGAAGAGGATTATCTGTTAGGGTCACCGTCTGGGTACATGACCATGGATTATGACGTCTGTGCACCCCTCGTGGGGAATACAGGCGACATATTCCATGGTTCTACTCGTGCAGGAGTAGAATTCACGGCTCAGAAGGTGGCCCTGGGCGGTGCTGATGGCCAGCTGTTCCGCATACCTCGGCTTGCCGAGAGTATTGCTGGTGCTGGTCGGGGCCGTGGTGGGGCGGTATCTGCCCCACGCTCTACCACGGCACCTGCTTCTGGACAAGCCAGTCAGATTACCATGCCTGCTCTTTCGGGCCCGCATGCTTTCTCTGGCTTGCCAGGAGTGTCAGCTTATCTGCCATCAAGCTCTGCTGCGTTTGCTCAGGAGGAAGACGAAGGCCCTCATCTAGTAGAACACTCACAGCTAGCCACGGAGGAGGATTGGTCTGACGCTTGTCAATGGCTGATAAGTGTTAGGCCAGACCTACCCGTGGAGCAGTCGGCTAGCCAGCGTGACCACAGGCCGTGGTTAGCTGCTAAGGCCACTGCTAGCGCTATGCCATCTCTGCCGTTAGCAGAGCATATCGTGGATATGTTCTCGGCGGCGGAGACGTCCATCAAGGCGAATGGGCGTTTCGCGAAGGCCCCTCGCGAGGTAGCAAGGCGCTGCCGCATCGTGCCTGTGGATTACCAGAGGTACGGTGTGGTGTCCAAGCCTAGCGTGGATGACCGCGTGGCTTTGGGTGAGGATGCGCGGCCAGGCTCCCGTTCTGACACGTACGCCTATGACAGGTCCTGGTCTCTGGAGGTGAGGGATGTAGGCACCTCCAGGAGACGGTTACTCTGGTCAATAACCAGAGGGCGCTGCGCAAGCAGTTTGAGGTGCTTCGTAGGGAGCGTATTCGCGCGGCACCCCCTGCGTATCGTCCCCTGCAGGCTCGAGGTGGAGGTGGCCAGGTCAGAGGCCAGCCTCCATCGCAGCGTCGGCCTCGGCCACGTGCGATTCGGCCAGCAGTGAGGGGGTCGCAGGCTCCTCAGGCGCAGTCAGCCAGGCAACCACCCGCGCACCGAGGTGCGCGCGCTGCTGATCGTGGCACGCGAGGATCTGGTCATGGTAATCGTGCCTGATGGGCTGGTTACCACGGTGAGAACCACTCCGGTGTTTCTGGCAAAGGAGACAGTGCCACTCTTGCACTCATTATGTCCACCTCTCTCCCTAGGTGGACCGGTGGGAGGCTGGCTGGCCGACCACATGCAAGAGTGGGAGCGGTTGACTCAGGACCATTTAGTCTTGCGATGGCTTTCAGTCGGGTATCATCCCGATTGGATGACAGGCCCGCCATCGCGGCTGTCTCTGGTGCCAATCTGGACTCCAAATCCGAGAGATCCAGATCAAAGGTTGTGTATCGAGGAGGAGATAAACTCTCATACAAAAAGGAGCAATTCAGCCGGCACAGAAGTGTCCGGGCTTCTATTCAACCGTGTTCTTAGTAACAAAAAACACCGGCGGGTGGAGACCTATTCTCAACCTCAAGCCGTTGAACAAGTTCATAGGGACGCCCAGTTTCAAGATGGAGACTGTGCGCTCGCTGTTGGCGGGGTTAGAGAAGGGAATGTGGACAGCTTCAATAGATTTGAAGGATGCTTATTTCCACGTCCCCATAGTGAGGAGTTTCCGTCGCTTCCTGAGATTTGCATTCCAGGGCAGACAGTGGGAATTCAGGGTGTTACCCTTCGGAATTTCCACGGCTCCTCGGGTTTTCACCCGTGTTGTTCTTGCGATTACTGCATACCTCCGCAGGAGAAGCATAGCAGTCCACACGTACATAGACGACTGGCTGTTAAAGGCACACACCCAGGGAAGTTTATCAGCCAATCTGGAGATTGTTTTGAAGACTCTCACAGACTTAGGCTGGATGATAAATTTCCAAAAATCAGAGCTGACTCCATCCCAGAAGTTTGTTTACCTGGGGATGTTCTTCGATCTAGAGACAGGATATGTTTATCCTACTCAGGAGAGAGTGCAGAGACTCATCTCAGTAATTCAGTCAGTGTGCGACAGTCGTCATGTCCTGGCACGGGTTTACTTGAGAATGCTGGGGTTGATGGTTTCGTTGGAACCAGTCATTCCTCAGGCCGCCTTACGCAGGCGTCCGATACAGTTATTTCTCATGACGCAATGGACCCAGAGTACAGGTTCGCTGGACTCGAACGTGTCAGTGTTGGCGCCTCTAATTCACCACCTGCAATGGTGGTTGGACACAGAATCTCCTGGTGGGGGTTATGCTAACCCCTCCTCACCCTCAGGTAACTGTGTATACAGATGCCTCGATGGAGGGGTGGGGAGCTTGCCTGGAAGAATCCACGATATCAGGGCTTTGGAATCTGGAACAGTCAAAGGAACATATCAATCTACTGGAACTAAGAGTAGTAGTCCTGGGCCTGGACCATTTCTTACAGAAAGTTCAGGGCAAGATTGTTCTTATTCGTTCAGACAACTCAACAGTAGTGACTTACATAAACCGCCATGGCGGAACGAAGTCGCCCAGTCTCTGTATGATGACATGGAGACTGCTTTGTTGGTGCCTGGATCACAAGATTACCTTGAAAGCAGTTCATATTCCGGTTAAAGGTTAAATCTGCTAGCAGACTCATTGAGCCGAAGGATGAGTGTTTTTCCCACGGAATGGCAACTATATCAAGGTGTGGACGGATCGTCTGTTCGACCATTGGGGGAAACCCAACATCGATTTGTTCGCGACGAAGAGGAATGCGAAGATGACGACGTACGTCTCTCCGATTCCAGATCCAAGCGCTTTCGCAACAGATGCATTAGCTATCAGCTGGGCGGGAATGTATGCATACGCATTCCCTCCAGCAATCCTGATTCCAAAAATTCTTCAGAAAATCATACAGGAGGAGTGCCAAGTGCTTCTGATCGCCCCAGATTGGCCAAGCCGATCATGGTATACGGATCTGCTGGACCTTCTGGTCTGCAATCCGGTTCCTCTGCCTCTGATGGACGACATTCTCTTCCAGGGCAAGGCCCTTCACAACAATCCGTCAATGTTCCGATTGACTGCGTGGATGTTGTCAAGGAATCTAGAATTAAGGAGGGCTTTTCTGAGTAAGCAGCCATGTTTATGGCCAAAGCCAGGAGGGGGGTCAACCTCCTGAGCATATAATTATAAAATCAACAGATTTGCAGAATGGTGCTCAAAAAGATGTATTGATCCAATGGATTCATCTATTCAGGTAGTAGCTGATTTCCTCTGTCACCTGTATGATGCCTATAGCCTCAAGCCTAACTCTATTGCTGGTTATAAGTCAGCTTTAATGACTGTTATCCCTTGCTTGGCGAATAGGGGAAGTGATGAAGTAAGTACATTAAATGTATTAATTAAAGGCATGGGCAATCTAAGACCAAGGAATCCCCCGGTGATTCCGTCTTGGAGTTTATCTCTAGTGCTTCAGGTACTAGGTGATAAGCCTTTTGAACCACTTAGTTCCATTTCTATGAAAATGTTAACTCTTAAAACTGTATTTTTAATTGGTGCGGCCTCGGCTAGGCGTAGGAGTGAAATTCGTGCCTTATCAGCCGAGGACGACCGTTTTGTGGTTTCACAGGGGAAGGCCTTAAGCTTCTACCTAGGATTAATTTCTTGGCTAAAAATCAGTCGTTGATATATCCAGGTCAACCTATTTTTTTGCATGCTTTAACTAGATATGATCCTAATTCTAAAGCATGGTGTCCCGTCCGGGCGCTGCTCCGGTACAAACAGCGTACTTCGGAGTGGCGGACCGACCAGTCAGCGTTATGGTTGTCATATATTGAACCCCATGGCAGGGCGTCTAAGGACACCATTTCCAGGTGGATTGTAAAATGTATCCAATTTTGTCATAAATCCGCCACCGGTAAGCAGGTTGACATGGCCAAGGCTCACGGTGTCCGCGGCGTAGTGACGTCCACTGCCCTCTTTAATGGGGTCCCTGTGGATGATATTATGTCGGTTGCTCAGTGGCACTGTGAGTCAAGTTTTACAGACCATTATCTCCGTGACACCTCAAATCCTCTCGCCTTGTCGATTTTGAAAAAATAATTAAAGGTAATTTTTTTGATGAGGTTTCCTCATTGCTTATATATATCACAATTAATTAATGGCAACAACCACTTTTTGGGACTGCATCAGCCTTCACCACTGGGAAGATGATGTCAGCAGCCAAGTTCAACAAGGTCAGTCTTGTTCATGAGTTGTTCATTGTTGATTGTATTGTCACATGACCCTTTGTTATTAATATGGTGATGGTTTGTGTGTTTATGTGGTTCATCATTGAGAGTATACGAAAATGGAGCCTTTTCGTCTCTGTCCTATAGTACATGGCACTGGTACGTAGAGAGCGTATGGGACATTGAGGTCATTCGAGTCTTCCTCCCAGGAAAGGGGTGGGGGGGGGGGAGCGCATATGACATTCGGTCATCTCTCATCCATCGGTTTGTGTTAACCGAGGTTTTTTGTCAAATCCTGACTGTGTTTTCACACAGTTTCAGAAGTTTAAGTGCCTTAAATGCGGAAAAGCGTATAGGGAAGAGCTGGTCTTTTGACCTCGCCTCCCTCCCGCCGAATTCCCTGTCGAATTCTGGCAATATCAAAGAGTATTAGGGAGGTAAGTATACTCTTGAAGTGAAATAAACGAGATCAAGGATTTCTTTTTTCACGAGAGAGTTGATACTTACCTCCCTAATACGGACCCGGCCTCTCCACCCCACAGAGGCTCGGTCTTCAGGCTTTTAATAGTTGCATGTGTGTCAGCCAATAAATTAGTCAGAGGAAGTGCTAGTCTGTGCATGCGCGGTGTTGGGGCTGGCATCCGCCGGACTGCACTCTGACTCCCTGCCCAGTAGGGGCACCTAACTGTTTTTATTCTGAGTGTTTATTGAGTGAAAGCCGATATTTAGCAATATCAAAGAGTATTAGGGAGGTAAGTATCAACTCTCTCGTGAAAAAAGAAATCCTTGATTTCGTTTAATCTATGGAGGGACTCATTTAACCATTTAACCCGCGAATTTGATATAAAAAATGGAATTTTCTCATAAAATATGCCAATTTTCAGATCAGGAGACTATTTTGGAAAATTTATCACTAATCACTGAAATATTTTCAAAAATAGTCTTCTTGGTCTGCAAATAGACATTTCTTAGGACCACTGCAGAAGCCGTTTTTGGCAGTCACATGCAGAATTGTTTATTTACTGAACAAGAGAAGACTATTTTTGAAAATTTATGACTGGAACGACTGGCTCGATAATCGAGCCAGTTATTTCAGTGGTAAATTTTCAAAAATAGTCTTGGTCGGCAACGTGACATTTTCTAGGGCTGTAACTATTCACCGATATATCGGTGAATTGCGATACGCATGCTCACGATATGCAAATCGTATCGTGACCTGTCGTATTGATACACACGCGATACAAGAAAATATGCCCATGGCGTCCTTCATGCGTTAACATTGTCAGGTAAGCTATAGCTAAAGTTATGCACAAGTGTACCATTTTCACTAAATTTCATCTGAATATGTTAATGATTTGTTTACCTGCACTCAGAGACAGAGAGTGGCATAAAATGAACAGATTCAGATGAAACTTAGTGAAAAAATAATGTATCGTATCGTGTATCGTATCGTAACCAGTGTATCATGATACATATCGTATTGTGGCAAAACGTATCATTACAGCCCTAACGTTTTCTGAGAGAAAATTGAACTTTTATTTATAGTGATAAATTGTACCAGTTGTATTACAAAACAGATCCGAATAACTTACAGTGATAGATGATGAACATTCTGTGGTAAAAGTAGTCGCCATATATGGCAAGTAAGGACTAAATAATCAATAGGGCTAGAATAATCTAGTGATCACTAGTGCTGGCTAGTGACTCATCTGGGTTAAGCTCAACCCCTGCTAGTGATGTTGTCATATTACCAGGGTATGGCAAGCGGCTAGTTATGAAATATAGTCATGAAATTCGTCTGATGGAGTAATTCAGTTTATCGATCAATCATATGATGTCATAATCAATTACGTCACTTAATCAATTATGTCATAAAGTGACGTGATTTAGTCCATCATAAATGCTTAATAATTTGTGAAGTTGTGCGAATTGTATGGCTTTACTATTTAATAAACATGCTGTTGAATATCTTAAAACTAATTTGATTGGCCGCTGTTGCTGCCATACCTGTATAGTTTTCTGGAAATTGCGATTCAGGGAGTTTTGGGTTCGATCGATCCCAACACGTGCAAAGCGTGAGCGTAGTTTAACTAGAGATGGCCAGGGCATAGGTAAAAGTGGATTCATCTGTTGCATTGGTAAAACAGAGCACAATCTCCGCCTCTTCAGAACGCAGTCTAGTTATAGGTAAATAAGGTATATGATGCTATCGTCGGGCTGGCAGCAAATTGCTGTACATGTATTGAGTCTTTCACCCGTAAATGCCGGAAAACATACATTCTTTGTGATATATAAAGCTTATTCTGTTGAACATTTTGAAATTAATTTGACTGAAAGCTGTTTCTGCGTAAGGTCACAGAGTCACTAAGCACATATTGGAATACACATATTTGGCAATACCTCCGAAATGCAAGAAGAGAGAACCACCAGATTTGGTGCACTCCATCATCAGCAAGCAGCACCAGCTTCCAGTCAAATTAATTTCAAAATATTCAAGTTTTCCTGTATGCATGGTTGCCATGAAAATGATATAGGGGAAATTCATCAGTGAAATGGTTACTGTAGAAACTAATATAGAATATATGGCAAAATAGTTGTGCAAACTAAGCATGCCTAATGTAATGTATCTATATAATTACATATACCGATAATAGTATAATATATGTATATTTAGCTGATGCTGCTAGACAGAGATTCGGCATTCCCGAAGCCATTCCCAATAACCAGCCTACAGCCAGCACATCGGGTACTGCATCACGCCAGGCACCCATCATTCCATTACTGCTACAATTATGTCTCCGTCACATGACGTCACGATTATGCGACCCACACAATCCCATCCTGACACTGGGAGGTGTTTCGGAAGAGATTGCGCAGAAGTTGTTGCAGCATATTGTGAAGGAGAAGCTCTTGAAGCCGAAGTTGTTACAGCCTTTTATGGCATGGTGAGATTTTTATTCATGGAATATGTGTGTACAGTCAGTGTTTCTCGTGGCATCTAAATTTTGGAGTTCCCAGGGATCCAACACCTAGAAATCTAGGGGTACCAACCTGAAAACTGGTGTTCCCAAACCCAAATTTGGGATTCCCATGCAGTTTTTCTCATCCACACTAAAATTAGAAAGTACCATGAGTGCACAACTATAGAGCTGGGCGATATTGAATTTTGGTAGACGGTAACGGTATCTGGGAAAATACCATGGGATCACTGTATATCGTCTAGGTGATTGGGCCTTAGGATAAGATGTTTTATTTCAAATTGGTGGTAATTGCCACAAAAGCTCAACCCTTACGAAAATCATGGCTCATAGCACAAATGAACACCTGACATTACTGATCGCCACCTGATCGCCACTAGCGTGGATTAAGGTGATCTAAAAGTCACATGTGATATATACACCAAGCATTAACTTCGTATTTTAGGCCGTTCTCGATGTTTTATTCAACCACTAAACGAATTTCTGTTGTAAACAGAACATTCGCCATTTGCAAAATGGAAATCCCAAAGCTCAAATCTGATTGGTTAAGATGAAAATAGGTCTAAAGATACGTTCGACTAGGCAAATATAGTTAACTACTGGCGACTTTTCCAGTTGAATGCACTATTTTCGACTGGAAAATGATCAGGTCAATTATATATAGTTGGCCAGTTGAACACGCACTAGATCTGCATTTCCAGTAAATCTGGCTGTCTGATCGGTTACGATTAACTTTGACAGTCTATGTACCATACATCAAAGCGAATAGCCACTGAAGGCGTGATACTAACACATTTCATCCTATAGGCTTGCTACAAAGTATAAAATATATAATTCTAAAATGGACACTGTTTATGCTATTAGAATGTATAAGATTAAAAAATGTCCATGCTATTTTATCAATATAATCAGCTAGCTAGCCCGATCGATTTTTTTATCTCATTTCAAATATTTTAATATAAAATATATAATGATTTAAAAAATATTCTGAATGAAGGTTGTTGTCGCTAGTCTAGTGGTCTAATGGTCTAATTCTCACACATCCACCCACTAATCCAACAGACATTCCTATTGATCTAAGACGCTGCCCGTTGTGACCCATTCATGATCATTTAATAGTTCAAGTGAAGATCAGGGGCGATTACAGTAGTGGTTTCCTAGATCCTAGCTAAGTTTTGTTTGAACAACATTCTCAAGGCAGAGCTCTAATATATCCGCTAGCCGATATTGGTTTGCATGGTGTAATGACATCATCAGAATGGTATGCGAAATGAAAGCGAGCTAGCTTGCTGTGAAGATGGCAGCGTATTTTCATTTCGCAGAAAATGAAATAATTATTGGATGTTTTATTGTTTATTATGATGTTTATTATCATGTAACAATAAATAGAACGATTTAATTGAAGATAATATAAGGATAGCACACTGATATGATATACAGGCGAATATAGGGTAATTTATTCAAACTGATGAATTGATGTGACAATGATAGACATACGACAGAGACTAGTTAAATTTGTTTATTTGGTGAATTTATTTTATGAAAAATACAGCTGACGGTATTGGCGGGAAACATAAGGGATTTAATTGAAGATAATATGAGGATAGCACACCGATACGATACACAGGCGGATATAGGATAGTTTATTCAAACTGATGAATTGACGTGACAATGATAGACATACGACAGAGACTAGTTAAATTTGTTTATTTGGTGAATTTATTTTATGAAAAATACAACTGACGGTATTGACGGTATTGGCAGGAAACATAAACGAGATGATAACGATAATGGTAATATTGCGGTATTCCCGATCATTATTATTGGGAAATCGCCCTGCTCTACACAACTATGAATTAAGGGGGTCCCATGCTAGATTTTGTGGGTATGTTTGCAAAAACATAATACTAATTAATATTTAACAATCATGCAAGATTTTCAATGGTCCCATGGGACCCGCTACCAGACCTTTTTTTTGGTGGGGGGCCCCCCCCCCCCCCCCCCAGTTACATTTTGAAGGTCTATGCCCTCAAAAGGAACCTTATGAGAAACCCTGTGTACAGTACAGCTCATAAATAAGTTAAAATGTTTCCAAAACAAAAACTGACGCATTTACAAGTAGTCGTGGCATTACGGTATATTGGCATTGCCAGGGAATCAAACCCACAACTGGTGACAGCGCCCAGCATAGCCTACAAACACTTCCACCACACCACCGCCGCAAGACTTGGTTGTGGGTTATGATGCTTGCCGCTTTCACCGGTTGTGGGTTTGATTACCTGCAGAAGAATGTTAGTTAGTGAGAAATATTTTGTTGAATATTTTGAATTTAATTGGATTGGGAGACATTTCTGCCTTAGGCAGCAATGTCTTCCAATCCGATTATGTTCAAAGTATTCACGTGTACGTTGTATCTTGTTTTGGAAACACAGATATGTGCATCTCACTGTGTTAATCTTTCCATCTTTTGATCTTTTGAGGGATGCATTAAATTTTATTTGTTGGTACCATTAACACTATAGCCATAAATTTCTTTAAGAAAATTTTAATTTCATTTGGAAAATGTCCATTTGCAGACCAAGAATATTTTTATATATTATCACTGGAGTGACTGACTCAGCTATCCAAGCATGTCATTCCAGTTGTAAATTAAAAAAATAGTCTTCTCTTGCCCTGTAAATTGATATTCAGTACATAAGCGTTTCACTTCTTGTCAAATTTGGATGATTGAAGGGTGAAATCATATGTTGGAGAATGGAGGGATATGATCTGTCAACTGACATCGACAAATACGTCACACATTACCCAACGTCACAATCAAGATAATGTGGCTATGTGACGAAGCTCAAGAATTCTTTAACAAAAGTCAACAAATTGTATTTCTTTGCTGAATTTACAATTTAATAAACATTCTGTTGAATATTTTGAAACAATTTGACTGAGAACTGTTGCTGCCATAGGCAGCAATAGCTCCCAGTCAAATTAGTTTCAAAATATTCAATAGCATACCTCTATAATTACCGTGAAAGTTCAAGTATATAAATCGATCTCTACACCTGTAAAAATAATTTGGTGGAGCTTATATATAAATGGGAGGAGCATAGTTACAAATGGATTCCTCTGTTGTGCGATAGCTTGGGTGGTGGAGGTGGGTGGCTGGTTGGGGGAGGTGTGTGTATGGGGTGGAAAGGGTGTGATTCTTTTGTTAAAAATTTCATTTAAAAGTCATTCTTAGATTTAGAATTTACATTTTTAATAAGTTATTTAATTAATAAAATGTTTGAAATGTTTCATTTCTTTGTAGTCGAATTCAGAAAATGTGTCTGGATAGTTACCCATATGCTACAAATGAACTGCTGACTGCGCTCAGGTAAGATACATTAG
The DNA here is from genome assembly GCA_034401795.1 of Chaetoderma sp. LZ-2023a. NCBI lineage: Eukaryota > Metazoa > Mollusca > Caudofoveata > Chaetodermatida > Chaetodermatidae > Chaetoderma > Chaetoderma sp. LZ-2023a. Next base: position 77,261,791 of record CM067365.1, read on the forward strand.
AATGCCCCTAAGGGCAAATAAAGCGGGTAGTTATTTACCCATTTTCTGGTCAAGATGGGTAAAAATAAAACATCCTTTTGCTTAATGAATGACCATTTGCAGGTCAAGAGAAACTTATTTCTGAAAGTACCACTGGCTGGACTGACTTGCTCGATTACAGTGGTAAATTAAAAAAAACGTATCTGAATCCCAAGGTGACTATTATACACGTAAGCTTTTGTGAATATTTTGAAACTAATTTGACTGGGGTGGGCCTGTTGCGGTCTATGACAGTCACAACTCCCAGTCAAATTAGTTTTAAAATATTCAACAATGTTTATTAAATCGTAAATTCATCAATGACGTATAATGATGTGACAGACTATTTTCATGTCATTTTGATTGTGACGTCAGCTAACATGTGACATATTTGGTTATGATGTCAGATCACTCCATTGTCACGATTTTTCAAGAAAATCTAAATATTTTCTAAACCCTTTAATCGATGAATTTCCGATATTTCATTTTCTCAAGGCAATGATACAAGATAATGGTTGAATATTTTGAAATTAATTTGAATGGAAACCATTGCTGCCTTAGGCAGCAATGGCTTCCAGTAAAACTAATTCCAAAATATTCTCCAGAATAAGTTTTGTATCATAAATAATTTGCTTTTTTAGGGATTTGTTGGTGAAAGCAAAAGAAGTATTTTCGACAATGCACCTGTAGAATGACTGGCATGGTTTGTAAATCTTTAACTCTTCAATGGTCAGGCCGGCCAAAGCCGGGGCCGGCCTCACTAGAGGTGTTGAGAAATGTCCATTTGCAGACCAAGAGAAGATAACCGAGCCAGTCATTTCAGTTGTAAATCTTCAAAAATAGTCATCTCTTGGCCTGCAAATGGACATCAAATGAATAAATATTTTGATCAATAAAAAAATGTTTGACCATTAAAGGGTTAAACAGCATAATCATGACATCATAATCAAGTAGGTCATATGTAGGCTGACATCATAATCAACTATGTCGTGAATGACGAGATTGACTGCATCACAAGCGCTTAATAGGCCGTCAACTTGTATGAATTGTATGTCTTTACTACTTAATATACATTCTATTGAATATTTTGAAACTATTTTGACTGCAACAGCGCCCTGTCAGATTAGTTTCAAAATATTCAACAGCTTACCTGGAAGGTTTTCTTGAAGATTCAGAATGTATAGGGATTGATTGATCCAAACACGAGCAAAGCGTGGGTGGAGCTTAGCTAGAGATGGGTGGGACACAGCTAAAACTGGATACCTCGATTAACCCTTTCACCCTCATCTGCCAAAAATGGTTTCTGCATAGGTCGTCAGAAATGTCCATTTGCAGTCCAAGAAAAGACTATTTTTTGAAAATTTACCACTTGAATGACTGGCTCGTAAATTTTCAAAAACAGTCTTCTCTTTGTCTGCAAATGGACACTTTTATGAGAAAATTAAAATTTTCTTGAACAAATTTGAGGGTTATAGGGTTAATTTTCTTGTTTCTTTGCTGCAGGTTTCACACGTACCTGAAGCACCTGAGTTTAAAAGATTGTCCTTTGATCACAGATGCAGGCCTGGCTCATATCTCAGGTGAGTTAATCCGTTGAACCCTACTTCCCCAGAATCTCAGTTTCAAGGCAACAAGACAGGTAAGCTGTTGAATAGTTTTTGAAACAAACATGACGGGAACCTGTTGCTGTAATATAAGTTAAATTAGTTCCAAAATATTTAACATAATATTTCTTACATTGTCCATGATTTATCGTATTTGATATATTTGATTCAAAGAGTTAAACCTCTCATCGCTGAGATTCTATGATTTTAATGTTGAAGCAGTCATTCATATAAACTGTTGTATATTCATTCAATGGCAAAAACAATGGCAGATTTCAACATTTTGGTGTTTATTTGATCAAAACAAATTCCAAAATAATTAATTATAAATAGAGCGCAGTTTTTGCAGGAATTTTACACATTAACATTGGTTAGTACGGTGTACCATACAACAAGTTATTTTTAAAATGCACCACGTTGCCATTTTGAAAATTGTTGCATCTTCGTTTTAGTTTCTTATCCCAAAATTGGCACACATCTTCAAGCCCTCATGGGCAATGATCCAGCCAAGTTTGGAGATCTCCAGTGGAACCATATTTATTGAAAAATGTCTTAACAACAACAACAACAACAATAAGAATAACAATAACAACAACAACAACAACAACAAGTACTCCATGCTCACATTAACTCTTGTGTCTAACAACATAGGTAAAATTTACACACTAGAATAGCTTGCTGGGTAACCTAATCAGCCATTGCAATGGTAAACTTTTCTAAAATAGTTACCTCTTAGCCTTCAAATGGACATTGGCTGGGCAAAAGTTTAGTAATCTTTTTATGGAGTGACAAAGATTTATGTCCTGTATTTATTTTATGAAAATATCTTTCAGGCTTGAAGAGATTGAAGGTTCTGAACTTGTCATTGTGTAAGCCGCTGACTAACAAGTGCCTTAGTAGTATCTCGCGTATGTATTCACTAATTTAACTCAGTGCAATGGATGAAGCTGATATGTCACTCAAGTATATTATATCATAATCAATTACGCCACATGTAGGCTGATGTCAAAATCATAATTGACAAGAAAGACTTCATGAACCTGGAATAGTCCATCAGTTGTACGAATTGTATGTCTACGATTTAATAAACATTCTGTTGACTATTTTGAAACTAATTTTACTTGGCGCTGTGGCTGTCATAGGCAGCCACAACCCCCAGTGTAATTAGTTTCAAAATATTCCACTTGTTAGCTGTATAGTTGCCATGAAATTGTGACTGGGAATTCAGGATTCAAGGTACATAAGTCGATCGCAAAGCATGGGCTGAACTTAGCTTGAGATGGGCTAAAAGAGGATTCATCCATTATGTCTGTGTTTTTAGAGAGTTCAGGTTTTACTTTACTTTATCAAATCTGTGGATAGGGTGTGTATATTTGCAATTTTAACGTCACAGATATCTTTTATACATATTCCTCCTATTACAAGCATATGCCTTAATAGAAGCCTATCCCCAAACTCAGCAATGTCAGCCCCTAGATTTTTGTATCACTTTCGAAAATGGGAAAACTCCCTAGTACAAGCCTACCCCCAAACTCAGCATCTTGATCTGATAAACTTTTTCCAGTTATTGACGTCAATAAATAATTTGTCATTTGTTACATCAAACTTCATCATAAAAATTGAAATCCAATCTTGAAAATGGTTGTAAAACGAACTTCAATAGCATGAAAATCAGACACGATTTCCTGATCCAGATTATTTCCATCATGGAACTATGCTTAATGTATACTCTATGCTCATCGTCGGGGTACTGAGATTATTACGTGGGACCACATAAAAATTGCATTTGCTGTAATTACGATCATTTGTTAGATCTAAAATTCTTAATAAAATCTTAGATAAAATGTCATCTTGAAAATCTTCACATCACGTGATGACAAGAATCTGAATATTTAGAGCGAGTATTCGGCAGATACACCGACCAGTGGTTTTGGACTCTGAATTCGGAAATTATCACATATAATTGCGTGTTGGTAATGCAGTACTGTACGTTAGATGCGATCTGCATAATTCATGACTCAGTTCCTTAGTCTGCTAGACGCACGTTTTAGTCCCATGAGTATTTAGACATTTCCTGATGTGATTTCGAGGAATTCCGGAAACACGCATCTAACATGAGATTATTATCAGCCAGTTTAAGTGTTGACTAAACACTTCTGAGGTGAAAACTCCCTAATCTAAGCCTACTCCTTTCTCAGACAATCTGCTGGTGAAATCATCACTCTTAATAGAAACTTAGGCTTGTAATAGGATATATATATATATATATATATATATATATATATATATATATATATATATATATATATATATATATTAGGAAAACTTGCAAGGATAAATGCATGCATGTGTTTGTGTGCGCCTGCATTCGTGCATGTGCATGTGGCTGCATATGCATGTGTGCGTGCATGTGTGCAATGAAATGTATCAATTCTGCAGTCAAAAGGTCAATCTCTTTGAGAAGGTGACAATATATCTGTATTGATTTGGGGGTCAAGAGGTCAAGGCCAAAAAAGGTGTGAGACAGCAACGGCTTGAAAAATTAAACGTATGGAATAAATGTATCTGATCTGTCCCTCAAGTATATGATGTCATAAAGCATGACATGTTAGCTGACGTCACAATCAAAATGACATTTAGCTCCATCATGAAAATCAAAAAGTCTGTCACAAAGTGTAGAAATTGTACATCTTTGATGAATTTGCAATTTTATAAATATTCTGCTGAATATTTGAAACTAATTTGACTGGGAGTTTTTGTTGCAGTTGAAAGCAGCAGCGCGCACTGAAATTAGTTTCAAAATATTCAATGGCCTATGTGTAATTGTTACCTTGAGATTTACGTTTTGGGAATTCAGGTTTTCAAAGTTTCAAATCGATTCCAAATGGCTTAACAAGTGTGTGGTGCTTAGCTAGAGATGGGCGGAGCTTAGCTAGAGATGGGCGCCGCTTAGCTAGAGATGGGCGCCGCATAGCTAGAAATGGATACTTCTATTAGTGTTGTCTTATTATTTTTCCAGAGTTACCCGAACTGAAAGTTCTTGTGTTGGAGGGAACACATGTGAATGACGATGGTATGGAACAGTTCTTACCGGCGTGTCCGCATACATTACAACATTTAAACTTAAGCAAGACAAAAATTACACATCGAATATTTCCTCTTTTGCAAGGTAAGAATAGAGTAATCTTATCTATCAATTAAGTATCTGTCATCATAATAAATGGAAGAATCCAGTTTCTCAGGCATTCATATGATGTCATAAGCAACTATGTCACATGTAGGATGATGTTAGGCTTGCGCGATTTTTTGATTTAATCGTGAAGTTTGATTTATTTTTAAAATCGCGATTTTTACGATGTAATTGAGGAAAAATCTGAAAATCGAAAAAAATGTCATGTTTTTTAAAAATCTGAAGTATGTACTTTTCCGTCGCATTTTATCAGTACATGAGTACAATTATAATGGATTCACACCTGTGTTCATCGTGTTTATATCCCGCCGTGTCATGCACGTGTCGAATAATTATTAATCACAACACAAAGCGGTACAATAAACACGCTAACAATAGCGAGGTAACACCTTTGTCATTGAGAAAACCAGCTAGTTACTCCGTCGAATCGCCATATAATTTTCTTTCTTTCACTGCAGACCCTGAGTCTGTCGTGAAATGCCGTTGCAGAGTGTTAGGCAATCAGTGAACATAATTCATTTTAATTCTAGAGTTAGCAATTTCAGGCGGTGTAATAATTTTTCCTTTTTGATTTGGTTGTCATGTAGTCTGTCAACTTGTGTACCGTATATGCATTTTTGGGTATAGTAGCTGAAACTTTCAGGAAGTATTTTCATGATATCAAGATACATGAAACCACTTGATACCAATTTTTCCTATCTATCGATAAGCCGCCATCTTGGATATCAAAATGGCTGCCATATTCAAGTTAGTTTTCTACTTATATCGCCGGCAGTTTATTGGCATACATGATATCAAAGTACATGCCATACTCTATAGCATGTGTTTGCATTAGGGATTCATGTAAAATGATAGAAAATAAGATAACAAACAACAGTGTCCACTAGAACGGCCATATTGGATTTCAAAATGGCCGCCGATATGGAAAAAAACCCTATTAAATTACTCAAAAATTATCCAACTGGTCCTTGCCTTAAAATGAGTAAGACTTTACATTAATTGATATATGTTTAGAGAAAAAGAAGAACATATATACATATATACATTGTATACACCAGTGGTGTAGCAATAGCAGGTTCAAGGAACATGGGCCCCTGACCAGCCTGCAATATTATTTTATGTAGAAGTTTTGAACCTTCTTTCTTTAATAATAATGCGACCAGAAATACGCCCTCCATCTCCTGCATTCTGATAAAACCTTTTTTTATCAGAATGCAGCCTTGCGGTAGATGACTTCTCAGATCATCTACTTTCCCAACTTTAATGGTGAGTAGCACTCAGAACCACTCCATACTGCAATGGCGTAGACAAATGTGGCTTGTATAGGGGCTTAAGCCCTAAAGATTTTGGCAAATATTTTTCAATTCTGCACAATCAACCAAATGAGAGTCTATATATATATATATATACCTCTGAGAACATCTAAATTTAAAAAAAACCTCTGGGGAGGACATCCAGAATTGGGGCCCACAAACGTCCTGACCAGGGGCCCCCAAATGACATCGCTACACCACTGGAATACACATTACTCACTTGTAATATATCCAAAATAGATACCTTTTTTTTAAACCATTTTTAACATTTAAAAAATAATCTTTTGATCTTTTGGTTACAACGGCCGTTTGCCACCTCGTCCCAAACTGCAAATTTGCTACTATTTCTTTGACCAAAACTGATGATTAAACAACAATTCAAATTCGCTTATTGTAAATATAATACACTGAAGTCCTAATTTTGAGATCAGTTTGCATCATCTGGGTCAACATAACTACTTAAGTTCTGGCAATGGTCTTCCTCTCCTTCACACCGGCACAGTTCTGTACACACTAGACCTTTTAATCGACATGAACATCTACCTGAAGCGCACTTATTTGTTGAGCTTGGGTTAGTGGTACCACACGTACACCTCACTAACTTAACCACCGCTGCAGGGGCTGGTGCAACCTTGGATAACAGAGGTACAAGCCTGTGCTCTTCCTTCACCCAGCCACGCTGTAAGGGATCTGGTGATAGTGGACTGACAACAAGGTCTTGTTCCCACACCGAAGCTTGGCAGTGAGCACACTGGATATGCTCAACCCATGTTCCACGTCTCGGGGGTAGCATGTCGACACCTTTGTTCATGCCTTGTTGTTTGAATAGGTGCCATCTGAGGTGATGCGGCTCAGTAATGCGAACATTCTTCTTACAGAATAAACTACATAAAAAGGAAATGCACCCATTTAATGTATCATTAGAAGGCTGGGTGTCACAGCCGAGGCCGGATATTAAAGTTACAATCTTGGTATCTGCTTTTAGGAAGGCTTCTAAGCACGCTTTCTTAGACTTTCCTCTTATGTAACCTGTGGTATCACAACCAGTGAGAGCATGCCATTTGCAGAGAGCATTTGCTCTCCGGTCCAAGAGCATCATAAATAGGTTGAAGTAGAACTAGTCGTCGTCGATCACCCGTGCCCATCACCAGGGCAGATTTCTTGCCAAGAAGAGCTGTACGTCTCAGCGCAAGAATCAAAACATCTGCATCCTGACTGTAAATGTGAACGGTATATCCAGCTTTATTTGCTTCCACTGCATGCAAGATCATTAAGGTATCGGCTTCTTGTGTACTGACACCAGGAGTGGCATTATTGGTGTAGTTGGACATCACTTCTTTGCGTGTGGCTGTTATGGTACACATTTTAGAATAGTCTACTAATCTCTGTGCAAGATAAAGTGTCAACGAATCTTTTGTAGCTACACTTTCAAGGAATACTTTTAATTCAGGAATTTTGGTATTGTCTTCTACATTATAATCTTTTGGCTGTGCCTTTCCACCCCTGCGTCGTTCACGTGTTGATTCCTTTAATGAGCCAACGACAGCGTAATTGTCAAAAATTACCCTTACAGAATTGTAATTATGTGATTTGATATCAATGAGCTCAACATAAGCTTTGCCAAGGGCTTTACCATTTTCAAATGACTTCACAGCCATGAGTTCTTGTACTACGGCCATACCGTCTACAATTAGACAGAGCTGTGCATCTGTGGAACCGTATGCACCATCTGAAATGAGATTGTCTTGGCAATCCTCCATCGGTGACACTGGAAGATTCTCTAAGACAGTTATCAATGAGCCTTTATTTAATGTTGGGTGCACAGAACCATCTGGTCTCATTAATGTCCGATTAACAGTTGTAAATTCATAATTACCAATCACCTCTTCCATATCTATTTCACGAGATGAGCGCGCTACAACAAGTAGTCGAGACATTAGACCAGACGTTGCTTGGAGGGTTAAAACATCAGACTTTGCCTGTACTTTAACCTCCTTGGTTGTAGAAGTCCATGTTAACGACTTACATTTTGTCATCTTGTCCCAAAGATTTGTATTTCCACATATTCTTTCATCAACAAATTTCTGCATTGCATATTTTCCCACGAGCTCACAGGACAGGATGCTTTCCTCAACAGCTTTAGGAACTATCTCATTAGTGACAAGCTTAACCATTGCTGTATTGCCACTCTTGAATATTCCACAAGGTGCTAGGACATCAAATAGCTTTTTAATAGCTTGTTCTTGCCTGAGTGTTGTTGACTTATTGAGTTCATGGTGATCCATTTTACTCTGTTTCTTTAAGTCAGCCATGGCCTCTGTTTCATTGGCAATTCGTGCTAATTCTGGTGCGCACATACACAACTTCAGAAGAGTAGCAGGAGACTGAGTGATGCCACCAATAGCACCCTGACCTTTTAGATTTTTGTTTACATGTTCTTGAGCATGATCAATACCGATGCGGGTGAATGGGATCTGGTTGGAAGTGTTCACAGTGAATTCATGTGCCATAAAGTCCTGCCAGATTTCTGGATCAGTAGTTTGAAGCCGACACATTCGTGCAATATATTCTGGAATATTCTGTGCATAATCATGCCTCCCATAAGCAAAGAAATACACACATTTTTTCAAGTGACGACAGGTGAAGGAACCAGTCACCTAGCCGGGTAGCACGCTGGAATTGCGGTAAGGTCAAGACCTGTTTCATGTACATTCATGCCCATTTGAAAATGGGCTCTGTGTTGTGCTCAGCATCAAAGTCGGCAAGCCGTTTCTCTATATTAAGTGACTCAAGCGTGATTAATAATCCCTTATGTGACTCACGAATGCTCTGTTTCGATGTGCATGCATCAGACAGTATTTTAATACTCTCTTCAAGAGCTACGCGGACAGCAGGCCTTTCAGCAAAAAACTCCTATCCAAAGATCGAACAATACCCACAGGGTGACTTCGTGAGCTTCCATAGCTCTGTTGTAATGATTCCCATTTATAATTTGATTAACAGTCACAGAACTGTACAAACCTGCTTCGACCAAAGCCTCGTCAATCCCGCTTCCTTCTATGGCCTTTCCCAAACATCTGAGAGCACATAGTGAAGTGTGGAATGCACCTGGACACACAACAAACTGATCCTTGAACCGTGAATCCAAATATTCCAACTTCAACACTCGTTTGTATAGATCCATGTCAAATGTAACAACAATCTTCCGCCCATTACCAGACACCAGTCTGTTCACTCTACAAAGTTGGTCTAAAGTGGTAACCAGGGTTGACCATTCGTGTGCTGGGGCATTTATGATAGGTAGAGTAAATGCCTTATCAACAATCAAAGAGGAATGATTCGTGGATTCAGGTGTGTTTGAAAGACTGTTGTATGCATCCCACACTGGTATCATTTGCGTTGTTCTCTCGTTATCTACTACTTGTGGAGACATTTGTACAGATATTTCACCTGAACTCAATAAACACTCGTGCTCCTCTCGCACTGCTGGCATATTTGATATGTTCTTCTTCTTTTCATTCGCTAATCATACCGCCAGTCCCTGTAAGTGACTATCGACATGATCATAAGCAAAACTGAAAGAATACCTCTTACATTATCTGAGAAAATATTGGTAACATCAAAAGCAGGAATCGTAACTTCATCAGAGGCAACTGTTTTAGGTTCTACATCAGACGAGTTTAAATCAACTTTTGAGATCTGTTGAAATATCTTGCCATCATCCAACACATATCATGCTTTATCGCTCTATCAAAATGTTCATCGTAGGAACCCACTTTATACGATGCATAATGGGGACTGAATTGAGGTTTGGGACTGCCTTCTAAGTCACATTTAAGAATCTTGATGCATGTGCTCAGAACACCTAAAAGGCCACCAGCAGAAACTTCATATAGATCAAGTGGTTCTACCAAGGTCTCTCCAGCACATATTGGCTGATATACACAAGCTGCCATTGCATGGAAACTTGACTTTCCATCAAAAGTATCAACTTTCTTGTGGACATTATCAGCGGAAGCCCGAATAGCTCTACCTTTCACAATACCAACTGGGACAAAAATACCATTTTTATTGATGTTTTCTTGCACAGCATTGGTTATCTGACTACCAACCCTGGTCACCCGACTATATGATATTCCACAACATAAATGGCTGAGTTGATTTATAGCGGTCTGGCTGCGTAAATTGTGATATATCCACAAAGATAATCCGACTGCATATGGACTTTCACATTGGCGACGAAGAGTAGACAATTCAGACTGGGATTTTGTTGTGTATGCTACTTGCTTTGAAGTTTTAAATTCCTGCATCATCATTTGAGAAATTGTGACACATGATTTTCTTAGAGACTGATCTCGCGACTCAGTAGTCGCAGCCTTAGAACCTTGCAAGATCCATCTGTTTAACATTAATACCTCTACTGGCAATCCAGATTCGCCAACACCATCTAGAGAGCCTGCAAATACCCAAGGTTTCTCTTTTCTGGCTTTAGTTATCTCTTTTCTGATGATTTTGGCATATTTAAATTTCACATCAAGAGTATACTTACCTCCCTAATACTTTTGATATTGCTAAATATCGGCTTTCACTCAATAAAACACTCAGATTAAAAACAGTTAGGTGCCCCTACTGGGCAGGGAGTCAGAGGTAGTCCGGCGGATGCTCGCCCCACCACCGCGCATGCGCCGACTACTACTTCCTCTTTGCTCATTTATTGGCAAAGGGTTACATGCGGTTTTGTGATTTTCATACTTTTCTGCGCGTTGCCTTGTTTTTCGCTCACGTTTGACGTTTATTTTTGGTGGAAGCATGTCGGAAAGGGAGGATTCGCCTCTAGAAGGAGCGGGATCGCTTTATCAGGTGAATTCTTTGATATGCTAGCGTGTTTTGTCCCGGTTTAATGTATTTCCGGGACTCGCGCTTACCGTGATTAGCGCCTGATTATGTTGGTTTTTTACAACATGGTGCTTCATATGTCTCATTTCTCTTTGTGTTTTGTCCACAGGTATCGCATAGAAGCTTTGGTGGACTTTTCGGCACAAGAGGATATGTTTTCTCTCCACCACGGTTCCATTTCCTACTAATACTGTTAGGTTATCTAACCAAAAGATCTATGTTCAGTGAGTTGGAGGCCTGTTATAAAGGTCTTCTCACTTTGCCCTCTTGCTCCAATTCCTTCCCCTGAGGTGGAGAGAATGTAGAGGCGTACTATGGTGGAGTTCTCCGGTTCATCACGTTGGATGGTTTGTCTATACAAGGATCAGGTATCTAATTATAATGTAAACAAAAGGGGAGATAATTTCCCTTTTTGCCAATGCTAGAATTGGAAGGAGTTATCTCTGTATATCTGATTGTTGTGTACTCGAAATGCCAATTCAACGGAAATGTTCCGTTTTACTTATACAATTCGTTCTTGCTCTTGGTGCTTGTTGCGGATCGATTAATTTGGTCACGAGAGTGATGACGTCATAATCGGCCTTGGCCTTTTTATTAACAATTAACGTTTTGTCCATGGCTGGTTCTTCTTGATTTCTGATCTTGATGATCCTGTCCTCTCTTTTTAGTTGGTTTTGAGTTTGCTAACCTTAACTATCTTGCTCATTGTCCCTGTCCTTTGTCCTGTTTCAGAGACCTGGTTGCCCGTCCTGCGGGAGGTTTCTTAAAAGCCGCTTCGTCCCGCACTTGTGCTTCAGCTGCAGTCCCTGTGGACCGTTGCTGAAGTGCGACGTATGTAAGCTGTGGGGGGGCGAATTAATGTCTGATTTTCTCGCATTGCAGGCAAGGGAGAAGGTAATGGAGGAAGAGAGGAAGAAGAAGGAGAAAGTGTGTAAGAAGGGTAAGAAGAAGGCCTCATCCGCGGTGGATATGGAGGCCTTCAGGTCCGAAATGTTGCAAGAGATGCAGAGGACAATAAAGGATCTGGTCCCAGAGTTGCTTCGTGGCATGCTCCCTGGGCCAGCTCCTTTGTTGTCCTCGGCATCTGCTTACGAGCAGGTGATCCCCGCCTCTGAATCCGGTCTCTTTAGGTCCGGTCCGGTTGTGGATTCAGAGGTGGCCCCTTTGTTGGGGGCAGTCCAAGGCCCTGGCAGCAGGCATGGCGCCGCGCCGAGGGGCCGTGGACAACGGTTGTTGCTGGGACCCGCGGTCTGCTCATCAGACCCCGGGTATCCGCGCGCCGAAGGTGCCAAACCCTCCTATGGCACCTTTCCTGGCCAGTCCGGGTTAGCTTTCTTTGCTGACCCGGAGTCTAATCTTTCTGGCCAGGAAGAAGAGGATCTCCTGCTGGGGTCGCCTTCTGAGGACGTGGCCATGGAATACGACGTCTGTGCACCCCTCGCGGGGAATGCAGGCGACGTGTTCCATGGTTCTACTCACGCAGGAGTAGATTTCACGGTCCAGAGGGTGTCCCCGGGCGGTGCTGTTGACCACGGATACCGCATACCTCGGCTTGCCGATGGTATGGCTGGTGCTGGTCAGACCCGTGGTAGAGCGGTGTTTACCCCGCGCTCTGCCACGGCGCCTGCTCCTGGTCAAGCCGCGGATTTTAGCATGCCTGCTCTCTCGGGCCCGCATGCTTTTCCAGGCTTGCCAGGGGTATCAGCTTACCCGCCGTCGACATCAACTGCGAGTGCTCTGGAGGAAGACGAAGGCCCTCGTCTAGTAGAGCGCTCGCAGTTAGCCACGGAGGAGGATTGGTCGGACGCTTGCCAGTGGCTGGTAAGTGTTCGGCCAGATCTACCCGTGGAGCTGCCGGCTAGCCAGCGTGACCATAGGCCGTGGTTAGCTGGTAGGCCGGCGGCTACCGCTATGCCATCTCTGCCGCTTGCTGAGCATGTCGTGGACATGTTCGAAGCGGCAGAGGCGTCCATTAAGGTGAATGGACGTCTCGCGAAGGCCCCTCGCGAGGTGGCGAAGCGGTGCCGCATCGTGCCCCTGGATTACCAGCGGTACGGTGTGGTGCCAAAGCCGAGCGTTGATGATCGCGCGGCTTTGGGCGAAGATGCGCGGCCGGGCTCCCGTTCTGACACGGGAGTCTTGTGCTCGAACGCGTTGCGTTCGGCAAATGCCGCGCTGCGGGATGCGGAGGAGAGTGGGAGAGCGTCGATTGCCGCTCTATCCCACGTTTCCCAGCTGCTACAAGGGGTGGTAGCGGCTTCCGCATCACGCCAACCTAGCCCGGTGACAGTCCAGAGAGCCATTCAGGATGGTATCAACCTGGCTTTGGACTGTTTGACGCGGGCGGTAACCAGAAGTGTCCGGGCGAGGCGCACGTTTGCGCTTGACAATCTGTGCCCGTCCCAGGACCTGTATAATAGGCTGCTGCGGACGCCTATGACAGGTCCTGGTCTCTTTGGAGGTGAGGGATGCAGGCACCTCCAGGAGACGGTCACTCTGGTTAATAACCAGAGGGCGCTGCGGGAACAATTTGAGGTGCTCCGGCGGGAGCGTGTTCGCGCGGCACCCCCTGCGTATCGTCCTCTGCAGGCTCGAGGTGGTGCTGGCCAGGTCAGGGGCCAGCCACCGTCGCAACGTAGGCCTAGGCCACGGGCGATTCGGCCAGCAGTGAGGGGGGCGCAGGCTCCCCAGCCGCACCCAGCCAGACAGCAGCCCGCGCACCGTGGTGCGCGCGGCGCTGGGCGGGGCGCGCGGGGATCTGGTCGCGGTAATCGGGCCTGATGGCCTGGTTACCGCGGTGGGAACCACTCCGGTGTTTCAGGCCGAGAGAACAGTGCCACTCTGGCCCTCCTTATGTCCACCTCTATCCCTAGGTGGACCGGTGGGGCGGCCGTTTGGCCGCCCGCTTGCCAGAGTGGAAGCGGTTGACTCAGGACCGTTTAGTCTTGCGATGGCTTTCGGTCGGGTATCGTCCCGACTGGGTGACAGGCCCGCCATCGCGACTGTCTCTCGCGCCGATCTGGACTCCCATTCCACGGGATCCGGATCAGAGGTTGTGTATAGAGGAGGAAATAAATTCCCTCATACTAAAAGAAGCCATTCAGCCGGCACAGAGGTGCCCGGGCTTCTATTCAACCCTGTTCTTAGTAACAAAAAACACCGGAGGGTGGAGGCCGATTCTCAACCTCAAGCCGTTGAACAAGTTCATCGAGACACCCAGTTTCAAGATGGAGACTGTGCGCTCGGTGTTGGCGGGGTTAGAGCGAGGGATGTGGACAGCGTCGATAGATTTGAAGGATGCTTATTTCCACATTCCCATAGAGAGGAGTTTCCGTCGATTCCTGAGATTTGCATTTCAGGGCCGGCGGTGGGAATTCAGGGTGTTACCCTTCGGAATTTCCACGGCTCCTCGGGTCTTCACCCGTGTGGTTCTCGCGATCACTGCATACCTCCGCAGGAGAAGCATAGCAGTCCACACGTACATAGACGACTGGCTATTGAAAGCACACACCCGGGAATCGTTGTCAGCCAATCTGGAGATTGTTTTGAAAACTCTCTCGGACTTGGGCTGGATGATCAATTTCCCGAAATCAGAGCTAACTCCATCCCAGAAGTTTGTTTACCTGGGCATGTTCTTCGATCTGGAGACGGGGTATGTGTACCCCACTCAGCAGAGGGTTCAAGTACTCATCTCGGTAATTCAGTCGGTGTGCGACAGTCGTCATGTCCTGGCACGGGTTTACTTGAGAATGCTGGGCTTGATGGTTTCTTTGGAACCAGTCATTCCACAGGCCGCCTTGCGCAGGCGTCCGATCCAGTTGTTTCTCATGACACAGTGGACCCAGAGTTCAGGTTCGCTGGACTCGAACGTGCCGGTGTTGGCGCCTCTGATTCACCACCTGCAATGGTGGTTGAATACAGAGAATCTCTTGCTGGGGGTTTTGCTAACCCCTCCCCACCCTCAGGTGACTGTGTATACAGATGCATCGATGGAGGGGTGGGGAGCTTGTCTGGAAGAGTCCACAGTATCAGGGCTTTGGGATCTGGATCAGTCCAAGGAACATATCAATCTACTAGAGCTAAGAGCAGTAGTCCTGGGCCTGGAACATTTCTTACAGAAAGTTCAGGGCAAGATTGTTCTAATTCGTTCAGACAACTCAACAGTAGTGACTTACATAAACCGCCAGGGCGGAACGAAGTCGCCCAGTCTCTGTATGATGACATGGGGACTGCTTTGTTGGTGCCTGGATCATGGGATCACCTTGAAAGCAGTTCATATTCCGGGGAGGTTAAATCTGCTAGCAGACTCATTGAGCCGAAGGATGAGTGTTTTACCCACGGAATGGCAACTAAATCAATGTGTGGCGGATCGTCTGTTCGACCATTGGGGGAAACCCAACATAGATTTGTTCGCAATGAAGAAGAATGCGAAGATGACGACGTACGTCTCTCCGATTCCAGACCCAAGCGCTTTCGCAACAGATGCGTTAGCTATCAGCTGGGAGGGAATGTATGCATACGCATTCCCCCCAGCAATCCTGATTCCAAAGGTGCTTCAGAAAATCAGGCAGCAGGAGTGCCAAGTGCTTCTGATCGCCCCGGATTGGCCAAGCCGATCGTGGTATACGGATCTGCTGGACCTTCTGGTCTGCAATCCGGTTCCGCTGCCTCTGATGGACAACCTTATCTTCCAGGGCAAGGCCCTTCACGACAATCCGTCAATGTTCCGATTGACTGCGTGGATGTTGTCAAGGAATCTAGAATTAAGGAGGGCTTTTCTGAGCAAGCGGCCATGTTTATGGCCAAAGCCAGGAGGGGGTCAACCTCCAGAGCATATAATTATAAAATCAACAGATTTGCAGAATGGTGCTCAAAAAGATGTATTGATCCAATGGAATCATCTATTCAGGTAGTGGCTGATTTCCTCTGTCACCTATATGATGCCTATAGCCTCAAGCCTAACTCTATTGCTGGTTATAAGTCAGCTTTAATGACTGTTATTCCTTGCTTGGCTAATAGGGGGAGTGATGAAGTAAGTACATTAAATGTATTAATTAAAGGCATGGGCAATCTAAGACCAAGGAATCCTCCACTGATTCCGTCTTGGAGTTTATCACTGGTGCTCCAGGTACTAGGTGATAAGCCTTTTGAACCACTTAGTTCCATTTCTATGAAAATGTTAACTCTTAAAACTGTATTTTTAATTGCTGCGGCCTCGGCTAGGCGTAGGAGTGAAATTCACGCCTTATCAGCCGAGGTTGACCGTTTTGTGGTTACAGGGGAAGGCCTTAAGCTTCTACCTAGGATTAATTTCTTGTCTAAAAATCAGTCATTGAAATATCCAGGTCAACCTATTTTTTTGCCATCTTTGACTAGATATGATCCTAATTCTAAAGTATGGTGCCCCGTACGGGCGCTGCTCCGGTACAAACAGCGTACTTCGGAGTGGCGTACCGACCAGTCAGCGTTATGGTTGTCATATATTGAACCCCATGGTAGGGCGTCTAAGGACACCATTTCTAGGTGGATTGTGGAATGTATTCAATTTTGTCACAAATCCGCCACCGGGCGACAGGTTGACGTGGCCAAGGCTCACAGTGTCCGCGGTGTCGTGACATCCACTGCCCTTTTTAATGGGGTCCCTGTGGATGATATTATGTCAGTGGCTCAGTGGCACTGTGAGTCTAGTTTTACAGACCATTACCTCCGTGACACCTCTAACCCTCTCGCCTTGTCGATTTTGAAACAATAACCGCTTTATGTTTGTGAAGAGTGCCTCCGCATTGCTTATATACTTCGCCATTCAGCGACGGTGACAACCACTTGTCGGGACTGTATCATCCTTCTCTACTGGATTCATGATGACAGCTTCCTAGGACAACAAGGTCAGTCTTGTTCATGTGTTGTTCATTGTTTGTATTGTCACGTTACCCAGTGTTATTAATATGGTGATGGTTTATGTGGGTTGTGGTTCTTTATAGAGAGTATACGAAAATGGAGCCTTTTCGTCTCTGTCCTATAGTACTTAGCACTAGTACGAAGAGAGCGTGTAGGACATTGAGGTCATTTAATCTTCCTCCCAAGGGAGGGGGGGGGAGCGCATATGACAAATCGGTCATCTCTCAGGCATCGGTTGTGTTATCCGATGGTTTATCAAATCCTGACTGTGTTTTCACACAGTTTCAGACGTCATAAGTGCCTTAAAACGCTTGAAAGCGTATAGGGAAGAGCTGGTCTTTTGACCTCGCCTCCCTCCCGCCAGATTCACTTTCGAATTCTGGCAATATCAAAAGTATTAGGGAGGTAAGTATACTCTTGATGTGAAATAAACGAAATCTAGGATTTCTTTTTTCACGAGAGAGTTGATACTTACCTCCCTAGATACTGACCCGGCCTCTCCGCCCCACAGAGGCTCGGTCTTCAGGCTCTTAGTAGTTGCATGTGTTAGCCAATAAATGAGCCAGAGGAAGTAGTAGTCGGCGCATGCGCGGTGGTGGGGCGAGCATCCGCCGGACTACCTCTGACTCCCTGCCCAGTAGGGGCACCTAACTGTTTTTAATCTGAGTGTTTTATTGAGTGAAAGCCGATATTTAGCAATATCAAAAGTATTAGGGAGGTAAGTATCAACTCTCTCGTGAAAAAAGAAATCCTAGATTTCGTTTATATTATGTTAAGGTCGCCTTTTATGTCTTGTTCAGAAATAGCAATATCGACTGCTTCACGTCCAGATTTTTTTTAATGGAAGACGCAAGGTAATTTACCTCTATGTTGGGATAGTTCAATGTCTGGTAAATTGTGTGTGATGTTTGTTATTAGTGTTCGTCTGGATATTGCATGACCAGTGACTCCGTGGTCACGCATCATATTATAATACAATTCTTCAGCCTGAACAGTCGTTATATAGTCTCCAGATTCTATTCTTTCATGCAACTCATCGTAAAATTTCATCTCTGCTGCTATAAAGAAAATCGTCTCCTCACTATTCTGATTAGTTTCAGTGCGTCTTTCAGGGCCTTGAACATAAATTCTCCAGTATGTGGTTTTGCAGGATTTGTGATAGACAATGTCCCTAGCCAGAAAGTCCCCTTCTGATATTATGTCGGCCAGCTGTACTTTCCAGGATGCATTGTCACTTTTATCTACTATCTCTTTGACAGATATCCCGCTATTCTCACTACGACAGTCATATAAAATTTCATTATCTTTTTCCGTATTTTGACTGTGACAGAAAAAGCACTTTTCACGATCAAAACGCTCTGTGGCAGATCTCAGTAGTACGCTACTAGATTCTACAGATAAGGTTGGGCGCCCATTCCCTTTACGTTTTTCAGGATTATTGAGATACTTAATCTCGTCTCTTTTAGCTTTGTTCTTGTCTGTGGTTTCACTATAACAGCTGCGATGCCACTTAGCACCCTTTTGCAAAAGGTCCGATGCTGTTATACCTATTAATCTGTTCCCTACATTAATAAACTCATGACTGCCCCATTCAGATCTTTTATTGACATTCGCTAAAAATGTATCATATGATTCTACATCTCGGGGGGGGGGGGGGGGGGGGGTGTCAATCTTTCTTTCTTATTATATTCTTGGCATTTAATACATAAACTGTAATCAGTTGGTTTATTTTTTGCCGGCAATTCTAATTCACTCTCCATTGTTGACTACATGTGTTACCAAATGGCAAAGATATGCAGTTTGTCTGTTTGTTAGCAGACGACAGCGCTTTTTATAAATAAAATTTGAGGATAAGCGCAAGATCGTCTTTTCAATTTACTTTGATCCAGAGATTCTAAAATTATCCCGGGCCATGTATTATTATAAAAATACGTTTTTAACCTTTTAAACAAGAAAGTTTGGAATATAACACTCATTTATGATTTAATAATTATTATGATCAATATTTTGAGGTTAATTTGACTAGGTTATGTTGCTGTCTTTGGCAGCAACATGTTCCAATTAAATTAATTATGAACTATTCAATAACATACCCATAGTAGCCTTGAAATTAAGATTCTTGGTATTCAGGGTTCAAAGGGTTAAACATATTACTATGATATTGCCTATCAACCGTCATACATGATCTGACATGCATTAAAACATATACCTAGACACTAAAATCAAGACACTAGGCGATTAATGAGTCAAAATGTTGAAAAACTGTTTTTCAGATAGCGGCCATTTTGAAATACAATATGGCCACCATAGCGACAAATGAAAATTTGGTATTTAAGTGATTTTGGATTCCCAGATGATTGAAGAATATTCCCTGAAAGTTACATACATTAAAACATATACCTAGACACTAAAATCAAGACACTAGGCGATTAATGAGTCAAAATGTTGAAAAACTGTTTTTCAGATAGCGGCCATTTTGAAATCCAATATGGCCACCATAATGACAAATGAAAATTTGGTATCGAGTGATTTTGGATTCCCAGATGATTGAAGAATATTCCCTGAAAGTTACAGCTACTATACCCGAAAATGCATATGTTTCAATTTTCCTACTCAAGGCGACAGATTAATGTCAAATTAAATAAAATAAAACAACAGCATTCCAGATTGTTTGATTCTGAACTGTACGTTCTGTTGATTACACTTAAATGTATGTCATAATCAATTGCTTCATGACTGACAGGATTTAGTCTGTCTTAAACGCTTAATAGTCTGTCAAGTTATGCGAATTGTTTGTCTACTATTTAATAAACATTCCGTTGAATATTTTGAAACTAATTTGACTGGGTGCTGTTGCTGTTATAAGCCACAGTCAAATTAGTTTTAAAATATTCAACAGCTTACCTGATTAGTTGTCTGGAAATTGAGATTCAGAGTGTGCTGGGATCGATTGATCCCAACACGGCCAAAGCCTGGGTGGAGCTTAGCTAAAGATGGGCGGGGCATAGCTAAAACTGGATTCCTCCATTATGTCACATGTTAGCCGATGTCACACACAAATTGTATGTTTTTAATGAATTAGTCTTCTATTGGTCTACAAATGGGCATCTGCACTGGTCTTCAGAACTGTCCATTTGTCGGCTAAGAGAAGACTATTTTTGAAAATGTACTACTTGAATGACTGGCTTGATTTTCGAGTCAGTCGTTATTGCTAAGCTAAGCTCCACCCACTCTTTATGACCATGATGGAATCGATCGATTCTTGTATTCTTGGAATCTCAATTTCCAGAAAACTATACAGGTAAGCTGTTGAATATTTTGAAACTAATTTGATTGGGTGATTGGCAGCAACAGCGCCCAGTCAAATTAGTTTCAAACAATTCAATAGAATTAGTAAATAGTAAACACATAATTTGTACAGCAAGGCTTAGTCCGTCATCAATTAAGCATTTGTGTTGAACATAGCTATGCCATTCATGATGCCACTGATTAAGACGTCATCCTACACATCACATAGTTGATTATGACATCATATGATTGATGGATAAACTGGAAGCCTCCATGATTTTTTAATTTTTATCCCCGCCAAAAAAAATTTGATGGATTATTATGTCAAATTGGTTTCAAAATATTCCACATCTTACCTGATTATTTTTCTGGGAATTGAGATGAAGAGTGTGCAGGGATCGATTGATCCCAACTGTCAAAGCATAGGTATAGCTTAGATAGAGATTGGCGGGGCATAGCTAAAACTGGATTCATCCATTATGTCACATGTTAACAGATGTCACACACAAATTGTATGTCTTTGATGAATTTACAATCTTAATAAACATTCTGTTGAATATTTTGAATCTAATTTGACTTGGAGCTATTGCTGCCATAGACGGTATCATCCCCCAGTCAAATTAATTTCAAAATCTTTAACAGCTTATGTGTATAGTTATCTTGAGATTTGGGTGCTGGGAATTCAGTTTCCAAAGTTTTAAACTGATTCCAAAACGCATAAAAAGTGGACGGATCTTAGATAGAAATGAGCTGGGCATAGCAAGAAATAAATTCCTATATTGTCTCCATAATCGGGTATTAATGACTTCATTGCTGAAAACCATGTTTTGTAAAGTATCGATGTCTATTGTCAGATGATGATTTTCAAAATAATTTAATTGATGGTTGAAATTCCTGCCTTATACTAAGTTATTTACTAAATTTTGAGAAATTCTATATGTTGAATATCTGACTCTTTGTCTCTGTTGACCACGAAATTAGATTTAATTATCGGTCGCAAATATAGCAAGTCGCAGTCTGTCTATTGGTTTAATTTTTTACAAACTGCTTTCATCACAGCATTAGTGCATACGCACACGTTCAACTCCTTTTGTGTCACCATAACCAGTTACTGGCTAAATCAGCCAGAATGGCCTATGTAGTAGTCTGGAGGAATAACTATTTATGGGCCAAGAGAATTATTATACCCTGGCAAAAACATTGGCAGGGTATTATATAATGGCACAGTCCGTGCAGGCGGTCGGGCGGGCGGCAGCTGAGTGGTTTCCGGATGATAACACCGTTATCGTTTATCTGATCGCATTGAAACTTCAGAGAATGGTTGGACTACGTAGGGCTGGGGAAGAAACTTATTGAAATTGACGATGATCCAAAATCCAAGTTGGCCGCCAGCCACCGGTGGCCATCTTGAAAATCGATTTCCCGATGATAACTCCATTACGGTTAGCTGCTTTATTGCTTATCGGATTGGTTTGAAACTTCATAGGGTGGTTGGACTGGGGCAGTGGAAGAAACCTATCTAAATTGATGCTAGTCTGAAATCTAATATGGCACCAGCCACCAGCGGTCATCTTGAAAATAGGTTTCCGAAGGACAACTCCATTTCCTCCATTTCATCCGATGAGGAAACATATTGAACTCTGATGATACAAAATCAAATACGGCCAACAGCCACCGGCGGCCATCTTGAAAATTGGTTTCCAGACAATCGCTCTATGACTGTATAGCAGATCACTTTGAAACTTTGAAAAGGATGACAGGTATAGTCAGATATAGACAGATGAAATCGCTATTTTCTGAAAGCTCTCATTCATTGGTTTGTCATCAGGGCAGGGTATTATGCGCCATTTGCGGAGCTCTTGTTTTTAAAAATGTATTACTTTTCATGGGTAAATTTTCCAAAATACTCTTCTTGGCTTGCAAATAGATACTGGCTAAGCACAAATTTGAATATTTTTTACCTTTTGTCGACCTTTCTCAACTTTCTTGATCCCTTGATGGCTAAGTCAGCCAAAAGTGGGGATCCAGGTCAACAGACAGCTATTTTCTCTTGGGCTGCAAAAATTATAATTTTCATGAAAAAGTTCTAAATTAAAGGGTTACCGTTAAATCCCGTGTATATTGCGCTATCGTGCATAGTGCGCACCCCTAAATTTAATCAAAATCGGCCTGAAAAAACGTTGTTTTCGTGTATAGTGCGCAGTAAGATTGAGAGATGTGTGAATGAAAACTTGTAACAAAAAAATCAATGATTTACTGCGTGTCGAATAGGCTTTCCTTATAAAATCTTGTTTGTGGCGTGCCTTACTCTGTTGTTTAATCATGGGAATATCATTCGCCTACACTTTTAGCAAATATTTTGTATTAAACTTTATTGAATGATATAAAAATACAAATAAAATTTCCATCAGAACAGGTTAGAATCCGAATTTGATTTGAGCAGAGCTCATTAACATAAATGGTCGTTAGAACATAAAAAATCGGATATTTATTTTGTTTCAATTCATAAAATATGAGTTTTGTGCGCTGATACTTGAGAATAAAATCGATTTTAATTTTAAAAAACTCAAATCCATATTGGCTCACTCTAACAGTGCCGGTAATTACTTTGATAACTATATCAAAGGCGAGCCCATGAGATTTTGTTCACTCATATACGCAGTAGATGAATGGTTTCAAGACTTGGTTCTCAGGCAGTGTAGTCAGGTGGTGGGGCGGGGTGGGTGGATTAACGCGGTCAGAAGTACAATAAACAAAGGTTATAGAGCTGACCGCCTGCCGTTTACAAAATCGACAGTGATCAATTGTGGGTATTGTTTGAGTGAGGGTGGGGTTTATATAATATATTATAGTATATCATCATCATAATATATTATAATATATGGCTATAATCTAGTTTATTCCACGCATTGTTTATTAAATAAATTGAATTATCTTCAATTTGAAATGATTTTCTATTCTCATCCTTTTGTTTCTACAGTTACTTCGTCATACATTGATGGCTGTGACCTTTAACCGTAACCTGTCAATCATAATCATCCTGCCCGCCGATTGGTCAAAACATTGTGCCGTTTAGCACATATAAAACATTCCTTTCCATATCTATGTAAATGCTAGATCACCTTGAAAAACATCGGCTCTATCATTCTTTTTTTAACACATTTATGTCCATATCTGTGTAGTAATCTATGGATTCTAAACACCTCTATGATCAACTTGGGAAGACAGGAGTAAACTCCCTTTATAGAAATAAATTAGAACAAATTACAGGAAATAATGGCGTTGTAAAAAAGTTAAATGATGGTTTATTTGATAATTTTACAACACTATATGGTATTTAATAAAGGTATAACACAATATTTAGACAGTAGTAAGACATTTTAACGATCTAGTTGAGATAGTACCATTATAGACATGTTAGAATGCGATCGTTATTCCCGACTGATTCCCGATCCATAAAATCATATTTCAGCCCTGAATTTTGCGATTCTGACGAAAAATTCTGAGGAAAAAAATGTGACAAATATTTATCTTTGTATATAGTGCGCAGTAGCTTTTTATAACATGTAATTTGAGCAAAAAAGTGTGCAATATACACAGAATTTAACGGTAATTGATAGGAGCATCAATTTGAGGTGCTGTTGAGAGAAGATTAAATACATTGACACATGTTTCCAATTTACGACTAATTTTATTACTTTTGACAAGATTTTCATACATAGATGTGCATCATCAGGTGTGCCATTTCCTACACATATGTGAAAGCTGTATTCTACTGATATTAGAGTGTGCATGAGAGTCTGAGAGAACACTAATATGTATCACTGGAAAATTTAGGAGCCCGCCCGCCGGCCTGCCCTCCCGTGTTATAATGGGTCCATTATTAGCTCACCTGGCCTGAAAGGGAAATTGATTGGCCAAATTGTTCGGCGGTCATCTTGGATGACCTAGTATTTGCGAAAACAATTTCTCCAGAACTGCTGGATGGGTCGGGACAAAATTTGGGAGATTTGATTAGGGACTAAAGGCCATTAGAGTTTTTTCCATGGAGATATGTCAAAACAACATGTCCACCATGAGTCAATCATTTGCAAATTTTGCTTTTTTGGTGGACATCTGATTAATATGATATATAATTATAATATATAATGACTACATATATATTGTATTAACTTTACAGGTCTTCCAGCGCTGAAGAAGCTGTTTCTAGAGCAGACACAGGTAGCTAGAATCACTACTGAGTGGATATTGATAGAATGGATGGATCTATTTCTCGCTAAGCTATGCCCCCTTTTTACACATGTTGGAATCGATTTGAAACTGAAAACTCAATTACCAGGCAAATTGTTGAATATTTAAAAACTAATTTGACTGGGAGCTGTTGCTGCTCCAAGTCAAATTAGTTTCAAAATATTAAACAATATATAATTTTATGGAAGACATACAATTCATACTTTCATTTCGATTTTCATGATGGAGTCTTTGCAGTTGTAAATATTCCAAAATTTTCTTCTCTTGGTCTGCAAATGGACATTTCTCAAGACCGTTTCAGAAGCCATTTTTGGCCGATTTGTCATTGCCATGGAATATTGAAAATCCTTGTAATTTTGTTTCCAAAATGTTCCTGTGGAAGTTTGGTCATAACTGATGCGGTTGAGGATGATGATTTGGTGCTGTAAGTAATAGAATTGTGGTTCTTTGGCCAATTAATGGCCATATTGGGTCGTGAAGATTTCTCAAGACCACTGCAGATTCCAGTTTTGGAAGCCTTGAGAATTAAAATGGGTGTACTTTTGACCATTTGTATTTAGAAGCTAGCATATTTTCACCCTTAGCAAACCTTCTTGTGTCAGCAGCACCTTAAAGTACTCTAAATGCTACTTATGTCACTCGAGGAATCCAGTTTTAGCTATGCCCCGCCCATCTCTAGCTAAGCTCCACCCATCTCTAGCTAAGCTCCACCCACTCTTTAACCGTGTTGGGATCGATCGATCCCTGATTTCTCTGAATCTCAATTTCCAGAAAACTATACAGGTAAGCTGTTGAATATTTTGAAATTGATTTGATTTGGCGCCTGACAGCAACAGCGCCCAGTCAGATTTGTTTCAAAATATTGAACAGAATGTTTATTAAATAGTAAAGACATACAATTTGTACAACAGCGCATAGTCCTTTATCAATTAGGTGTTCATGACGAACCATTCTACATAACTCATGACGTAATTGATTATGATGTCATCATACACCTCACATAGTTGATTATTATGGCAAATGATGGATGGATAAACTGGAAAGAATTTTTCGAGCCGCTCTGGAAAATGAAGATCATTTACAAAATTAGCTTCATGTTGATCTCCGAATTGATATTCCTGAAGACCACTGCACAGGATGTTTGACATTAAACTTTGCTTACTCATTGTCCATTTGTCCATCTTTTACAAATTTACCACTGGAATTCACTGACTTGGTAATCGAGCCAGCCAATGATAAATTTTCAAAAATAATCTTTTGTTGGCATGCGCATGGACATTCCTCAAGAACACGGCAGAGGCAAGTTTTGGTCAGGTTGACCATTAAGATGTTAAGTTGACAGCAGATGGTTTAAGAGTGCAGATGGCCTCTCAAATATGTTGGACCTTTACATATCAATGGGGAATTCCAGTTTCTTAGTCAATCATATGACGTCATAGTCAAGTATGTGATGTGTAGGATGATGTCATAATCATATTATGTCATGATGATGTAACTAAGTTCCTCATGAATGTTTAATTTATTATGGACGAAGCGTTGTTGTACGAATTGTCTGTCTTTGCTATTTAATAAATATGGCTGCTGAATATTTTGAAACTAATATGACTAGGCGCTGTTGCTGCCATAGTTTAAATTAGTTAAAAAATAGTCAACATCTTACCTGTATAGTTTTCTGGAAATTGAGATTCAGAGATTGCAGGGATTGATCGATACCAACACGGGAAAAGCGTCGGTGGAGCTTAGCTCTAGAGATGGGCAGGGTCAGGCTAAAACTGGATTCCTCCATTATTAGCTCACCTGGCCTGAAAGGCTAAGTGAGCTTATGCCATGGCGGCCGTCCGTCGTCCATCCATCATCCGTCCATCCGTTGTCCATCCATCTAATCGTGTCTTCTCCTTAACGGTTTGACCGATTTCAACCAAATTTGTCTGGAATGATCTTAAGCTGCTACCCTCCGGTAGGCTCTAGATAATGTTTTCAGAATTTTGATTGATCAATTTTTTGGGTGAAAATTTTAGATTTTATGAAAAATCTACCGGAAATGGTCAAAATGCTACTCCTTAGTTGCTTGACATATTTCAACCAAATTTGTATAGATGCATTCTATGGTGGTAGGTTCTAGAATGTCTTCAGAATTTTAATTGATCAATTTATTTGTGTGAAAATCTGAGATTTTTTTAAAGGTCTACCGGAAATGGTCAAAATGCTACTCCTCAGCTGCTTGACATATTTCAACCAAATTGGACTAGATGCATTTTATGATGGTAGGCTCTAGATCATGTTTTCAGAATTTTGATTGATCAATTCTTTGAGTGAAAATCTGAGATTTTATGAAAAATCTTCCGGAAATGGTCAAAATGCTATTCCTCCTTAGTGGCTTGACATATTTCAACCAAATTTGACTAGAGGGATTATATGGTCGTAGGCTCTAGATCTTCTTTTCAGAATTGTGACTGATCAATTCTTTGGGTGAAAATCTTAGATTTTATGAAAAATCAGCTGGAAATGGTCAAAATGCTACTCCTCCTTAGCTGCTGGACATATTTCAACCAAATTATGATTTTTTAAAGAAATATTTACTGGAAATTGTCAAAACACATCTCTTTAAAGGGGAACGCCAGACCCTCTATACCACTTTGTATGAAATGAATCTACAGACCACAACGTTTTCAAACATATAGTTGTAAGCTCTGTGCTCAAATTAGAAATATATATCTTCGTTATTTAAATATGTGATACATGAGTTACATTTCTATTCCCGGATGAGGCGTATGATGTCATAGGTTGAACGTTTTTCGCGCTATCATCCAACGCTATCGCAATAAAATTGCGATTTGCGTTTTATAAGGGATTTCTCTTCAGCGGTGTTAGGAATATATAAACTATATTTGCGGAATATATAACAACAACAGTCCTTTGTCTGATTTCTCTGATGGTGCCGATTTTGACATCAAGTTTTGATCTTGAGATAAATGAATGATGTGATAGTATAGGTGTATACTGAATCAACACTCTCACTGGCTCTAGGGCAGATGATGTTATTAAGGTTTCATCTATTAATATGAAATTCTAAATAGTTCATACATACATTCCAATACATCTTTAGCTTCTTATGTTCCATACTAGCCTTAAAACTTCCTGAGATATTGTAATATTCATGTAATTGGCAGGCATGGATCTTCGTAGAAAATGGCCATCTTAAGGTTAAAAAACTAATGTATGAAAATAACAAATATATTCCATAAATTTGCGATAGTGTGATAAACATCTTAATCTCTTTTATCTGTAAATATATGAATGATAGAGATATCACCCTCCAAATGCATGCACTCCTGTCTTTAGTGTCGTTATCATGGTTCTTGTCGGATGGGATTCAACCTATGATGTCATAGGTTTAATTAACTCGCAGAAAATTATAGTAACATTTTTTAACACCATTTTAATCGGATTGATATATAAATGTCGCAGGACAGATTTACACAGTAGCTTAAATATGGGCTCTACTATAGGACAGCATATTTTATGCTAATGATGGTGACCCTTCTTCTTGTGTTCCCCTTTAAAAGCTTGGCAGATTTTAAGCAAATTTGACTTTGATGATCCTACAGTGCTAGAATCTGGACTTTCTATTTAGAACTTTGATTGGTCGATTTTTCTTGTGGCCATCAGTTTATTGTAAAGATTCATATTATCTATTTAAATGCAAATGTTTCAAATGTTAATGGTCCAGGTGAGCGTTACAGGCCCTTGGGCCTCTTGTGTTTGAATTTATATGAATTGGATACTTAGTGAGAATATAATACTGTGTTGCAGGTTACGAGTTTATCCGGAGTACAAATGTTGAAACATCTTGACTCGCTCGATATCTCTCGAACAGCTATCATTACTGATTCTCTACTCTGTCTATCAAATATGCAATCATTAGTCTACCTGAATATCTCGAACACGGATAGTGTGGATGGAGATCTGGCACTCGGCTACATCAAAGGTAGGTCTTTTTCATCTTCTTTGAAAAAAGGGGGAGATTTTTGCTTCCGGCCTTCCATGCATCCGTGTATTTGATGTTCACCCATTAACTTAACTTATAATGGATGGATTCATTAGCTCACCTGGCCTGAAAGGCCAAGTGAGCTTATGCCATTGCGACCGTCCATCATGTGTCCGTCGTCCATCTGTGATCTGTCCATCCGTCCATCAACTTTTCCTTTAAACGATTTCTTCCCAAGAATCACTGGGCCGATTTCAATTATATTTGGCAGGAAGCATCCTTAGGCCATAGGAATCCAAGTTTATTCAAACCAAGCCGATTGGCCAATTTAGCCAACGGTCATCTTGGATTTCGGCCGATTTTAGGAAACATCTTTAAAAATCTCTGAAACTGCTTGTGGGATTGATGCAAATGTCATGAAATATGATTTAGGGCAAGAGCTGAACCAAGTTTGTTCAAGGGAACTTGTTGGTCAAATGGTTTGGCGGCCATCTTGTTTGAGCTAGTTTTAGCGAAAACGACTTCTCCAGAACCGCTGAAGGAATCGGGTAGAAATTTGGCAGATATGATTAGGGACTAAGGGCCATTAAAGTTTGTTCAAGGGAAGATGAGCCTTAAAAAAGGATGGTCGCCATGGGCCAATCAAAATATAGTGTGTTTAGCGGTCATATTGATTTTTTTTATATGATGGATTTTGAGGCCGAAATTGGTTTTATGTGTTTTTGGGTATTATGATCTCAAATTTGTAATTTTCGAAAGGTCGGATAAACGGTTTGGTGGCTATCTTGGATCATTTTCCCACAATAAGCTCCCATACTAAAGCAATGGGAAACTTAAAATGTCTTCTCGAGAACTACTGGAACAATTTCAATTATATTTGGCAGGAAGCATCCATAGGGCATAGAGATTCAACTTTGTTTAAACGAAGCCGATTGGCTAAATGGGCTGATGGCCATCTTGGATTTCGGCTCATTTTTAGAAACGTCTTTAAAAAATCTCCGAAACCGCTTGTGGGACTGATGCAAACCCCATGAAATATGGTCTAGGGCGAGAGCTGAACCAAGTTTGTTCAGGGGAACTTGATTGGCGGCCATCTTGGTTGACCTAGTTTTAGCGAAAACGACTTCTCCAGAGCCGCTGAACGGATCGGGTTGAAATTTGGCAGATATGATTAAGGACTAAGGGCCATTAAAGTTTGTTCAAGGGAAGTTGAACCGCCAAAAAACATGGCCACCCTGGGCCAATCAAAGTATAGCATATTTTGCGGCCATATTGGATTTTTTTATTTGATGGATTTTGAGGCCGGTATTGGTTTTATATGTGTTTTTGAGTATTCTGATCCGAAATTTGCAATTTTCGAAACTGTCGGATAAGCGGTTTGCCGGCCATCTTGTTTACAATTTGGTATGTAAATTCCTGATGACATGTCCTCGCTGCAGATTTTTTTATCAGCAAAACATGTCTAGATTCACCATAGTTATGTTCATGCAATTGGTTTCTGCTCAACTTAGCATATAATGGATGGATTCATTTCAAATTTGGTATGTAGACTCCTGATGACATGCCCTCGGTGGAGATTGCGTATCAGCAAAATGTGTCTAGAATCACTGGAGTCACAAACAAAGTCATGTCAAGGCATGACAAATGATGCTTTTGAATAATTTAATTAAAATAAAATATAGTCGTTGCATATATTAGATTTTCTAATAGCAAATTTTGTCTTAAAAAGTAATTTTCTTTAATTTCTATGAGAATTGCGGCATGACATCATCGCGTGAATGAATGTTGTGCTATGATATTATCGCATGAATTATGTTTATGTTGTTGATTGATAAGCTCACAACAGTTCATTCAGACACTACAATATTAATGAGATTATAGAGAAACACTAGCATTTGGTAAACTGGAATTGATATCAGAGCTGATGTCTGGCGTCATCACTTTACTAGATGTCAGTGTCAATTGGGCCAGTGGCCATCTTGGATTTTGGCCGATTTTTAGAAACATTTTTAAAAATCTTCTCCGAAACTGCTTTGGGGGATTGATGTAAACCTCATGAAATATGATCTAGGGCAAGAGCTGAACCAAATTTGTTCAAGGGAACTTGATTGGTCAAATGGTTCGGTGGCTATCTTGGTTGACCTAGTTGTAGCGAAAACAACTCCAGAACCACTGAAGGGATCGGGCCAAAATTTGGCAGATATGATTAAGGACTAAGGGCCATTAATATTTGTTCAAGGGAAGTTGATCCGTCAACAAACATGGCCAATAAAAATATAGCGTGTTTGGCGGGCATATTGGGTTTTTTTATTTGATGGATTTTGAGGCCGAAATTGGTTTTATATCTGTTTGTAGATATTCTGAACTCAAATTTGCAATTTTCGAAACCATAGGATCAACAGTTTGGTGGCCATCTTGGATCATTTTCCCGCCAAAACCTCCCATACTAAAGAAATGCCTTCTTGAGAATTACTGGGCTGATTTCAATTATATTTGGAAGTAAGCATCCTTAGAGTATAGAAACTCAAGTTTGTTCAAACGAAGCCGATCGGCCAATTGGGCTGGCAGCCATTTTGGACTTTAGCCGATTTTTAGAAACATTTTTAAAAATCTCCGAAACTGCTTTGGGGATTGATGCAAACCTCATGAAATATGATCTAGGGCAAGAGCTGAACCAAGTTTGTTCAAGGGAACTTGATTGGTCAAATGGTTCGGAGGTCATCTTGGTTGACTTAGTTGTAGCGAAAACGACTTCTTCTCCAGAGCTGGTGAACGGATTGGGCCGAAATTTGGGAGATATGATATTGATGACTAAGGGCCATAAAGGTTTGTTCAATAGAAGTTGATACATAAAGAAACATGGCCTCTGTTTTCTTGTTACAAGTCTGCTCAACTCATTAGAGTTCTACTTATTGTTAATGACCATTCTAGTTGAAATGCCTATTGTCCAGGTGAGCGATACAGGCCCCTTGTTAATTCTTAAAATGTGATAAAAGCTTTATTTTTGACGATATTTATTAAATTCTAATTCTGGTTTGTGATCACTTTTAACAAAAGTATACCACTGGAATGATTGGCTGGATAACTAAGCCAGTCATTCCCGCAGTAAATTTTCAAAAGTTTTCTTTTCTCCCGCAGCAGGACATTCGCTAAGCAAAACTATTGATTATCTTTATCGTTAACTGTCTACCTGCTGAATTTCTGCAGACGTCATTTTCCATGGGGATTCATTCTGGACATGCTGCATATTTTGAAAACAATTTGGACTGAAAGTTGTTATTTTCAAAATATTCAGCAGGTCCAGCGTTATTATCCATTGAAATCATTGTCCAGTGGCTTGCAGCAGTCAGACAGTTAACAGTTTAATGCAGTTCAGTTCAGAAATAACATAATGTTTCCAAAACAAACCAAAACGTACTGGTGAACATTTTGAACCTAATGTTTTCAACAAACCATTGGTAATATTCCAATCCCCTACATCTGTCTATCCTTCCTCCTATGCTGGAGGTCAACCAAATTTTACAGTCGGTTATGCCTATTATTTCAGAAAACATGATGGCATTTTATTTGGGCTCCACACCCAGATGACGTCTGCACTTAGGTGCGTGCGTGCAAGCATGCGTGCGAGCGTACGTATGAGTGCGCGCGTGTGGTAAAGTGTAAAATATAAAAATTCCATCCATCATGCTATCTCTTCTGAAACTGTTTTACTGGAATTCAACCAAATTTATTATGCGCATCCCCTGGGATACATCCCTGGGTCAAAAGGTCAAATTTGGTAAATGCATAGGGATTTGCAATGGTGCGCCATCAACTGCCACATTGAGTTTTCTAGTTACAATTGTCTGACTTTTAATGAAGTTGCCAGCACAACAAACGACGACAATTACCTAAGAAATCACTTAGAATGTTTTAAAACCAAAATAAAACATACTCTTAAATATTTTGAAGATAATTGGATTGGAAGATATTGCTGCCTAAGGCAGCAATATCTTCCAATCCAATTATCTTCAGAATATTCAAACAAAAGTGACTAGCATGGTTCTGTTCTTGTTTTGGATATATGTTAACTTATGTCCAGTACTGTACATCTCAATCAATTGCACGAAGAAATATTTTGTTAAATATTTTATCCCCTTCTTGGCGAAGGGACAATTTCCCCATCAAATTGGTTTCAAAATATTCAACACCATCCTTTTATGGTCATCTTGAAATTAAGATACAATGTCATCGTCAATGATTTCAGAGATGAAAAAGTTAAAACGTGACAAATTCATTATTTGGTTGCTTGTTCTTGCAGATTTGCCGCTTCAACAGTTAGGCCTTCCCAATAGAATGTCCACGACCAATGTAGGCATGCAGCATCTAGTCAGTAAGTATCACGTGTCTCGATGCTCACGATGAAGAAATGTAATGCCAAACCTGTGCATGAGACCACCTATTATTGGCTCCATCATATCCTAGTGTTTTAAAACCATTGAAACCTCAAATTTGTTCAAGAAAATTTAAATTTTCTCGTAGAAAATATCCATTTGGTGGCCAAGAGATGATTATGCTTGAAAATTTATCACTGGAATGACTGGCTCGATTATCGAGCCAGTCATTCTAGTGGTAAATTAAAAAAAATAGTTTCATTTTGCTCAAGACCACTGCAGAAGCCATTTTTGGGCAGTTTGAGGTTTAACTGGTTAAGCCTTTAATTATCAAGCTCGCCAAAGATGGCTTCTTTAGTGGTCTTAAGAAATTTCCATTTTCATTTTAACTATATTGTGCCACCCTCCCACCCCAACCCCACTCCACCCATTCAAGCCACTGTCTTGTTGTAATTGAGGGATCCATTCCGTCGCTCAATTATCTGACATCATCAAAGATGAATCCAGTTTATTCAATCATATGATGTCATAATCAATTATGTCATGATTGACACAATTTAGTCTGTCATCTACACTTAATAGTATGTCAAGTTGTGTGAATTGTATTTCTACTTCGAATAATACTTACCAAATGTACTATTATGATAATGTCTATTATCTAGTCTAGCTCAAAATAAACAATTAAAGCTCCGCACTCTCCTGGTCCTGTCCACACTGTGTCCGGGAATTACCATAGCCGCAGGTACAGAGTCAATTCCCAATCACAGTCAGATTCGTCTATTTTGCTCTCCTTGCTAGTCGCGTTTTGAGCTCTCTTCAAATTTTCAATTTTCTACGGAGTTTAGCAGTTTCTGTGTAATTCATTGCTGGAAGGATGGAAGGAAAAGGAAAATCATCACAGGGGCAGGTTGTATCAATCTAGAATTTATGCATTCGTGCTGTAATGACTGTTTGAAATTTCCTTAAATTGGCACATTGTTTTAAAATGGTAGCCATTGTTGGAGTCGCTCTGGTACCCGTTAACTGTTTAATCTTATCCGGGTACTCGGTTAATTTCTCTTGCGACTCGGTTCCTTCCAAGATGGATGCGCCCTTAGTCAATATGGCAGCGCCCATGATTAATGTTTCGTTTTGGCTTGGCAAGTCTATGCACTCTGTTTTATGCCCATCTTTAGCTCTCTCTTCATTGTCGACGGTGTTTGTAGCGATCAGCGTTTATTTCTTGGCTGTATTAACGTTAGTTAATTTCCAAGTTGTGTTTATTAATTTTCACTCAAAAAAGTTTCAAATATTTCCTGCCTAAAGGCTTGATTATCATTAATTTAAGAGAAAGTGAATGTCTCTAAGTAATTCTACTTTACAATCAAGTCTATTGTGCGTATTGCTCGTCATCGTATGTCATGTGCAGCGTTTTAATTCTTCTCTGTGTTCGCAGAAGGCGAAGAACCAGGACACTTTTTGCCACAAATGCAACAGGTTCATGAAGCGCAAGTTTAATGGTCATCACTGTGTCGCTTGCGCGAAGTGCAAAGTGGGAAGTCCCTGTGATGTGTGCGCCAAGTGGTCGTTGGAGTTGGTGGCAGAGTTTGATCGTGATCGTTGTGCACGCTTGGAGAGGATCGCGAGGGACAAGGCGGCCGAGCTGGATCAGGCGTCAGTGAGAGGACTGGAAGATCATCTGAACGAGCGAATGGATTCAGCATTGGGCGTATGGGCGGCCCAGTTCAAGGCAATGTTTGAGTCCTTGCAATCCACGATCCCAATGATGCAGGCTGGTGCAGGGCAACCTTTCGGTGGTCCGGCTAGTTCTGCGGAGGGACAAGCACCTGTCCCTTCTCCGACCTTGGCTCAAGAGCCGACGGCGGCGGAGGAAGATCTTCTCCTAATGGAAGATTCCGACATGCCAGATATTTCGTTGTCGGTTCAACCAGGTACACCCCAGGGATCTCCCTCGGGATTTGTACGGGTTTGCCAAGTGGGTGGTGATGTCAACGTTCCGTCGGGCATTTTCCACCCGGATTTCGCTCAATCCGCGTTGTCATTGGACCCATGTTTTGCGGTTCCTAGCAGCATCCCGGCGGCGTTAGGTGCGGCTCCTCTCAGAGTGCCAACATCTACCGTGGTGAAAGCGGCTGTAGTCCCACCTCCCGTGCTGGAGCCGATGGACTGCGGTGAATCCGTGTCCGGCGATTCGTTGGACACTGGTGCCGCTAGTAGTCGGGCTATGGACGCGCTTCATGTTGGAAGAAGTGCGGACCATAGCTCTCAGCATGGATCGTCGGTGGCCTACTCATCCAAGGGTGAGAAGGAAGATGAGAACGGTAGTCCATTGATGGACAAGTTCTCATTTCGCACTGAATCTGAATGGGTGCAGGTCCTTGGCTGGATGTCCGACCATCTCTGGTTGGCATCGGAACAAGGATATCGGCATGATCCGGCGATGGAACGGATGTCAGAGCGAGCGGCTAGCACTCTGTCAATTGGCTCTTCGGCCATGCCGATGCTCCCTTTTGGACACGCAGACTTCCGACATGTTGGAGGTTGCGGCGTATCGTCTGGTTCAGCCAGATTATGCATTGCCCAAAGCCCCGAAGGGGATAAGGAGTAGGGTCCGTTTTCCGGAGCTGGTCTACCATCAGTATGCCCGAGTTCCACGGCTTTCCGTCGGGGAGCGAGAGGCGCTGAATAGGCCATTGGCTGGAAAATCGAAGGGGCGTTCTCGTCCCTTAGTTTCCCAGGCCAATAAAGATCCGTTTAATGAGCTAATGCTCATTGAAGATGTGGCGAGGGCAGCCATGGTTGCGCTCTCGCACGGATGTACCGTCCTGCAGGATATGCTGACCTGCGTGGCGGAAGGTGGACAAGTGCCAGAGGCTGCTCCCGGAGTTGTACGGGACACCATGCGCTTGTCTCAAGATTGCCTGGCCAGGGTGATCACCAGATCATTGGCGGAGCGAAGGAGAAAGAGGTTCTCGACTGTGTAGAACCAGGATCTTCTGCACCTTTCATTGGTCCAGGCTTGTTCAGCGGCTCGGCACGGCAAGCCTTATCCAAGATCGCGTCAATGGTCGCTGAACAGGAGGTAGTCGGCAAGTCGTGGAAGTCGACTAAGAGGACACAGCCGCAGCAGTCCTACAAACAGCATCGGCATGAGCAGCAGAGGCAGCGCCAGAGATCACCCTTCCGTCCTTCTGGCCGTGATGTCCATCGGGCATCCGGATCGCAGGGACCTGGCCGTTCGTCCTCTTACAAGTCCTCTAATAAGAGGCTGTATGAGGAGGACAGGAAGGATGGCGGTTCGGGTCGCGGCGGTTATCGTAAGGATAGCCGTGGTGGCGGTCCCAGGCCGTCGTATTCCAAGAAGCCGCGGGGCGGCCGTGGAGGCCGGTCCTGACGGGTTTCCGGCGGAATCAGTTCCGGTGACGTCAGGAACGAAGGGAGTCGAGAATCTTCACCCAAGCGATTTAGCGTCTTATCATGCAATATCGACCGCCAGCTGTGTGCAGGTTCCTACCATCGGAGGCAGACTTCAACTGTTCTCAACCCAATGGGAACGGGTCATGCGAGATGGTTTAGTCTGTCAGTGGGTAAGAAACGGCTACGAACCGGACTGGCTCATCCGTCAATCGTTAGTTCCATTAACATCGACTCCAGTGTGGACTCCCGTTCCAAGGGAATCCGATCATCTAGATGCCATTTGCTCAGAAATCGAAGCTCTTCATCTAGTCCGCAATCAGTCCTCCCTAGGCTTCTATTCGATGATGTTCCTCGTTCTGAAACGTACCGGAGGTTGGAGACCAATGCTCAATCTCAAACCGTTGAACAAATTTATTCTTTCTCCAAAGTTTCAGATGGGGACTGTAGCAGCGGTGATGACAGGGCTGAGAAAAGGCATGTGGGCGGTGTCGATAGATCTGAAGGATGCATATTTTCATATTCCAATGTCAATTCCTTTTCAGAAATACCTTCGCTTTGCATTCGAAGACAATGTTTGGGAATTCAATGCGCTTCCATTCAGCCTGACCACAGCTCCGAGGGTCTTCACCAAAGTGGTTCTCGCCATGACTTCTTATCTTCGCAGGAGAAACATAGCTGTTCATACTTACATAGACGACTGGCTGTTGAAGGCGGGGAATCCAGTCACTCTGCGCAACAATCTTCAGGTAGTCCTAGCCTTACTAAAGGATCTAGGATGGATTGTGAATCTAGAGAAATCAGAATTGACTTCGTCCCAGGAGTTTGTTTATCTGGGAATATTTTTCAACCTCAGAGACAGCGTAGCTTTTCCAGCGGAGAGCAGAGTCAAGAGTTTGATTGCAGTTCTGGAGTCAGTTTCTCTAGGAGCCTTTCTGATGGTGCGCCAATTTCTCAGGATACTGGGTTTACTAGTGTCCCTGGAGAAGGTGGTTCCTTATGCGGCACTCAGGCGCAGGCCGATTCAGATGTATCTAATGTCATTCTGGTCTCAGAGAACGGATCCATTATATATGAAAATTCCAGTAAAAGGAACCATTGATATTCCACCTTCAGTGGTGGTTATCAGAACAGAATCTCCTGCAAGGTGTTGTTCCTCTAGAACCTCCTCAACCACAGATGTCCATCTTCACAGATGCATCAACAACGGGTTGGGGAGCGGTATTGGATGATCAGTCAGTGTCAGGGGGATGGGATCGGACCAATGCGCAGAAACATATCAATGTTCTTGAATTATTAGGTGTGACATTAGCAGTTCGAAAATTCGAGAGCTTAATCCGAGACAAGATTGTCCTAGTAAGGACAGACAACTCAACAGTGATGTCTTATTTGAACACCTTTTGGTTGAGGTGCATGTCAGTTGCCATAATGGCGGTGGATGAGTGGGAAAACTGTAGTTCCAGGCTCTTGATTTCCATTCTCTTTCTTGAGCCATGCATGACAGTGAGCAATTGAGGAATCCAATTTTTCGATCAATCATAGGACGTAATCATCCACAATGTCACATGTAGGCTGACGAGATAATCAATTATATCATGAATGACTCGATTTCAGAGCTCTAGATAAGCTTTTCAATAATTGGGTGATTCACTCTTAGAAATTTTGTAAATTGGGTTTTTTGGAATTTAATTGTGTTTTTAAAATTAAGTTATTATACATTATTAGCAATAGAACTGAAATTAATTGGGTGATTGCCGATTGGCGCCTTCGGTACTCATGATGTTAATAATTAATTAGGTGATTGGCCATTTTTATTGGGTGAAAATGCAAAAACTCTGCTTAACACAACTCTGCTTATCTAGAGCTCTGCTCGATTTAGTCAGTCTTAAATGTTTAATCATCCGTTGGGTTGTACAAATTGTATGTCTTTACTACTTAATAAGCATGCTGTCGAATATTTTGAAACTAATTTTAGTGGTCTCTGTTGTTGCCATAGGCAGCAACAGCACCCACTCAAATTAGTTTCAAACTATTCAACAGCTTACCTGTATAATTTTCTAGAAATTGAGATTCAGAGAGTGCAGGGATTAATCGATTTCAACATGGTCAAAGAGCGGGTGGAGCTTAGCTAGAGATGGGCGGGGCATAGCTAAAACTGGATTCCGTCTTTCGAAGCCTATTTCTTTACGTTTTCCCGACCATTCTATGTTCAAGATGTCGTCAGGTTGACCTGGCCACCAGGAACATGTGCCCAGGCACTACCAATCTCGGTACCAATGCCAGTTATGTACCCACCACCCGAGACTAAAAGGATGATAAAAAATAGACTCAAGCTTTTCAGACTTTGCAGTCCAATGCAAGAGCAGTATAAGGCAATGATGGCAAGTGAAATACCTTTAAATACGTTTTTATTTCCCTCAAATATTATATGATGTAATATTCATACACCAACATGTGTTGTCATGGCAATATTTCAAGCAAAATTCAATTGGATTAAATTGTCACGTTATGCTTATATGTTCCTAAGTCATATAACTTCTGTAGCATACTATTTAATGAATTTTTAATGTTCTCTGATCGTTTTCAGATCTGCCTCTGTTGATGCTGGACTTGACAAATTATATCAATATCAGTGATGAGGGAATAAAACACATTGGCAGCATTACCAGGTACATGTGTTGTTATTCTGTGCAATAAAATTAACCCTTTAATCCTTTGACCCTTTAAATTCCACTGTCTCAATATCAAGACAGCTATACCGGAAAGCTGTTGAATGTTTTGAAACTAATTTGACTGGGAGCTGTTGCTGCCTATGGCAGCTACAACTCCCAGTCAAATTAGTTTTAAAATATTCAACAGAATACACGCTGCATCATACAGAATGTTATTTACGGTCTGTGTATGCCAACGAAGGGTTAATGTTTGAGATTTGTTGAAGAAATTCTAAATTCATGCTTAGGTAATGTCCATTTGCAGGTTAAGAGTATATTTTTGAAACTGTACCACTGGAATGACTGGATCCGTTATTGAGCCAGTCATTTCAAATAGCCTTCTTGATCTGCCAATGAAGATTTTTCAAAGCCACTACAGAGGTTGTTATGGCCCGGCTTAACCATTAAAGATTTAACCCTTAAACACTGAAGCCAGCCAAAAATGGCATCTGCATTGGTCTTGAAAAATTTGCAGACCAAGAGAAGATTATTTTAAAATATTTACCACTGGAATGACTGGATCGATAAATTAGAATAGGATATTTGATCAAACTTGCCATAAATTTGATAAATGCGATAGATTTGAGGGTTAAAGTTAACCTTTAATAGATGTATATGTGTTTCTGTTTCAGCTTGAGACGGTTAATGCTGTCAAACACTAAAATTACAGATGAGGGTATTCTGTATTTACAAGGTATACAGCAGTATTATCTATTGCTGTGTGCAAGCATGCGTTATAGCACTCCTGTGACTATCTGTTAACCCTTTAACCCTCCACTTTGTTCAAGAAAATTTCAATTTTCTCATAGAAAATGCCCATTTGCAGACCAAGAGAAGACTATTTTTGAAAATTTACCACTGGAATGACTGGCTCGGTTATCAAGACAGTCATTCCAGTGGTAAATTTTCAAAAATAGTTTTCTCTTGATCTGCAAATGGACATTTCTCAAGAGCACTGCAGAAGCCGTTTTTGGCTGATATGAGTGTTAAAGGGTTAAGTCATATGAATATTATGTCGCAGTGGTTTATGACATCATTTGCAGACATCACGTCCTAACATGTATCATTTGTTCCCGTGGATTTGGTAAATAGTAAATTCGAAGCATGATAACGACGTACTGGATCTGCCCGCTTATTGTTTGCATGTCGACCCAGGGAAGGTGGTGACCCCTACCCTGCTATGTTTATGCCTGTTGGCTCCATGGTGTGGAGCTGGCGGATCCAATGACATTCCTTCTGTCTCCTCCATTTGGTGGATGCTTCGTCCTCGGGGTCTGAGGAGAGGACCTGGATTATTCTGAATTGCATGTCCACTCTAGAATGCCTAGGTCTGTTGAAATGTCGTGAAGCTGGAGTGTCGTACCTCTCATTTCGGTGGAGGTTGGTGATAGAGCATAAGTGCTCTTGGATGCAGATTTTGAAGATGCGTAATGTTTCCCCTACGTATTGTTTCTTGCAAACGGAGCATGGCAATAGATAGACTATATTTCTGGTCTGACAGTTACCGATAATTTTGGACCTATAGGAAAGCCCTGTGTGGGAGCTGGAGAAGAATCTGTCCTTCTGCATTGCGTTGCAGATGTTGCAGTTTTTTGTTGTGCATGGGACAAGGGGATTTCTATGAGGTAGTGTTCTGTCTACCGTTGGTGGTTTAGCTCTGACTATTGAGTCTTTGATGGTTTTATTTCTTCTAAAACTGAATAGTGGCGGTTCTGGGAAAGCCAGCCTGCGTTTGTGGCTTGCTTCCAGAATTGGTCAGTATTTTTTTGATTGCATTTTTGAGGAAGATGCCTGTGTGGTTGAAGTCGCAGACGAAGACCGGTTTGGATTGAGCTGTCTTTTTTAGTTTTTCGGGTGGGTGAAGGAGGTCGTTTCTGTTTTGTGCACGGGCTCTGTGCCTGGCATTGTCGAGGATTGTGTGTGGGTATCCCCTATTCGCGAAGTGGCCTAGTAGGGCTAGGCTGTTTCTATCCAAATCTTCTAAATGGGTGCAGATTCGCCCGAGTCTCAAAAACTGTCCATATGGGGACGAGTCTAGTGTAAAGATTGAAAGTGATCGTCTGGCCATCGCTGTTCTTTACCATGGTGTCTAGAAAGGAGCACTGTTCCCGTGAGGACTCCATAGTGAATTTGATACTATGGTGAGAGGAATTCATGTATGTGACGAAGGAGTCTAGTGCCTGTCCGCCATGTTCCCAGACCATGAAAATGTCGGCTATGTATCTGATGTAGAGAGACGGTTGGAATGGCGCTTTAGTTAGGAGTCTAGTTTCCAAATCAGTCGTTATCACACCTAAGTAGTAAATTCAATAAACATGTTGCAT
This sequence comes from Chaetoderma sp. LZ-2023a, assembly GCA_034401795.1. Classification (NCBI taxonomy): domain Eukaryota; kingdom Metazoa; phylum Mollusca; class Caudofoveata; order Chaetodermatida; family Chaetodermatidae; genus Chaetoderma; species Chaetoderma sp. LZ-2023a. The sequence continues at coordinate 77,303,059 of CM067365.1, forward strand.
TGAATCAATTATTTTATCTTTTTCCCGATATATAGGTGCATAATAAATAGGTCATTTAACCCCTCTTGCCAACAATGCCTCAAAGCACTCCAAATTCTACTTACTGGTATTTCAATTAACTTTTTAATCGTCAAGATATTTCAAGATAATATTTACAATAAAATTTACAAAAATATCTTTCTGTTGTTATACAAATAGACATTACTCAAGACCACTACAGGTGCTGTTTTGTGGCCGGCTTGACCATGAAAATGGTCAAGAAAATTTAGTTCTTAGCTGGTGTCTATTTGCCTGCTGAGGGAAGACTATTTTTGAAAATTTACCACTGGTGGTAAATTTTTAAAAATCATTTTCTGTTGGATGATACATTCCTCATAGTGTTGTTCCAATTAATCGATGATTGATTGGTTTGCATGTCCAACCAACAGATCAATCATGAATTCAGAAATCGATTCTGACTGCTTATAAATTTACGATATTAAAACTGCAGAGGATTCTTTTTTTTTTAGGGCAATGCCATTTTAATTTCATTTTTACAGATCTAAATAACATAGACATTAACCCTCTCAACACTGAAACCACAATACCAATAGCCTGTTGAATATTTTTAAACTTATTTGACTGGAAGCTGTTAGCAGTAACAAGCAGCAACAGCTTCCAATCAAATTAGTTAAAAAATATTCAACAGATTATTTCTATCCATGAACATGCAATAATTATTGCATTCAAAATTTCAGAATGAGAAAATGTTATGATCGATCATTAAATGATCACTGGTTAGTACGTAAAACCAATCATCGATCACAAAACTAGTGCCAATTCCCAACACTATTTCCTCAAGTACACTACATCGTCCGTTTTTGGCGATCTTGACCATTAAACAGTTAAGTTAGCACAATAAGGGTTAACAATTCTGAGTATTGTATTGTACTTGTCCATGCTGTATTGAAATGGACTTTTCTGGTTTTAGCTATGCCCGGCCCATCTGTAGCTAAGCTCCACCCACACCTCACTCGTGTTGGGATCGATCGAGCGATCTCTGAACACCATGATTATCAATTTCAAAAAAACTATACAGGTAAGCTGTTGAATATTTTGAAACTAATTTGAATGGGTGCTGTTGCTGGCTAAGGCAGCAACAGCGCCCAGTCAAATTAGTTTCAAAATATTCAACAGCATGTTTATTAAATAGCAAAGAATTACAAAGATATACAATTCATACAACATGTCGGACTATTTGAGATTTGGTGACGGTCTATATGGAACCCTTTGTGATGTAATGATTATGATGTCATCATACATGCGCTGAGCCCATTATGACATCATACGAGGTCTGATGACGAATGGATACTCTGGAAAGGTGAATTAATGTCTTCGACCTTTACTGATTTGTAAATACAATAAAAACACATATTGTACTGAAAAATGTTAAATAACCTAATAGCATTATCCGTCATTGAATATTATTATATTTTTCTAGGTCTTCATAACTTAGAGGTATTGCACCTTGACAGGACCCTCATTACAGATACTGGTGCGAGTCTAATCCAAGGTGAGAGATTCTAGCATACAGGCAAACATACTTAACTTCTAGCACACTGACATCAAAATTGTTATTCTTTTTAATGGTTTTCAAAGACAAACTGATGCACAATTTGGAAACAATTATGGTGGAAGATGTTGCTGTTTTAGATGGCGACGCATTCCACCAAGATTGTTTCCAAAATGTACATGCCTGTAGGTTTGTGAGTATCTTAGTAAAAATAGAGATTTTTGACATCAGAGTCGTAAGTCCTTAACCCTTTAATGACTAAGTTTCTTTGAAAATTTTTAATATTTACTTATTCAATATCCATTTTCAGGCCAGGAGAAGACTATTTTTGAAAATTGACCACTGTAATGACTGGCTTGGTTACCAAGCCAGTCATTTCAGTGGTAAAATTTCAAAAAAGTCTTCTCTTGGCCTGCAAATGGGCATTACTCAAAACCACTACAGAGGCCGGTTTTGGCCGGTTTCGTCACGAAAGGGTTAACCCACAAATCTGTTTTTTTCAATTTTCTCATAGAAAATGTCAATTTACACACCAAGAGATTATGTTAGAAAATCTATCACTGCAATGACTGGCTCGTTTATTGAGCCAGTCATTCCAGTGATAAATTAAAAAAAATAGTCTTCTCTTGGTCTGCAAATAGACATTTCTCGACACCACTGTTGAAGCTGTTTTTGTCCAGGTTGAGCGTTAAAATGGTTAAGTGACCATCTATCTGTTGGAACCAAACAATGGTGCTTCTTTATTACAGGTGGTCAGGAGTATCACAATCTTAGGGAGAGAGTTGTAACTACGTCAGTTTTGAGTTGTAGCTTGATCTCATTGTAAATATTTATAATAAAATATGTTTAAAGCAAAAATCACCATCTTTTCGCCACTTTTTGCAACAACAGCTTCTAGGCAAATTAGTTTTAAAATATTCAACAGAATATTTATTAAATTTTAAATTCACAAAGGATATACAATTCGTACACATTAGTGACAAACCTTTCGATTTTATGATGGAGCAAATCATTTTGCTTGCGGTGTTGACTGTTTGTGTATCACATTAGATACTTGACTGACAGGTCAGATCCCTCTATTCTCAAAGCAATGCCATGGAGGAAAACAGTTTTAACTATGCCTCGCTAAGTTCCTCTCATACTTTGCTCCTGTTGGGATCGATCCCTGCACTCCCTGAATCACAATTTCCAGAAAGCTATGCAGGTAATCTGTTGAATATTTTGAAACTAATTAGACTTGGTGCTATTGCTGCCTATGGCAACGTAATGTTTAGTAAATAGTAAAGGCATACAATTCGTACAATTAGACAGAATATTAAAGAGTTTAAGATGGAATAAATCATGTCATTCTTGATGTAATTATTTATAACATCATCCTACATGTGACATTGTTAATTATGACATCATATTATTGATCAATAAACAGGATTAATCAATTTCACCTAAATACCTTAAAGCAAGAGGCAACAGGCACCTGTATCATTTACTTGCAGCATCCATACTAGAAACATAAACAAGGTTGATAGAATCTGGGTAGTTGCGGGTACCAGATTTTTGCAGGTTCCTTTGGATCATGCCCATAGTTTTGGAGTTCTAGTGTATGGTCATTTCCAGTGTGAAAATTTCAGCCAAATCAAACCATTAGTTAGTGACTTTAACACATTTTTTTACCACTATATAACTGGCTCGGTGCTATAAATATTTTTCTCGTAGAAGATGTCAATTTACATACCATGAGAAGATTGTTTTTGAAAAGTTATCACTGGAATGACTGGTTTGGTAAACAAGCCAATTGTTCTACTGATAAATTTTCAAAAAATGTTCTTAACTTGGCCTGTAAATTGACATTTTTGTCTCGCCTGCGAAACAGAGCAAGACATAGGGATCACTAATTCCGGCGGCGGCGGCGGCGGACGTCATTTGTGCAGTATTGGTTAAGGTTTTGTAATCAACTTATTTTTCAACACTTGCTCATCCGATCTCAGTGAAACTTTACAGAAGTGATCTATACTATACAAGGATGTGATCTACATAACAATAGATTTAATTTGGGCACATTTTAACTATTTTTTTCGCGGTTTTGGACGTGGACTTTTTTAATGTGTTTTGCAAGGTCAGTTTTGGCCAGTAATTATCGATTGTAATGCAACTAGACCATTTTATATAGAAACTGGAAACTTTGGGGGTGATTGCACATATGGCCAGGGATGTGCATGACACTTTTGAAATTTTGGCATGACCCCAGGGGTACAGCCCTGGGGGTGGGAAATGTGGGGTAAAAAATAAATTTTTTCCAAAGCTTGTCATATCGCATTTCATTTTCAAAACAATGATGAGTGGACTACAGTACAGGGAATTATTCTGATCTTGGGTCAAACTGAGGGTGGGTGGGGGGGGGGGGCAGGGTCAAAAGTGGGCACCAATCTATTGTAACGCAACTCCTAGACCATTTCAGATAGAAACTTGAAACTTTCGGTATGATTACAAATATGGCCGGGAATGTGCATGACGCATTGGAATTTTTGTATCAAACCCCCCCCCCCCCCCCCCCCTGGTGGGGGGGAAATGGGCAAAAAATAAATTTTATCAAATGTGGTCATGTCATATATCATTTTGAAGCTTGTAGTTAGTAGACTACAGTACAACACATTTTTTTGTTCTTGAGTCAATCTGAGGGCAGTGGGCGGTGGTGGGGGCCAAACTTAATTTTCAAAACTGGCTCATCTGATCTCAATAAAACTACAGAACCGATCTATACTATACAGGGATGTGATCTACATAACAATATATTTAATTTCGGCGCATTTTAACAATTTTTTTCATGGTTTTGAACATAGACCTTTTTCATGTATTTGGCCAGTGCAGTTTTCGTTAATGTTTTTTAATCAACTTATTTTTTCAACACTGGCACATCCGATCTCAATGAAACTTTAGAGAAGAAATCTAAAGTATAAAGGGATGTGATCTACAAACAATAGATTTAATTTTGGGGCATTTTAGCTATTTTTTTCATGGTTTTGGACTTGGTAATTTTTCAACAATGGCTCACCAGATATCAACAGATATCAACAAAATTTTACAGCAGAATTATATACTATGCAAGAAGTACTATCTGCATCATTACTAGTTTCATTTTGAAAAAAATCTCAAGATCAGACTGTTCGCAGTTTGGTACAAAAATGTCCATGTTTGATTTGGTTACACTTGTTTGTTGGTGCATTACTGAATATGTGTATTACAAACCATGCCAAGTTTGCTTTGCCAATAAACACTATCCATGCCTTTACAGGTGAGACATTGTACGCTTCAGCGTTCTTGTTTAATGAGGAAAATTAAGTTTTCTTTAACAAATTTGAGGATTCAGTAGTTAAGGCAGTTGAAATGGCTTTGAATTTTTTTGAATTACCTCTTTAACCCTTTCATGACGAAGCCAGCCAAAACCGGCCTCTGTAGTGGTCTTGAGGAATCGCCATTTGCAGGCCAAGAGAAGACTACTTTTGAAAATTTGCCATTTCAGTGTTAAATTTTCAAAAATGGTCTCTTGGCCAGCAAATGGACATTCAATGTGGAAATATTTTTTATTTTCATCACCATATTTAGACATTAAAGGGTTACTAGTCAACATTAGCTGAGAAAAATTGAGATGCTTAGTGAATGTCCATTGTGCAGGAGTAGAGAATATTTTTGAAAATTTATCACATATCTGTCTTGCTCGGTTACCCAGCCAGTTATGCTAGTGGTAAATTTTCAGAAATAGTCTTGTTTTGACCTGCAAATGGACAATTTTCAACTTGACCATTAACCGTTACCACTCTGATGTCAACATTCCATCTTTTTGCAGTGCCAGTAGCAAAGAAACTAGTGTACATTTTTAAACAATTTTGTTGGATGATGTTGCTGTCTATGACAGCACCATCTTCCACCAAATTTGTTTAGAAATGAACACCAGTTCATCTCTTAATTTAGTTTGAAAATTAAACAATTTGACAGAGTGCTAAGAGTTAAAGCGTTAATTCATGAATTCTGTTATAAATTTATTTCTCCAGATTTTCGGTGCCTCACTGAGCTCAGTTTGTCATCAGTAAGGTAAGGTTGAATGACATCCAATTCTATCTATGCCCCGCCCATTTCTAGCCAAACTCTTACCACTTCTTATGCGTGATGGAATCGATTTGAAACTCAATCATGGTAGGTAAGGTAAGTTGATGGATATTTTGAAACTAATTTGCCTGGATGCTGTTGCTGAGTATAATTTCAAAAATTGTAAATTCATCAAAAACACTTCATCACATAACGTATCGCTTTTCATGACGAAGCTATGCATTATTGTCCCCCCCCCCCCCCACTTTTTGAACAATTTTGTGGGTCAGTCAGTCAGTCAGATCCACCCATCTATCCATCAGTCTTTCTGACTTTTTGTCCATCTGTCCATGCAAATTTCGTTCGATAACTTTGCTTTTGCTTGGGGTATATAGCCCTCCTGTTTTTTGTCACTGTAAAAGGTTTTTTGATTATTTCGTATTATGTTAATTTTTACGATCACACACAAGGCTGTGGAACCCTTGTGTATGGTCACACCATTTCCTGTAAAAATTTTCGTCAAAATGGACCAGTTGTTTATGAGATATCCATAGATCCAGAATTTAATCTGATTCGGCCGACTGACTGACAGACAGACAGACTCAGAGAGAGAGAGAGAGAGAGAGAGAGAGAGAGAGAGAGGGAGGGAGGGAGGGAGGGAGGGAGGGAGGGTGGTGGTGGTGGGAGGGAGGGAGGGAGGGAGAGAAGGAGGGAGGGAGGGAGGGAGAGAGAGAGACGCGCGTGTAGACAGACACGCCCGATTACAACGCCCTCATTCTCTTACGGGGTGAGGGTCTTGAAATGTTCTGTTGAATATTTTGAATGTAATTGGATTGGAAGATATTGCTGCCTAAGTCACCAATGCCTTCCAATCCAGTTATGGCCAAAATATTCACCAGAACATTTCTTACTAACCAACATATTTTGGCCTTGTCTTTTGGAAACACGTTAACCTATGTAAATGAGCTGCTGCACTTGTCAGGAACTGGTAGGTTATAAGGGAACTAAAGCAATTGTGAAAACATTTATGACTTTGGCAGCACCGTTGTTTTCATGGAACTGAATATCAATACAAGTTTTCAGATACTGTAGCAGGTAATTACGCAATCAGCCCAAAAGAGGATCAATTTCTAGCTATGCCGTGCCCATTTCTAGCTAAGCTCCTTCCACTTTCTGTCTGTGTTGGAATCGATTTATATACTTTGAAACCTGAATTTCTGGAATACTATACGGGTAAGCCAGTGAATATTTTGAAACTAAGTTGCCCAGCTCTCAGTCAAATTAGTTTTTGTCTCGCCCCGTAGGGAAAGCGAGACAATGGGGTTACCTTAGGTGGCGACGTCCGCGTCGTCTTCATCATCGTTGTCCGCAGCGGTGTGTCATTTGTGTTAAAGTTTTTGAATGTACATTTAATTCATCAAAGACTTATCCGATCTTGACGAAATTATACAGATATGATCTATACCATCATGGCATCTAGTCTCCATCATCAGTAAAATGATTTTCAAATTTGTTCCAAATTTTTTCGGGGTTTGAACTTAGTCTATTTTCCAACAAAAATCAGGTATACCTTAAAGTTTTTAAATCAACATATAATTCATCAAATGCTTATCCGATCTTGATGAAACTTTACAGATATGATCTATACCATCATAGCATCTAGTCTCCGACAGCAAAATTATTTTTTCCAATTTTAAACTTGGTCTATTTTCCAACAAAATCAGGTAAATGTTAAAGTTTTAGTCTCGCCCCATAGGGAAAGTAAGACAGTGGGGTTACCTTTGGCGTCGTTGTCCGCAGTGGCGTGTCATTTGTGTTAAAGTTTTTCATCATCCTTATTAGTCAAAAATGGGTCATCAGATTTCAATTAAAGTTCGCAGACTTATTCTATGAAAGGTAGAGATGCAATTGCTCATCATTTCTAAGGAGATTTTTTGGAAATTTCACCTGTTTTTCTAAGGTTTTCGTGGTTTTTGGACTTCGAATATTTCGGCAAATATTTGTGTTAGAGTCTTTCATCAGCCTGATTATTCAGCAATGAGTCATCAGATTTCAATGCAACTTCACAGACATATTCTATGCAAGGTAGAGATGCAATTGCTCATCATTGCTAAGGAAATTTCACGTGTTTTTCATTTCTCCATCTGAGCTTATGCTATGGTGCACATCCGTCATTTCTCAATCTGAGCTTATTCTATGGTGCACATCCGTCATTTCTCAATCTGAGCTTATGCTAGGGTGCACATCCATCATTTCTCAATCTGAGCTTATGCTATGGTGCACAGCAGTCATTTCTCAATCTGAGCTTATGCTATGGTGCACATCCGTCATTTCTCAATCTGAGCTTATGCTATGGTGCACAGCAGTCATTTCTCAATCTGAGCTTATGCTATGGTGCACATCCATCATTTCTCCATCTGAGCTTATGCTATGGTGCACATCCATCGATTTTCCATTACTCTATAATCTTTATGTATTCTAGCAAAAGTGTCCCGCTAAAAATATTTGCATAACCTTTGCGCGAATAAAAAAATGGGTTACTCAATTTCTGCAGGCCGAAAATATAATCATGAAATTCCCTTTTACTTTTCCAGATAGAGTCAACAATGTCAGACAATATTAAACTGTGTGAGCAGATAGGAAAGAACATTTCTGAGATTAAGGCTACAGAATGTGGGATATTAGGAACTTTGTATAAAATTAGAAACACTTGTACTGAGGAAACGTGAAAGGAGTTGGAAAGCATGGCAATGAAAATTAAGGCAAATGCTTTATCAGCGAATTATAAGTGCACTGAGCTAAAAAAACCATTTGTGCAAATGAATCACAAACAAGTGAGTTAAAACTTAAAATTAAGGAACTGGAATCAAAAGTTGAAAGCCTAATGAAGGAGAATTCACATCTTTTGTCCCAGAATTCATTACTCAATATAAAGTTAGATAAAAGCACTGAAAAGCTGAATGCATCGCAAACCATGTTAAGCAGCTTTACTGATGAATTTTTGGATGCCACTGAAGTACCACTTGACATCACTGAATCTGAATTACTTGTATCAACTCGTGTGGATGCTTCAAAAAGCCTTAAAGATGACCTTTCACAAGATATGTTTGGCCAAGATCAACACGAGGAAGAAAATCACAAAAGAGGGTTAAAAAGAAAAACAAACAATTAATGTATTTTCAAGGCACACTTACATTTTAAAATTATTTGTATATCCTGAATAAGGTTAGTGTTCCATTTAGATGGTTTCACTGGCAGTTAAAAGTGGAATTGGATGCATTCATATATGCGGTACCGTCGGTACATCAATGGTGACGGTTATAACATGAAAGAAAATACTGGGGTGAGATATATCACATAATCACTGTATTAGTTAACAAGAGCTCTTGGGATTTTGAAACCTTACTAACTCTTTCAATCTCATGTAGGGATGCAATATTTATCATTAAAAAGTTGACATTGTTCAATGTCATCAGATAATATTTTTTCAATTATTGGTCAATAGGAACTTAAGTACCGGTATTAACTGGATCAATAATACTAAAAGCCATCCAGCGGCGAGACATATCGCGCGTTCGCATTCTTGTTAAATTATTCAACAGAATGTTTATTAAATTCTAAATTCATCAAAGACTACAATTCGTAAACTGGACAGACCTTTTGAATTATGATGTCATTGATTATGACATCATATTCTTTAGCAACAAATCGAATCCCTCTAGTAAAGGCTTGTACATAACCCTTGGGACTATGGCAATTTACTTATCTCTGCAGTATGGCCCGGCTGAGTAGTCGGGCTCATCAGGATAATTTCATGCCCTCAATATATCAGTTTATGTTGTGTGAACTTTATCCGCAGTGTTAGCAGCCGATTTCTAAAAACCACTCATCTGAACACATGTAACAGCCTCACGAAGATCAACCTCAGTCGCACGCAGGTCACAGACAGAGGTAAGATTCTAAATCTCAGTCACACTCATCACCGACAGAGGTAAGATTCTAAATCTCAGTCGCACTCTCATCACCGACAGAGGTAAGATTCTAAATCTCAGTCGCACTCTCATCACCGACAGAGGTAAGATTCTAAATCTCAGTCACACTCTCATCACCGACACAGGTAAGATTCTAAATCTCAGTCACACTCTTGTCACAGACAGAGGTAAGATTATAAGTCTCAGTCACACTCATCACCGACAAAGTTAAGATTCTAAGTCTCAGTCACACTCGTCACAGACAGAGGTAACATTCTAAGTCTCAGTCACACTCTCGTCACAGACAGAGGTAAGATTATAAATCTCAGTCACACTTGTCACAGACAGAGGTAAGATTCTAAGTCTCACTCACACTCATCACCGACAAAGGTAAGATTCCAAGTCTCACTCACACTCGTCACAGACAGAGGTAAGATTCTAAGTCTCAGTCACACTCTCATCACAGACCGAGGTAAGATTCTAAATCTCCATCACACGCTTGTCACAGACAGAGGTAAGATTCTAAATCTCAGTCACACTCCTGTCACAGACAGAGGTAAGATTCCAAGTCTCACTCACACTCTCATCACCGACAAAGGTAAGATTCCAAGTCTCACTCACACTCTCATCACCGACAAAGGTAAGATTCCAAGTTTCACTCACACTCTCATCACCAACAAAGGTAAGATTCCAAGTCTCACTCACACTCGTCACAGACAGAGGTAAGATTCTAAGTGTCAGTCACAATCTCATCACAGACAGAGGTAAGATTCTAAATGTAAGTCACACTCGCATCACAGACAGAGATACTCTCATCACAGACAGAGGTAAGACTCTAAATCTCAGTCTCACACTCATCACAGACAGAGGTAAGATTCTAAATCTGTCACACTCATCACAGACAGAGGTAAGATTCTAAATCTCGGTCATACTCATCACAGACAGAGGTAAGATTCTAAGTCTCAGTCAAACTCTCATCACAGACAGAGGTAAGATTCTAAATCACCGTCACACTCATCACAGGCAGAGGTAAGATTCTAAGTCTCACTCACACTCATCACAGACAGAGGTAAGATTCTAAATCTCCATCACACGCTTGTCACAGACAGAGGTAAGATTCTAAATCTCAGTCACACTCCTGTCACAGACAGAGGTAAGATTCTAAGTCTCACTCACACTCTCATCACCGACAAAGGTAAGATTCCAAGTCTCACTCACACTCTCATCACCGACAAAGGTAAGATTCCAAGTTTCACTCACACTCTCATCACCAACAAAGGTAAGATTCCAAGTCTCACTCACACTCGTCACAGACAGAGGTAAGATTCTAAGTCTCAGTCACAATCTCATCACAGACAGAGGTAAGATTCTAAATCTCAGTCACACTCGCATCACAGACAGAGATACTCTCATCACAGACAGAGGTAAGACTCTAAATCTCAGTCTCACACTCATCACAGACAGAGGTAAGATTCTAAATCTGTCACACTCATCACAGACAGAGGTAAGATTCTAAATCTCGGTCATACTCATCACAGACAGAGGTAAGATTCTAAGTCTCAGTCAAACTCTCATCACAGACAGAGGTAAGATTCCAAATCTCAGTCACACTCTCATCACCGACAGAGGTAAGATTCTAAATCACAGTCACACTCATCACAGGCAGAGGTAAGATTCTAAGTCTCACTCACACTCATCACAGACAGAGGTAAGATTTTAAGTCTCAGTCAAACTATCATCACTGACAGAGGTAAGATTCTAAGTCTCACTCACTCTCATCACAGACAGGGGTAAGCTTTTAAAACTCAGTCACACTCTCATCACAGACAGAGGTAAGATTTTATATCAGCAGTCTACCAGTCCATGCTGTCACGTGACTCCACAAGAACTGACCAGAGTGACGTTGCGAGCGACCGTCAGTTAGTGCTGAAGAAGTGACCGAGATGGTCACGAAAGCTACACTCAAACAATTTCTACATCCCGGAGAGGTCACCAATTTTTCCTTATTATATATAAAACCTATTCAACCATTCAATCCAGCCAGACAAAACCGGCTATTGGAATGGTCTTGAGGAATGTTCATTTGAAAGCCAAGAGAAGGCTATCTTTGACCGGAACAGTCATTGCTGTTTCAGAAAGATTTTTTTTTTGGGCTTATGCAGATGGATATCCACTAAGGAACAAATGTACTTTTCTTGATAAATCCTGACCATTAACCTTTTCACTGATAAATCCCTATCTCATTTTTAGCTTGACTTTGTGAAGTAAAACAAGCTATTGCGATACCCAACACGACGGCCGGTGGTGGCGGAAGTATCATCTAATTCACGTTTAGACTGAACCTTGGTAAAAACCTTGGTTTTTTTCAACATTAGCATTTTCTGTTTAGCTCAACTTTTCTGTTTATATCTCATATTTGTTTAATTATACTGGACCCAAATGTGGACACATACTTCCTTATCATGACACGGCATCACACAATGATGTTGCGGTCAAAAGGTCAAGGTCACTGTAACCCTGGAAATAATCTTGTTTTTTCCAACATTTACAGTTTCCGTTTAACTCAACTTTGCAGTTTATATCTATCTTTGGTTAAGCATACTGGACCCAAACTTGGACATATGCGTCCTTAGAATGATGCAACCCGAAGTGTCAAGTGAGCTTGTGACATGGCGACTATCTGTTGTCCGTCTATCGTCCATCCATCATCTGTCCATCAAATCGCTTCTTCTCCTTAGCGGGTTGAGCGATTTCAACCAAACATTTGCTGGAAGGATCCTATGCTGGTATGAAAAATTTACCAGAACTTGTTAAAATGCTACTCCTCCTTAGTCGCTTGACATATTTCAACCAAATTTGAAGTCCAGCTTCATAGTTTATTGCAAAGTCATAAGGTCGAGCTTCATTGTTGCGTAAGGTCGAGCTTCATCGTTGCATTGCAACCACATTTCTGGTCAAGCCTACCATACAGAAAAACTGTTGGATATTTTGAAATTAATTTGACTGTAAACCATTGCTTCCTTAGCATATAATGGCTTCCAGTTAAATTAATTTCAAAATATTTAACAGAATAATTTCTATTTTGTAAAGAATATACTTTTTCAGGGATTTGCCAATGAAAGAGTTAAAAAATTAATATAGACTACAACAAAATGAAATCGCATGAAACCGGTTATGAAAGTACATCGATGCTTATTTCCACGCAGGTGTGAAATGTCTCCGTCTACCTTACCTGGCACTGCTGAACTTGGATTCCACCTGTGTAAATCCAGATATAGCCAGTTACTTAAATGAATCATGTCCAAGACTTCACAGCGTGATTCTACATAATCTGACACCGACACCGGCCAAGGATGACATTGACGAAGTGGAGGAGGAGGCGCCCATGGAACTTGGCATCTAAAGCTATTCATCCGTTAGTGTGTTTGCGTATGCGTTTAACCCTTTAACCCTCGAATTCTTTCAAGAAAATTTAAATTCCCTCATAGAAAATGTCCATTTGCAGACCAAGAGAAGACTATTTTTGAAAATTTACCACTGGAATGACTGGCTCGGTTATCGAGCCAGTCATTGCAGTGGTAAATTTTCAAAAATAGTCTTCTCTTGGTCTGCAAATGGACATTTCTCAAAACCACTGCAGAAGGTGTTTTTGGCTGATATGAGTGTCAAAGGGTTATGATCATAAAGAATGCTTAAATTGAATAGGGGTGTGTCCATTAATGCATTTGTGTACACATTTATAGAGGCATTGGCGTACATGACGTTTTGTTTTGGTCACTTCATGTAGCGATTAAGACACAGAATGTAAGGTAAATGAATGTAAATGATGTCATGCATGAATGGTTTTCATGCGCAACTAGTTAGTATTAGAAAATGTATAGTATAAAGATGTACCTATGGACACACACGTCATGACTAAAGTGGCTATAGTGTTGCGAACATGTACACAAATGTGCGCATTTGCGTACACCACATTCACGTCGGGCAATAGTTTTAGTTGCGAGATGTGTGTCCAGCATTTCTCATGAACTCTAAATTGTGTAGTTCTCAGCGACACCACACCCTGATTCGCGTACACGTTCGCATCTGTCAATCATTTTAGTAGCGAGACGTGTGTTCAGTGTTTCTCATGAACTCTAAATTGTGCAGGTCTCAGCGACACCACACCCTGATTCACGTACACGTTCGCATCCGGCAATCGTTTTAGTAGCGAGACATGCGTCCAGTGTTTCTCATGAACTCTAAATTGTGTAGGCCCCAGCGACACCACACGCTGAAATCTGGGGCTGACTAGCTGAAATCTGGGTGTCCCAAAGTGAAATCTAGACCCCACAATCAGTATTTCTAATTCCTGTTAAAATTTACCCTTGCCCTATACTCACAACTATGAATTATGTGGTCCCATGCTAAATATTGTATGTATTTTTGTGCAAAAACTTATGAAATTACTTAATATATAATGATACAAGATTTTTATGGTTCTCATGTGTGTCCCATTGGACCCACTACCGCTAATTTTGGGGATCCCGAGCTCCAGTTTTTGGGGTATATATCCTCAAAAGTCCCCTTATGAGGATCCCTGCATGTGTTCATATGTGTGTTTATACCAGCTATTTTCTAATACCGTCTACTAGTTGTGCTTGAAAACAATTTCTACATGACGTCATTTATCTTGATTTATTTCATGTTTCGCGGCTTTTGATTGCTACATGGAGCGACCGAAAAGTAGCATACGCCAATACCTCTACAAATGCTTACGCAAACCCACCAGTACAGGCGCACCTATTAAAATCAACAGATTTGATTTTTAACGCATACGCATATGCTGTAACCATTTATCACTCAAACGACTTCTTCACTTGTCGTGGAAAATGTCCATCTGCAGACCAAGATAAGACTATTTTTGAAAATTTACCACTGGAATGACTGGCTCGATAACCGAGCCAGTCATTCCGGTGGTAAATTTTCAAAATAGTCTTATCTTGGTCTGCAAATGGTAATTTTCTATGAGAAGATTTTGATTTCTTGAACAAATTTGAGGCTTAAAGGGTTAAAGGACTGCTAGCTTTACGAGACCGTCGTCTGAATGTTGTCTTGTGATTATGACAATGTCGTTACAGCGACTATATGTTCTGTTGTTGTTTGTTATTGAGCCATCATTTAATAATCGATGTTGGTCAAGAAAACCAAGTTCTCATTGCCCATAATGTACATTTGTAGGGTGAATGAAGACTATTTTTGAAAATTTTGTTGATAACGCAATTGATTAATGACGTTGACATCATATGATTGACTGAGAATCTGGAATCCTTCATGCACGCGTACTTGTTTTATACAGAAAATACCAATATCCATTATCAAGAAACCTGTATTTTTCCAAACTTTCCACTAATATGACTCTCTTAGAATTAGATTTGGTAAAAAAAGTAATCTTTTGTTTAAAGTTCATAACTGTTTGGCAAAGCCGTCTATGTCGCATCTATAGCATGCTTGCCACAAGTATAATTTGTTCTGTCAGTCGGTTGGTATGTTTGTGTGTTGGTTTGTCTGTCAAATTTTGTACATTACTGACAAAGCTAGCAAAGTCACCCTTGTTTTGTTGTAAATTAATTGTCCACACCATATAATGTAACCTTTAAGAGTTAACCCATATATTTTATTGTCAATAGCAAAGAAACTGGTGTACATTTTTCTACAATTTTGATGGATGATGTTGCTGTCTCTGACAGTAACATCTTCCATCAAATTTGTTGAAAAATGAACACCAGTTCATCTTTTAATTTAATTTAAACTTTTTTAATTTTGACATCAGTGTGGTAATGGTTAATGGTGTTAAAGGGGCTTGCTGATGATGATGTGGCGTTAAAGTGTACTTGTCACTAATGCCCAATTAAAGGGAACCTCATTGGTGTTGTTAAAGAGGGTGGGGTCTAATACATGTCACTGATGAGGAATTAAAGGCAGCCTATTACCGACATTTGGTAAATGGAGTCTATCACTGATAGGTTTTTAAAGGCACTTTATCACTGATATATTATTAAGGGGACAGATTCTTGAAAATTGATTTTACGAGAATAAATCTGATACCATTTTTATACGGCCACTCAAAGCGGGGGTCGTATTATGTGATGGCGCTCGCCATCCGTCCGTTTGTCCATCTGATTCTTGTCCGAAGCAGATCGCGAAGAGTTTGAACTTATACTCACAAATTTTTTTCAGCAGATATATTACTTAAAGACGAAGTGTCATGATTTCAATTCGGCAAAATCCTTCCATATTCGCTAGAGTTACCTCCCTTGAAAGCTTAAAATTCGTCAAAATTTTCTTGTCCGGGACAGAGCTCGAAGAGTTTTGAACCTACACTCACAATTTTTTTCCCAGAAGATGTGTTATGTATAGTCGAAGTGTCATGATTTCGGTTCGGCAAGATCTGCCCATATTCGCCAGCGTTATCGCCCTTGAAAGATTGAAATTCATCAAAATTGTCTTTTCCAGGCCAAATCTCAGAGTTTTGAACCCACACTCACAAATCTTTTTTCAAAAGATGTGGTACATATAGCCGAAGCGTCATGATTTTGTTTTGGCATGATCCGCCCATATTCGCGAGAGTCATGATTTCATTTCGGCAAAATCCTCGTATATTCGCGTGCAGTTATCTCCCTTGAATGATTGAAATTCGTCCAAATTTTCTTTTCCTGGTCAGATCTTGAAGACTTTTGAACCTATACATTTACAATTTTTTTCCCGGCAGATGTGTTAGGTATAGACGAAGTGTCATGATTTCCTTTCTGCAAAATCCCCCCATAATTGCCAGAGCTATTTCCCTTGAAATACAAAATTTGTCAAAGTTTTCTTGTTTTCATTGCTTTCGTTGGATCTAATATGGATAGATGAAGGGCAAAATCTGCCCATATTTGCCAAAGTTATCTTTCTTGAAAGATTAAAATTTGTCAACATTTTCTTGTCTTGTCCAGATCTCGAACAGTTTTGAACCTACACTCACAATTTTTTATTCATCAGATGTTTTAGGGATAGACGAAGTGTCATAATTGCGTTTCGGCAAGATCCACCCATATTTGCCAGAGTTATCTTCCTTGAAAGATTAAAATTCATCAAAATAAAATTGTCTTGTAATTGTAATGATCAATGCAGCTGTTAAGACTTTCAAGATTTTTGGTGATGTCTTTGCCGTGAATTCCAAATGTGTACCCAATAAAAATCCCCCCCCCCACACCCCTCCCCCTTTCTTAGAGAATTATCAAAGACAAACTTCACATAATTTAGCATTCCTCTAACATGTATGCCTGCGGGCGTATGTTGAGTTTCACTTGTTCAGATTAGTTTGAAATTCCATTGGTTCATTGAACTCGATCTGAGGCACACATTTGATCGAAATTGACTTTGATCAGAAATCCAATATGGCTGCCATCCACAGTCACTGTCTTGAAAATATGTTTCTGGAGGATGACACTGCTAGCCTTTGTCGCATCGGTTTTAAACTGAATACGTTCATTGGAATAAATCTGAGAAAAAAATCTATTAAAACTGACAATGATCCTATATCTGATATGGCCATCTTGAAATTCAACTTCCCGATGATATCTTTGATATCATTTGTGGATTTTGATTCAGGCGTCACAAGTTCATTCAACTAGTTCTGATGAAACCGTTCAAAATTGACGATGATCCAAAATCCAATATAGCCATCAGCCACTGTCGGTCATCTTGAAAATCGCTAATATTTGTGGGATCAGTTTGGAACTTCATATGTTTATTTGGACTAGCTCTGAAGAAGAAACCGCAACATTGACGATAATCTGAATTCCAATATGGCTGCAAGGCTTCGGTGGCCATATTGCAATTCATTTCACTGATGAATTTTGTTGGATCAAATTCAGCCTTCATGGGAGAAGTCTAATAAAACCATGGTGATTTAAAATCCAGTATGACCACTCCCCACAAGTGATGACCTGTGATATTGAGTTGTACATGTTGAGCACAGAGTTAGATCGTTTTCTGATTGCATTGCCCTTAGCTCATAATCGTGGTATTATGTGACATTTGTCGAGCTCTTCTTAAAGAGAAAAATTGAGAGAAATGAAGTTTATGTCTACAAGCTGATTATAATGGACCTTTCCAGTTTTAGCTATGCCCCGCCCATCTCTAGCTAGGCTCCACCCAATTCCCTGAACACCCTGGCTATCAATTTCCAAAAAACTACACAGGTAAGCTATTGAATATTTTGAAACTAAGTTGACTGGGACCTGTTGTTGCCTAAGGCAGCAACAGCGCCCAGTCAAATTAGTTTCAAAATATTCAACGGCATGTTTATTAAATAGCAAAGAATTAGAATTCATACAATTTATACAACATGTCAGACTCTGAGATTTGATGATGGCCTATATGGAACCATTTGTGATGTAATGATTATGATCTCACCATACATGCGCTGAGTTGACTATGATGTCATACGAGGTCAGATGATGGATGGATATAACTTTGGAAAGGTGAATTACATTTATTTTCCTTTTTGTACAAGAAGACCAACAGCTCTGCTTTCTTGCTAATATGTTAATTGTTATTATTTTCAGTTTTGACTTTTATTGAGCTATTACCACTCTGATGTCAAAATTTAAAAATTTTCAAATTAAATTAAAATATGAACTGGTCTTCATTTTTCAAAAAATTTGGTGTAAGATGGTGCTGTCATAGGCAGCAACATTGTCTACCAACATTGTTGAAAGATGTGCAACTCTTTCTTTGTTATTGACACAGTAAAAAATGGAATATTGATATCAGAGTGTTAAGGGTTAACTAATAATAATAATAATAATAATAATAATAATAATAATAATAATAATAAGATCAGTACTGATCACATGTCCCCCGATGGGTGTTGTTAGTAAAACTAATATGTGAGATTCCTGCCTTTACAAAATTGTGTGTGTGTATATGCATGTGAATCTATGGTGGCTACAACATTACAACATATGTAAAGGTTGAGTGTTTGATAAATTACACACGCAGGCACATGTAGTTAAAGTTATCAAGTGGAAACCAAGTTTTTCTGACAAATTTGGTCATTATTTAAGGGGGACAACTCTGTTGCGCCTAGACGCATGTCTCTGAAATGCAATACCCACCGAGGACTAGCGACAAGGAATGAGTATGCCAAATCTGAAATAAATCCATGCAGACTGTAAAGTTATTGAGCGGAAACCAAATTTTCCTTGAATTCTATGTCATTCAAGGGGGATAACTCCATTACATCTAGACGCACATCGCTGAAACGCAATCCCCACTGAGGCCTCGTCATAAGGAATCACTATGCCAAATTTGAAATAAATCCATGCAGACTAGCTAAAGGTATTGAACGGAAACAAAATTTTCCTTGAATTCGATGTCATTCAAGGGGGATAACTCCATCACATCTGGACGCGCACCGCTGAAATGCAATCCCCACCGAGGCCTCGTCATAAGGAATCGCTATGCCAAATTTGAAATAAATCCATGCAGGTTAGCTAAAGGTATTGAACGGAAACCAAATTTTCCTTGAATTCTATCTCATTCAAGGGGGATAACTCCATCACATCCGGACGCGCGTCACTGAAATGCAATCCCCACTGAGGCCTCGTCATAAGGAATCACTATACCAAATTTGAAATAAATCCATGCAGGCTAACTAAAGTTATCGAGTGGAAACCTAAAGTGTGACGGACGGATGGATGGACACACACACACGGATGCCGCCTATTACTAGTGTCCCTGTCGACGGCCATCGGGGGACAATAATAATAATAATAATAATAATAGTAATTCTTCAGTGAGCTGAATTAAATTTCTAATTTTGAATGAGTTTATTTTTATGCATTAATCGTACCATTCTAAAAGCAATGGATGAATCCAGTTTTAGCCATGCCCCACCCATCTCTACCTTAACTCCACTCACACCTTGCCTATCTTGGGATCGATCTATCCCTGCACTCTCTGAATCTCAATTTCCAGAAAACTATACAGTTAAACTGTTGAATATATTGAAACTAATTTGGCATTGTGCTGTTGCTGTCGATGGCATCAACAGCGACCAGTCATATTAGTTTCAAAATATCCAACAGCATATTTATCTAATAGTAAATGTATAGAAGTCGTACAACCTGACAGATGATTAAGCGTTTAAGACAGACTAAATCAAGTCATTCATGACGTAATTGAATATGACCTAAGCCTACACGTCACGTAGTTGATTATGACATCATATGATTGATGGATAAACTGGATTCCTCATTTGATTATCATTGTCCAATTGGAAAAAAATATACTTATCATACTGCCACTGAAAACCCACGGTATGCAAACTACATGCGTTTGGGTGGATTTACAATATAATACAGATTCTGTTGAATATTTTGAAACTGATTTAACAGTGAGTTATTGGTGCCATAAGCAAATTAGTTTCAAACGATTCAACGGCTTATCTGTATAGTTACTACTAAAAAGGGATTCTGGGACTGCAGGTCTTAGTGTTAAACTCGATTCTAATGCTCTTACAAAGTGGGCCATTCATTGTGCAATAGAGGGTGTGTAACACTTTAAAGCACATGAACCATACACCATTAATGCAGCTAATCTACAATTTAGGCAGTCAATAACTTGCTGATTATCTCCTTACCAGGCTGACACTACGACCGGATTCCCCTAAATCAACGCTCAGAGCACAACTGCTGGCTGGTAATGCCACCAGCGAGCAGCTGACTTGCATTGAGTTACTATTGAACTAAAATACACCATAATTTAAACCATTCCTGTGATAAACTAAATCGCTATGTTATTTATGTCATGCATCATTGAAAAGCGCATTCAAGTCCCTAAACATTAATCCATTATTATCTGCATGGTTTAAAAAAACGTCGGGGATATTGTAATCGCCTCCATCCATCTGTCCATCCATCTGTCACACTATCTCCTCCCAAACCATTGGGTGGAATTAAATCAAATTTTGTATGTTCGTTACCATATGATTCCGCTTTGCCAGACGATATTTAAATATGGCTCCGCCTCCATAGGGAGGTGTGTGTGTGTGTGTGTGTGTGTGTGTGTGTGTGTTTGTGTGTGTGTGTGTGTGTGTGTGTGTGTGTGTGTGTGTGTGTGTGGGGTTAGGGGGTGGTCAAAAGGTCAAATCAGTTGTAACGCAACTCCTCTGAAATCATTAGACAGAACTCAACTAAATTTGATGTCTGAGTTACTCATATGATTGTGGAGTGCAAGAGGCCATTAAGTACATGAGCACATTTACATTTGGCCCCACCCCCAGGGTTGGATGAGGGGTGGGTCGAAATGTAAAAAAATTGATTAATCAGACTTCATTCTAGGATCTTGAATAGTGGGGCTCAAGGACCCTACCCAGCCAAAAGATTGGGACATTAGAATAATATGAGGGACAGAGGCTCTGAATGAACCCACAACATAGAGGAAAAGAGGACTGTTAGAGAAATATATATCCACATTTGATGCTTTCTTACAAGTCAGACCCAGTTGATTAACACTTTCATCATTTACATCTTAGTATCTCAATTTCAAACCATCCATACTGGTAGTAACAGCTTTCATTCAAATTAGTTTCAATATATTCAGCACAATTTTCTTACAGTGCCAAAAATTTGTCATAGATGATATAAGTTTGAAAGAGGGGGCTTTATTTTACAGTTGAATATCCATAAAAATATGGGGACATTTGACCCCTAATGGAAAAAAATGTGGGTCATTTCAAAATAACAGGGGACTGACCCCATGGCCCCTCCTAGAATGAACACTGTATAATGTAACTCCTCTGACACTGTTGGACGGAATTAAACCAAATTTAGTATGTAAGTTACCCATATTAACGTGGAGTGGATGAGCAAATTTACATTTGGCCCCGCACTCAGGGGTGTGGCGTGGGTGTCAAAGGTCATGAAATTGATTGTAATGCAACTCCTCTGACACTATTGGACAAAAGTCAATCAAATTTGGTATGTGAGTTACCCATATGATTGCGGAGTGCAAAAGGATGTTTACAGTTGACTCCGCCCCCGTGGTGGTTTGAGGGGTGTGTCAAAAGTTAAAAGCGGTGAACGTGGGGATTTGCGAAGACGTGTCATCGACCGATCAATCTAGTCTTTAATATTTTTGTAAAATTTTCAGTTATTTGCGTATATAAAATACACCAGTATACGTAGAATCATTAAATCAAGTGGACAATAGGGGCTCTTATAAAATTCTAATCAATTGTATTAGATTTTACAAAACTATTAAAACTAATACAGAAATGCATAGAAAATTGTCTTAGCTTTCCAATGATGTATGACTTCAATGGTTACCAGCCAGAAGTGGTATACGCAATGTATTCTGGGAAGGTCTTTTCCCAAAATATGCTAATGTGGGAAAGGTGTATTGAGGAATCCATTTTGTCAGTCAATCATTTGACATCATAATCAACTACGTGATGTGTAGGCTGATTTCATAATCAATTATGTCATGAATGACTCGATTTAGATCGTCTTAAATACTTTATAGTCCGCCTCGTTATACGAATTGTACGTCTTTACTATTTAATAAACATGCTGTTGAATATTTTGAAACTAATTTGCCTAGGCACTGCTGCTGCCATAATTAAAGCACCCGGTTAAATTAGTTTCAAAATATTCAACACCTTACCTAATATATAGTTTTCTGGAACTTGAGATTCGAGGAATGCAGGGTTAAATCGATCCATGGGAAAAGCTTAGCTAGAGATTGGCTAGAGATTGGGGTGAGTGGGGTCTGTGCGGGCCACTGGGGGGGGGGGGTTGGGCATAGGTAAAACTGGATTCATCCATTGCTGATCCGTGCAGTTCAGGCACCATTTAAAAAACCAGATTTTCTATACTAATCATGGTAGTAACTCCAATTTAAATAATGGTTTCACAATCAGACAGTTAAGAGTGTATATACATGATGCCATTGTTTTATTTATTCATTTATTAGCTCACCTGGCCAAGTGAGCTTATGCCATGGCGACCATCCGCCGTCCGTCCATCCGTCCCCCCCCCCCCCCCCCCTCACCCCCCCCCCCCCGATCCTGCCTATAGCAGTAACAGCGTACAGTCAAATTAGTTTAAAAAAATTCAACAGAAGGTTTATTAAATAGTAGACACAATTTGTGCAAGTGACGGATTATTCCAGCTTCATGAAGGATTATTATCTGTCAACTATGATTGTGACATCAACCTATATGTGATGTAATTGATTATGGTGTCAGTACGTGAGTGACTGATTGAATTTATTAATTCTAATGGACATCAATATCAGTGTCTACAAGGTCATCATTTCGTGTTGGTCACACTTTCCCCTAGAGAAAATCAAACTTCAAGGTCATTGTCGTATATTTCATTTATTTTCAAACATTTTTTCTTCAAATATTTTAATTGATAAATACACAAATGATACAATAAACACAGAAACCTGATGAATATATTGACGCTTTGTTCGTCAGCCATGAGAAGGGCGATAACGCTGTCTCAGAAAAATGAAAACGTCTACTAAAGTAGCAGGAAAATGCGTTTTCGAAAATCTCAGTAGATTTCATGTCAACGGCTTAATCGCCAGAGCAGACGAAAATGTCTTTTTGACGTAGAGAAATCCGTGATAACGCAGCTTACTGGGTTGATGCTGGAGTTGATACTGAGTATCGCCACGGCATCGGCCCAGCATCAGCCCAGTAAACTGCATTATCTGGGATGTATATTTGTAAAACAAGATTTGAATAGATCAGAATAAATAACAACCGAGTCAGTCAGAGTCAGTCATTCCAATGACAAGTTTTCTAAAATATCCATTTACCATCTACAAATGAACATTCTATACGAGAAAATTAACATTGACAAATTCTCATCATCCTTGAACCAACTATATCAGTGACATGTCATCGACAATGACTGTTCCCATCCTATTAGCCAGAATACTAGGTTACTGGGCCGGTATTGGGTGGTAAGTATTGGTCCAGTAACCTGATGTATTCTGTCTTTCAAAGAATTAACTCCCTTGATATACATGACCAGCACGTAGGTTGAAGTTGATTTCACTCTCAGCAAATGTGTTAAAATGAATAAATATGTACAGAAACAGTGAAACATAAGCTGATAACCGACAGCTTATTCACAATAGTGTCATGAGCTAGAGAATCTCCCGATTATTGATGTAGATTCAGGTACAAACCTCCAGTCAAATCTGGTTATAATGGACACTGTACGGGCAAATACCAGCTGTGGCTCCAGAGAAGTGATCGCAAAGTACTCATAAGAGTTTTACTGTTGAAGATCGAAGTCACTGACAATGGAATCCTGCTGTGTGGTGGGGTGGGGAGGGTGGGGGGGGGGGTGAAATTGAGGAAGAGCAAACTCACTGGTTTATTAATGTAACGCTCCTCTGATACTACTGCACGTCATGCCATGGGGAACGTTGCTTTCAAGTCTGGAAACTAGATCTGTGGATCATGGATTCATCTTATGATAAGAATGTGTAAGTAACCTGTTCCTGGATTCTGACCGCGGCCGTGTGGCTTTGGTGGCATTAATAATCCACTCTCAGCCGATAGTCAAGCTATCACCGAGAGAGGGTTAATGACAGACCCAGGACACTCAACCGCACTGGAGAAGGAAGTCGCCCAGCTTTCAAAATGTGCCACAACATATATGCATGGGTAAATGTCTGTTTAGTTGAGGTATCATTTTAATTATCTAGTCCTAATTAAGGAGATGATATGAAAGGCCTAACCTTCAAACCCAGCTACCGTTTGTTTGATCTTTGGAGTTCTCGTGGAGCCTGTAATCTCACGAGGCCATACATGAAGGAATTTTGAAGGAATTTTAAAGATCAAGCAATCGAATGCTGGTCGATAACGGAGAACATTGCCCGTTTATTTCAACCAGCTTACGTTCCTCATCTCTTTTATAGGAGAACCATCAGCCGGTACTGTGTTCCTAACTGATATAATTAATGTGATTCTGAAGTTTCAATGTGTTCCCATGCTTTCTTGTTCGAAATCTTGTATGCTGGGATGTTCCAGTAAGTATGGAGGATCTCCTCTGATGCAGTTTGAAGCAAAAGTCCCGAGTGGTCACCTCCAGTGTGACAGAGCGGATTTTGTGTGCTAAATGTGTGTGAAGTATCGAGGATGAATTTTACAACGTTGTCCTGCTGGCGTTCCTCCAAAGTTTGAAGGGTACCTGCTAATATGATGTTTTCAATCTTGTTAATGAATGGTCTGCATGTTTCTTCAAGCCAGGGACAAAGAAGGAATGTAGGGTGGTCTCGGGTTCGGAATTACACAATGGATACTGTGTTTGAGGCACAATTTCGAGTAGAATTGGCATACAAATTGTAACGCTGAGTTAGTAGCTTTGCTTTTACAGTCACTTTGATGACAGAAGGGTATTAATATTCAGCATATTCCAGACTGAATGCCATATTCCTATTGTGCAGGATGATAGGCTACGCTCCAGGCCTGGTATAAAATGGATTTGTGAGGGGCAAAGAGATCGAGGTTCGAAGAGTCAATGCCGGATGGCTAAGATCAGAAGTTGAATGTCCAATAATTATTGTCGGAGCGACCGATGGTGAAGTGTCCGATATTAAAATGTCTGTAAATAAATGAATGGACGGAGAACAAGTCTTCAAATATATTAACCTGGAAATTTATTTAAAATAAAGAATGAAGAACAACATGGCTAGCGCTTTGAACGAGAGTGTGCAGCAGGCAAGAAGACAAGCTTTGAAAACTTGCCAGCAGGAGAGATATGAATACAACACTGCACCGGTAATGAGACCAGTAGGCCTAAACTCATGTTTTGATAATCTGCCAGCTGAGAGAATGAACATTCCACCATCGTGACAATTGTGCAGTATTAACATTCGAGAAACTTGATCCATCAGTTTTTTTTATAGCGCGAGAGAAATTCTAACTTTCCGCCTGTTGTTCAATAATGAACAAAAATCACGGAAGACAAAGCAAGAGCACTACATATGGCAGCCCGAGCCAGTGGCCGAATGCATAAGATGATCGTAAGAATACGTCTGACGTAGGCCTAGTCTTACGTTCGCTTGTGCACACGACCACAGGAAGCAATAATGAACAGCAGTGAAACAGAGTGTACAACTCACTACGCGGTCACGGCTTATGGCATCTAGCCAGCAGCATAAGGGGGAAATAATAATTATTATTCTCGCAACTTCTTGTTGCTTAGTGGAACCCATCCACTGCCATACACCAAACCCGTTACAGCGAACGCAATTTTGTGATTCGTGCCTGATTCAGATTGTCGCCACTTCATCGCTTATATTATTGTCATATATTCTATCGTACTGACGATGGTGATTCTCTCTTTCCCCCTCTTCTCTTCATGCTAGGGTGTGTGTTGTAGAATAATTTCTCCACAACCCGTAACTTTAGTGTAGAAGCTTAATCGTGGCTTTTCCTTAAAGGAAGCGAAAAGCGAAACTATCAAATGCTTCTGACTGATATCTTACCTGAATATAGTTTTGCGAGTCATACACATAATCTCTATAGGCGCCAATATATAGTGATTATCTCGCTAATGTTAAATCACTGCTGATTATTTGTGAAAACATAATTGAAAGTCAATGTTTTTGGTGGAAGCCACAGGGTTTGGCCAAAGGATTTTCAAAATACACTGCTGGTTTCCAGTGCCGTTAACATGATAATTACAGCATATTTTGAAATTAATGTGAACGAAAGTAGTTCATGTCGCTTGAAAGAGCAGCATTCTGTCAGATTATGTTAAACTTAGACTACTTTACCTGCAGGGCGTAGTGGCTAATTAGCTTAATGCAAATACATGTGATCGAAGAAGTTGTTGGTTTGATTGGCGTCTATTAAGTCCCTGATTCCCAAGCCATAGGTTGTTTATATATTAGTCTATTATTGGTAACTTCCCCAGTTTTACAGTGGTACCAAGTTATACTCCTGAGTGGAGATAGCAACGAGGAGTGGAGGAGATTGCCTATATTTCCACCGATTGCTCATCCGCCACCTGATTGCCAGTCAAGCGAGATTTGAACCCCACCCAGATGATTACTAGTCGATCACGCTAACACCTTGGCCAATCGTCTCTCCACATTATATGATCAGCTGTAGAGGTTATTAGTCCCCTACCGGTAAAACCGGGGGGGGGGGGACTATAGGTTTGCACTCCGTCTGTCTGTCTGTCCGTCCATCCGTATGTCTGTCGCAATTGGTTTTCCGCACGTTTTTTCGCAGTCCTTCAAGGTATTCAACTGATAATTGGTTTATTGCTTTCTTATGAGAGGTTACAGACCAAGTTAGAGTTTCAGGCGTATACGTCAATTTTTGATGGAGTTATGTCCCCTTTCGAGTTAAGAAATACGAAAAATATCAGCTTTCAGCACTTTCTTTTCGCACTCCTTCAAGATATTTAAGGAAAAATCAGTTTCATCGTTTTAGTGTAAGGGGTTACAGAGCAAGTTCGAGTTTCAAACATTTTCGTCAAATTTTCATGGAGTTATGTCCCCTTTCGACGTAGGAAATACAAAATATATTATTTTTCCGCACTTTTTTCGCAGTCTTTCAAGATATTATACTGAGAGCTGCTACATTGCTTTGTTATGAGAAGTTATAGACCAAGTTGGAGTTTCAGGCATATGCAAAAATCTTGGATGGAGTTATGCCCCTTTCGACTTAAGAAATACGAAAAATATCAACGAAAATCGGTGCATCGCTTTAGTGTAAGGAGTTACAGAGCAAGTTCGAGTTTGAGACATTTTCGTCAATTATTCATTGAGTTATGCCCCCTTTCAACTTACGCAATACGAAAAATATTAGCTTTCCGCACTTTTTTTCGCAGTCTTTCAAGATATTATACTGAGAATTGCTACATTGCTTTGGTATGAGAAGTTACAGACCAAGTTCGAGTTTCAGGCGTATGCATACATTTTTGATGGAGTCATGCCCCCTTTCGACATATGAAATACGAAAAATATTAGTTTTCTGCCCTTTTTCTCGCAGTCTTTCAAGATATTCAACTGAGAATTGGTACATTACTTTATTATGAGAAACTACAGACCAAGTTCGGGTTTCAGGCGTTTGTGTCATTTTTTGTTGGAGGTATGTCCCCCTTCGACTTATGAAATACAAACATATCAGCTTTCAAGACTTTTTCCTTCTCCTTCACCATATATAACTGAGACTTGGGTTATTGATATGTTATGGGAAGTTACAGATCAAGTTCGAGCTTCAGCTGCTTTTGACAATTTTTAATGAAATTTTTGACTGTAAATCTCTAAAGATTTATATCACCAGGTAGGGGACATGTATTGCAAAGCAATACTTACAGAATGCTTGTTATTTATTCATCTTCATACACCAAAGGGAAAAGGACCAGTAGCGTCACTAATGGGTTTTCGCTTAGGCCAATGGCTCCATCCATTAGAGTCACATAAATGGTATTTAGCGGCTTTATTTCAAATTATTTCGATTTATTCGCGTGTCTACCAGCGATTAGTTTTATTATTATATGAAGTTAGCATTCAACAGTATTTGATAGTTCCTTGGTCCTTTCCCGTAAGAGAACCACAGAGACTAGCTACCCAGGGCCACCAAAGCCGCAACTACTACCTAAGCTCTCCCTGACATTGTACCAGCCGAGCACGTGGCCAGTCTCTGCACTAATTATTCTTAGTCATCTTGTGTGATTAAAATGCATCTAATCTGGCAACGATGCTAACCAAGAGCAACTAGCTTGTATGACGCAACCTGTGTATCACTGATGCTGTATAACTGTAACCGCTGTGCGGCTCCAAAGGCAGTTCTATATAAGCTTTATGCCTGCCACTGCAAACGTCTTCGTGTACTATAATCCAGCTTCGCAGATGCTGGCTGGACAGTATAATCACCAACGATGCGTTATCCACTATGTGCAATACAGCCCCACTGTCAGTTAAGGTGGCCTAACAAAGATGGTCTATGCTTATCAATGTTCTGCAAATCCCACAAGGCACCCTGCAAGAATATTCAGAAATTTTCTGTACTCGGTTTCAGCATCTGCACATCTCATAGAAGATGCTACTGCATAAACCTGCTAAGTGTGCTACGCACTACTGATCTTAAAGAGGCTGAACTGGGTATATTTCCGATCATGTAAAATCGGAGGGATCTAAGGACTCTGGCTGAGGACAAGAAACAGTGGCCAAAGAAAATAGATCGATTTCAGTTGCAGGAGGTCTTCAAACTACTGCAGCCACAGGGCACAGTATCATGTTGTATTCGTCGTCGTTATCAGCAGCATCATATTATATCACACAAACAGTTATTATAAGATGAGGTTAGTAATCGTTAGGGTGTTTTTAAATAGCAACATTGTCTTACAGGGGAACCATAAACCCCAATACGTGTAAAGCGAAGTGACACATCTACACTGTTTAAAGGTGCGTATTCACACTGGTCAGCATTCCTGAAAATAAAATGTTTGAAACAGTATACTTTTAGTGGCTTAAATTATGTGTCTAGATGTAATGAATCGAATATTTTTTGTAAAATTATGATGACTTCATTACGTATAAATTAATAAATTTTTTTGAAGTTGTGAAATTGAATTAGAGACAAGTATAAATTACGACTGAAAAAAATACATTAATTATATGAGCTCTTCATATGTTAAGTTTTATTTCGTTTCGTTACATTGAGGTTAAACAATTTAAGCCTCTAAAAGTATACAAATACAATTTAAATTTTTAATTTTAAGCATGTTGGTGTGAATGTTTACCTTTAAATACAAATAGTACAAATAATACATATGTCATTCAGATTTTAAGCCACCAAAAAGTGATTAATTATTCACCGAATAAACATCAAACCCACAATCGAAATATATTTAGAGCAACAGAAATATAAGGATTATCAAACATGAAGACGATTATTAGAATAAATAACCCGCTAACGCAGGTTACTAGGGCGATGCTGGGCCCAGTATTGGTCCAGTACCGGCCCCGTAATCTGTGTTATCATGCACATTTTTACTGTTATATTATATTATGGCGATATTATGACGCACTCACGATCATATAAATATTACGATTTATTATATCGTAGATAACGTACCTGTATTAATAATAGAGCATATATATTATTTACATATTTTACAATTCATAAATTTATGCATAATTATCATATTCATTAACATAATAATACTAACCTTGTTTGGTTCACCCTACACAAACAAGTGAAAATTCTCTCGCATGAACCTGCGGGTGTGTTTATATGGGCCCCGGGCGCGAGAGGGCATGCCTGCGTGTATATACATGCGTGCAGCGTGTTACAACGGGGCAATAGGCCAAACAAACGAACTCGTCTGGACCTACACACGAGATTAAAGGGGTGCTAATCTCATCTCAGATGTTGTATTGCACCAATAGATTTATAGATTCCGTATTCATTTCCTTATTTTTATCACAATTATCTGCTTTGTATTATCGCATAAATGTTGAACAGTGATCGTCACCATTTTGTCTCCTCAAGCGACAGTGTGTGATGTCATGCAAGTGCCAATGCATTACATTTGTTATTATGTAATACTTATACCGTTGAATATATTGAAACTAATTTTACTGGAAGTTGTTGCTGCCTATGGCTGAGTATGATTATACACGTATGATTGCTTTTATGCGAAATTGCCAAACTATAGCTGACACCTCTATGATAGAGGGCACGCTAGGTTTTTTCTGATTGGTTGAAAAGTAAATCATGACAGCTATCATAGGCTGTAGAAATGTACCAGCATTTAACTACTAAAGCCTGCATATCTTTCTTTAAGGGTATGACAAACAGCTTAAAACTACCTGCATAGTTTATAAGTGGCATATTAGATCACCTGGATAGCTATCAAGAGATGGTGTTAGTTATCCTTTAGTATTCAATCCTTTCAAAGGTAACCGGTACTATATTACGCATCAGCAGAAATCCATAATACTTGTAGTATTATGGGCCGAGTTTACACCCCTAGTAGAGAAGCTGCTCGAGTTACTAGAGTGGCACCTAAACGGCTAGAGTACGTACAGTAGTACTCTAGTACCCGCTTGAGGCTATCGACCTATGAGCAATGGCAAGTCGAGTAGGTCACATATTTGCATTGAAATCAATGTAATTTAAACACGTGAACATATACCCGAGGGTAACTGATCACGTGCTCATCTACCCTAAAGTAACCTAAACCCGGCCATATATTTCTGGTACCGGTAACTTGTTTCAGTGACCTCGAACTATACTAAACTTGCGCTTTTACGTTAAATATGGGTCCTACATACGCATGGTCAGTCGTCCTATAGAACAATCAGGTACTGAGGTCAGCTGTAGGTCAATCTGAAAAGAGAGTCATGGCTTCATGCTGAGCTAACGCAATGACCAGCCATTCTGCCATGTCATAACGACGAAACTCTTACACAGACACAATTTTGCAGACCAGACTGGTCAGGACTCAGTCTATCTCCGTAGTGACCTGTAGCCCCTAAATGCACCACTGTGTGGACGTTGATATCATCTTAATCCCTGTATCATTAGATTGATTCAGACATTACAATCAACTCGATCCGCCCAATGATTCATGTGATATCAACATCTATGCAACGTTAGCAAATTCTGGTCCTAATTTTGTGTGCGACTGATTTGAATTTTGCAATGAATTAAGAGCCTGGGGGACTATTTTTCTATATCATCAAGCTTTGGGTGAACTAATATTGCCTAGTATGTATAGCATATTGTCTGGTATGTATCGTGGCATTTCAATATTCAATTCTCTTTATCGCAAAATTCTGGATATTACTCCGCTAATGGCCACTTAATTCACTCAACATTCTTTTCTTGATCTCGTATCGAAGGAGATCTCGCGAGACACTAATGGGTGCAGGTTAGTTCTCCACATTACCTCTTGACATTAATTAATTGGATTACAACGTACACGATTCGGACTAATGCCTGGCGTACATATAACGACTCAGCAAGGTGACGACTTGTTGTATGCCATTGTAGAGAGTTGTATTGTGTCGTTCCGCGTTTTAAGGAATTGAGTCGTTTAATGCACGCTGGAAAAGACTAGTTGGCGACTAGTCACTGACTCAAGGCCGGCGTCCATTAGCATATTTGCATACACGTTAATGTCTTGCGAACACGTGTCAGCGGACGTTTTAGCCGTGAGGTGGGTGTCCATATGTGCGTCCTTATACCATCCATCTTCTACTACTTACAGCTAGTTGTGCGTGAAAACAGTTTGTGCACGACATCATTTGCATTCATTTACCACACATTTTGGGTTTTAATCGCTACACCGCTCTATAAACGTATACGCAAGCGAGTTAATGGATATGCCCCTATTCAATTTAATTGAAACTGATTTTAAATGCGTGCGCATATGCTGATGGACACCACCCTTTAGTCTTTATATGCACACTGGTAAGTTGTGAGTTGCATGCGTTGTTTATTTAATAACCGACCAAGAGACAATTCAGTCATGCACTTTTGCTGTTTACAGGCATGAAGCAAACTTCATCTTTATTATCTTTAATAGCCACGTCAAATATCTATAAAGAGACTACTGGGTCAAAACCGGCCTCTTAAGACACGTAGTCTCGTAACAGATGTCCAAATGATTTGCATAATTATATTTGGTAATTGCGTGAAGTGGTCTTTTAAGTCAGTTGGCCACTTAATAGAGGCGGTATTTGGAGCACACATGCTGCGCTTCTTTCTTGAAAGAAAACTGTGCGTATTAGGCCCTTACAGCCAAAACTTTCCTCTCGCGCTGTGAAGTATGCATCATAGTTTCGCACTTTCGTGAATTCTTATCAAATTATATATATATATATATATATATATATATATATATATATATATATATATATATATATATATATATATATATATATATATATATATATATATATATATATATATATATATATATATATATATATACTGTTCCGGCAAATATACGCATCTGCTGGTTGAATTAGGCAGTTACACGAAGTGTATCTTGAAAGTCTTTATACATACGCTCATATACAACTGTTGGTGCACTGGATTCATCAGTTCGGACAGTTACTGTCCGACCGTTTCTCCTTTCCTCTCGGATGTACGCTACGTCATTTCATTGTAACGTCAGCAAACAAGTGGCGGATCTTGATCATAGTCCAGGCCCTGCTGAGAACCCATATACAACTAATCCGCAATAGATTTGAAACTTTATTTGAGTTATTTGAACATTTACCTTTAATAATCACACAAGTGCTTTTCGAAACCCGCTGCGAATGGCCGCCAGTGGTATAAATCGAAGACAGCCACCGGTAGCCATATTGCAAATCTAAATCTTTAACCACTCACCATAGAGGTATGTGTAATACCTCGTTCTATGGCGTTTTGGGTGTGGGAAATTGATCTCCGACCTCATTTTTATGATTTGAGATCAGTGTTACATGCTAAGGTCATAGTAATGTCTGCTAGGGGTGTAAATACAAGGTGGTCAACGATAGCCATATTGGAGATCTAAATTTTGAACCACTCATCATAGAAGTGTATGCAATACCTCGGTTTATGGAGTTTTCGGTGTGGGGAATCCATTTCTGACACCATTTTGATGACTGGAAGTCAAGGTCACATGCTAAGGTCATGCGAATTGCCTCTAGTGGTGTAAATCCACGATGGCTGATGAAAGCCATATTGAAAATCTAAATTTCGAATCACTCACCATAGAAGTATTGTACTACCTCGTTTTATGGAGTTTTCAGTGCGGGGAATCCATTTGTGACATCAATTCGATGATTGGAGGTCAAGGCCGCATACTGGTTGTGGGAATAAGTGTAGGCCAAGTACTATTTTCGAATCCTGTTTGTTGTACAACTTTAAAATTCAAATTTAAAAGAACTAGCTACATAATAGTGCCAAAGAAAACCTGCGCACAGGCCATATATTCCTTATAATTATGACTCAAAATGAATGGTATATGAGTGAGATGCCAAAACGAGAGAACTAAGGGCGTAACTTGGCATGTTTATTTATTCACACAGATGGGCTCAACAACCTTCTTATGGCAGTAGATTACACATATAGATAGCACCTGCTGTTTTTAAGGAACACCGCATCAAGTTGCACCTCCCACTACAACCACACAGGGTCAGGATTATGGTAGGAAATAACTTCAGACACTTAAGAGGCAGGAGGGCCCTGACTCGGTTGATCCAACCATAATCGATGGGTGTGTGTGTGTCAAGCTGACTGGTATCAAATAGCAAGGTGAGGGCATTATAGATCGCATAATATCCCCTCCTCAAATGTCCCCGGATTACACTGGAGGTAGGTGGTAGTTCATCTAGCCCGACGACTGAATGCAGGTGGACGGCGAGTCTCAAGTGGTTAAATGCAGTTGCAGTGGTTTTGCTTCTTGTGCCGGCCCATACATGGATGAGGTATCGTTCTGCCTGGTGTAGGTCTGCTTCAGAGAGTACATGAGACTATCGAAAGCTCTAGAGAAACAGTGTAGGTCTGCATACGAGTGCTGCTGGTATTGAGCCCACCTTGCTGAGTGCATCAACCAAAGTCATGACATGCGCCTATATGAGTACATGACATAATTCGTCTCCTAGTTCGAGGGGCAGCACATGACAGGGATTCATACATCGCTTCTCTTCGTCACTCTTGTTAGCCACCCTCTTTGAACAAACCAATGTAGTTCTGGAGAAGGTTAACAGTATCTATGCCATTAGACACCACATCCACTCACAGCCCCACCCCCACCCCCTGACAGCCTAATGCATATGATATTATGCAGCAGTCTGCATCCTCCTGCCAGTTGCTGAGATCTAATAAATCACTCGCAAGCCAGCTTCAGTCTCGCATATATTAGCTCTTCATTGACCACTACCACACTCAGAACCACATCCTGCAGGCCCCGTTACCCCACATCCCTCGCCAGCAATTGAAGGTTCAGTTTGTTGAGACTAGATGCCCAGAATGTGTCCAGCTGGTTTGGAATAGGCACAGACTCGCCCACAATCGCCAAGTCAACGGGGCTATCCTCACTAGCTCTGCCGTTCTGCACGCCTTCCTTGATGCTCAATTCATTGTAGCTGTCGAATACCATGTGCGTCATTTCCAATGATGGACAAACTCGATGGGCACTCTTGAAAACTTCTTGGATGACTCCACCAACGTTTGTAAATGTAGACCGGAGATTGGGGAATTGTCGTATTTTCGACATAAAGCCAAGCAAAACATTGTGTTGTTTTGAGATTGTCCAAGTTGAATCGGTAGTAAACTGGGGTAAGATTGGTTTCCAGCTCAACGACCAATTTTGTTTTGCCAGGCTTTCTTATGATGCCCCCTACAAATAGTGAGCTAGAATGCAGAATGTCATGCACATATAGCTTTTCTGGCGAAATTCCACGTAGTATAGCAATCTTTGTCTCCCTCTGTGCGAATGTGATGTCCTGCGTGGAAACTGTAGCCTTCGGTTGTTTCAGTGCTGGTCGTGTTCATGGTACACTGTGAGTCGAAGGCTGGAAGATTAACCGTAGATATTGTGAGACTCAACGTCTTTGACCTGACCACCTATAACTCTTTACGGAATTTCCGATATACTGCATCAGCATTCTCCAGCGCCTTCAGGATTCTCGCCTTGATGATGTCGTTGACAGTATCCATTGTCACGAAGTTGTAGAGTGGCACATTGGGCGCCAGCACAATGAAGGTGTTTTTCGGGCCTTCACATAGTCTAGCAGTTGTGCCACATTTCGGTCAGAGATCAGACCTATGCAGCCGCCGAGCTCATGCTGTATTGATGTTTCCAGGTCATCCGTGGGTCGAACACTGGTGAGTAACTGGAGAAGATTGCTGATCGCAGGTATCTCATGAAATAGAAGTCCACACTCAGTCACAACATTAGTACCTCCAGCGCTTCCAACAATCACGTGTCCACCTGAACCCTGTGAGAACCTGTTGTCCAGCTACTCCAGCTGCATATACCTTGCGACAGCAGCAAACACCGCACCCACCCGGTCCTTCACAATAAAATGTCCCATACATAACCGGCGGTAGCGTCGGGTAGGTGACCTCAAGAAACTGAATCCTCTCTAAGTACCATGATGCATATCGGAGATAGTTGATGGCATCAAACTCACAAATGATCCCATGGAAGCCTGCACTATTCCGACATACAATGGTCAATTGCCATCACGTTCTGAAGCAATCAGCTGTTCGATGATAACGACGATCATCTGACAATTCCTACTTCTGCCACTCCTGAGCAAATGCGGAAAATTGTTGACGTGGAGCAGCAACCTCAGAGGATGCCTGCTCAAACTTGCAGACACACTCTACACGCTGCTTGGTTTGCAACACACCCTTGAGCTCAATGGCTGACTGGACAAAGGGAAAGATGCGTAATCATCTGAGAGCCAGAATGCACTCCACATGAGATAGGCAAGGGCCTCTTATTCGATACGCATTCCCTTCAATGACCTGATGTATAGTGGTCACCATAGAGCACAGTCGAAACTGTTTTTGGCCCAAACACCTCACTTACAATAAGACCATCGCCCATACCACTGCCACCTAGTGACTTAGATACCTTCCTACACATCGCATGAATACCTTAGCAAAGTGAAACATTCCCAACATCGAAAGTAGGTCAACGAAAATGCAACGCTCACTCATGACTATATCAACCACAATGTGATCGATACACACCCTAGTCACAAACCATAACAAGAATATCTTGATTTAACTGTTGCCTGAATGCCTGGAAGTTGGTTAGTGATTTACGGTCAGTTCCGTATTCTGTTATAGGAGAAGAGATAACAGGCAGGAAACCAACTCGTATCAGTGGCACATTTGCCGTCGTGATTATGGCATGAATGCCACGCCAAGGTGTTAATTCTCCATCAGCAGCTGAGTGTGGGAGTCTACTGCGAACAAGTGCGATGAGGAACTTAGTATTGGCTGACTGTTCAACAGCTTCCTCAGCATCAGATACGATGTCCACGTTGATGTTTTCTACAAAGAAAAACTTCCTTGTCAAATTGTACCCTCTCACCACAAACTCGTGGTGAAACCTACATTGCCACCCAACTTCAGGTTGGGTGGCAATGTAGGTTTAACCACGAGTTTGTGGTGAGAGGGTACAATTTGACAAGAAAGTTGTTCTTTTTAGGGATGTGAAAACATTGAGAGATTCGTGTTTGATACGGAATGTTTTTAATTTTTACTTAGCTGCTACAGTGGTTTCCTGGTAAAGCATTTCAGCTGCATAATGTTTGCTGTGGCTACCTGAAATGGAGAAAGGGTCTCGGAGTCTTCATTGTCAAAGGCACCAATGCCCACCCACATATAAATGGCTTGGAATGGGCACCCCAATTGGCCTCTGACGACTGTACTGTGCAGGCACACAGACGATTTCTTGATCGCTTCGCTTCATTGTAGCTGGTACAGATCCAGACACTGTTTGGTGTTGTGACCATCTCCCTGCTGCGTGTCCTTTCATACATTGTACTTCCAATATATTGTCATAGCATTGTGTGAAGTGGTGTTTTCTTCGGCCATGGTGAAAATGTTTATATGCAATCTGCAAATGACAGTTAAGTTTTAATTGACAATTTTTCATAGTCCACCTATCCTCTTCGTCAGACAAGGTGCCAGCATCATCATCACTGTCTGCATCTTCCTTAGCTGACATTGCCATCAAAGCAATCATATAGACAAAGAACACTACATCATAGCCATTTAGTTAGTGAGTTGCACTTGATAGTTTATTTCTTAATGTTTGTGAAATTGAGATCCTCGCCATTTTTGGTGATTTCTTTTACCTTGACCTTAGCATGTGGCCTTTGACCACAATCATGAAAATGATATCACAAATGAATACCCCACTCCCAAAAGTCCATTCAACAAGGTAATCCACATACCTCTATGGCGAGTGGTTAAAAATTTCGATTCTCAATATGACAAACAGCGGCCATCTTGGATCTACACCCCAAGCGGCTATTCGCATGGCCGTTGCATGTGATATTGACCTCAAATCATCAAAATGATGTCAAATGGATTCCCCATACTAAAAAGCCCATAAAACGATATATTACAATACTTCTATGGTGAGTGGCTAAAATTTACATCTTCAATATGGCTACCGGCGGCCATCTTGGATTTACACCGCTGGCGCCCATTCGCTGCTGGTTCCGAAAAAGCACCTGGACTATTAAGACCTTGAATACTCGAGCGTTAGATTCCTCCATTAACCCCTCGTGTATCAACCGCGCCTCAAAGCACTCAAAATGCGACTTTGATCAGTTAAGCCTTTAATCTGTCTAGAGTTTTCAAGCAAATTGGAATTTTTGCTCAGTGAATGACAATTTGCTGGCCAAGAGAAAACGGTTTTTTTGGTAAGTTTATAACTGGAATTCAGGAAAATCGTTTTAAGAGATGTTTTTTTTTTTACAGGTTTGACGATTAAAGGGTTAATGGTCAAGAAAATCTAAATTTTTGTTTTGGTCAGTGTCCATTTGCAGGCCAAGAAAATACAATTTAAAAAAATTTATCACTGGAATGGCTGCAAATAGACGGTCCTCAAGACAACTGCAGAGGACTTATTGGCCGGTTTTACCATTATATACCACACGTTGACACAATAGGGGTTACATGCATATCATTATAGCCCTAGTTCATGGGTTAGATCGATCATATATTTATACACAGTTCAATGTTTATATCGTGCTTTTAGGCTCACAACCATAGAGATCGTATAATATGGCTATCTTGCTCATGAACAAACCCCGCCCCCTCCCCCCACCCCCAAACGGTATGTTAGAGTTCAGTATTTTCTCCCCGGATGTATAGCCTCCAGAATAATATGTTTTTGTTACTAAACCTATTACGTAATGGAATACAGTGTTAGATTAATGCAGTCAATGCAATTTAATTTCTAATAAAAATTGTAAATTTGCGCATAGTAGGGTTCACTATGTATTTTCGTTCAGAACTTTTGGGGATTTGTAACACTATATATTTTTGGAAAGCATTTTATATGCCAATTTCAAAAACCAATGTTTGCATTTGCATAAATGTCTTCATGGCGGCCATCTTGAATTTTCAAAATGGCCGCCATCTAAATCCTTCGAAATCCAATGTATCTGCAACCATGTACCCTAAATTCACAATTTTGATGTCTATATCTAGGTTTTCTGGGTCAACGAATGCATTGGTAACATTTATAATAAACTTCAAGTGCCAGAAATAATGTTTTGGTTGATAATTCCCAAAATAATAAGCAATTCTCACACAACATCTGCAAATGTCGCACCTTTTTTCTAAATCAATATTTGTTACAATATTTAACGGTAACAGTAGCCCATAGTAATCCTATAGAGGGGATAGAATGACGATATAGCCCAAATGGCCTGTTATCTACGTAATCACATTGTCATCATGTTTATTAATAAACATATTATGACAGAGTATGTATATGGTGAGCGGCGTGTCACAATTTTACAATAATGGATGGCCCAGGGTAATTTTCAAATTCACCAGTAAAAGTAAACTGAAAGCAAATTTTTGCAGAAAAGTTGTTCAAATGGTCGTCTGCTCATAGATTTGCAATAAGCATAATCAGACAGCAATAATCTTCAGGATTATCGTTTGTAATCTTGCAATAAGCATTGATCAAATATATTTTGTCATTAAATTTGAGTAAATAATGAGCGATGTACAGCTTGATGCAACACAGGAGTTAACAAACTGGAAGCTATGCATTTTATGCCAAACAGATGCTACTGTTAAAGGACCAATGGTGCAGCATCCAAGAATAGACTCATTTACTAATTTGTTGCAAGCAGACGAAGAGAGAGCAACATTGAAAGATGGTTCATACATTGAAATTCAGAAAAGACTTTGCACATATGGTGACCTATCTTCACATAAAGCGGGTTGGCATCGCAGTTGTTACTCTACTGCCACTAACAAAGAAGAAATACGACGTGCACGAAATCGCATAGAGGATGCACTATCTAGTGGGTCTTACATTACTAAGAAACGTGGTATAAAGAGGAAAAGTGCTATTGATGAGGCATCGACATCAACTTCAGTATTTACACGTTCCTCGACAATTCCACTGTGTAAGGAACTGTGTTTCTTCTGCCAGACAGACGATCATAATCAACAGTTGTTCAAATTACGAACTCATAATGATGGTAAAGCCCTAAGAGATGCATTGGAAATAGCACAAGATACAGCATTACTTACTAGATTAAATACCTCGCTTTCCCCGTGTGATGCACATGCAATTGATGTCCGGTATCACAAGCCATGCTGGAGGAAGCATGTTTTCCACATTTTACGAGATTCAGATACTACAAGAAATTCTGAGAATGATCTCTCCCGGCAAATGGCATGTCTGATTGAAATTATCCATATTGTTGATAGACACACCCGAAATGGGGCTTATCTGTCTATGGCTGACATAGAAATAACATATATAAACATGTTTGACCGTAAATCCTTGGACAATCATTCACCTACATTTAGTAGGCAGTGGCTGAAAGAGAAAAGCCTTTCTGAGCTAAATCATGTAAGATCTGTCCTTCAAAAGGACAGGCGCAAGTGTGCCGTTCTGTACTCGCTAGAAGCATGTGAGGAAGAAATGGTTCATTCTGCGATGTGTGAAGATGATGGTATGGAAGGCATGAAGGGGATCTATAGGGCAGCACAGATTGTTCGAAAAAGCATCACAACATTCACTAAGAATGATGGTGAACCTGGTTCAGTCCTTGTTTCCAGCAATATGGATGACATCCCATGTAAACTATACACACTGATACGATGGATAATGGTTGGACCTGTAGATAGTTTGGATAGCAAAACCAGAGAGTGTCTCGTTGATAGAGCAGTGCTTACATCTTGTCAAACCCTCATGTTTGGACTTAAATCGGATAGGCAAGTGATGCATAAACCTAAAGCTGCCTCTTCTGAAAAATTCAGATCCCATCAAAGAAGAGAAAATTCTCAGGTTCTAGGATTGGCATTATCTGTGCATCACGACACCAGGAATAAGAAGATTGTGAATCTTCTTCATGCACAAAATGTTGCATATCCTACCACCGTACCATGCTTCTAGAAACAGCAATAGCT
The DNA here is from genome assembly GCA_034401795.1 of Chaetoderma sp. LZ-2023a. Lineage (NCBI taxonomy): Eukaryota > Metazoa > Mollusca > Caudofoveata > Chaetodermatida > Chaetodermatidae > Chaetoderma > Chaetoderma sp. LZ-2023a. The sequence continues at coordinate 77,343,869 of CM067365.1, forward strand.
AACTCGGTTGTCGAAAACATGAGACAATTCAATAATCTGTATGTACCACCATTTCTAAAGAAAGGGACATTTGTTTTCTTTGCTGTGGACAACACCGAATTTGCTGAGGATACCATTGAAGGTAAAGGTACTACACATGGAACAATTGTTGCGGTCTATCGAAAAGCTTCTGCACCCGGGGAATCCATTGCACCACCTTTAAACATTGGTGATGCAAAGAGCTTATCCATTACACCACAACACATATCTATGTTACCATGCGTCAAACCAAAGGCTCAACCTGGAATGCAAAGTATTTTTTTGTTGAGTAAAACCGGTGTTGCAGACTCTTATCAGCTGACCCATATGTCTACAGATGACATAGAAGAGGCATGCAGTAAATCAAACCAAGCCAGCCGGGTAGAATCAGCGATGCCGGCTCATAGCAATCTTCTCCAAGTGCTGTCTAATACTGATATGCTGAATCTCTTTCAGACATGGGTGACAAAGAGGTCCCAACATGCGATGTTCAAGTCAATAATGAACTATCTGCACCGTGTGGAAACAATCCTTTTCTTTGTCGCAACATCCCGAAATACTGATCTGACCCTTCATCTTGAAGCTGGAGAAGCACTGGGCAAGTTATTCTTTGCTTTTGATAGAATCAAATACAAACGTCTTTGGCCAAGATACATAGCAGATATGTATGCACTCAAGCAGAATCATCCAGACACATAGCAAGAATTTGAAACTGAAAACATTGCAGTGACTAAGAATGACATTCCATTCACTTCAATTGGTGCGGGTCATGCATGTGAGCATCTGAACAAAATGATGAAAGTGCACTCAGGACTAATTGGAATATCTAACAATGCAAATGCGAGACATCGATTTTTCCTCGCTGCTCCAGAACTGTCACGGTTATCCCGGGAATTCAAGTGTCAACTTGATTTGCAAGAAGACAAGGTCAGAGATCACCATGGCATGCATTGGAGCAAGTGCTGTTAAACACGAACACACCACAATCGACAGGATAAAGGCTGCCATACTGACTCATGGTAATCCTTTCGTTGCTGAAGGTGACATGATCTACAACATTATCTCACTTGCTTATGTACCACAAGAGTCGGTACCACAAATCCTGGATGTAGACGAAAGAGGACAGACATTATATGAAGAGTATGTGAAAGAGTGCATTAATGTAGAGGTAAGCCTTTGGGCACCAGTGAAGCGTGAGAAAAACAAGATGTATACATCTGGAAACAAAATGACAACAGTACGTATTCGTGACAAGGTGTTGATCTCAAGGAAACTAAAGATCTATATGCTAGGCTGATGATTCTCGCAAAGTCGAGTCGAGACATTGATTTGAAATATTCGATCGGCAACTTTGAATTCACACTGACACCGAGGGCGCTGTTTGCTCCGTGTGGCTCTGTCCTACAGTGCACCGACAAGTCGAAGTTAATCAAGCTCCTGACTGACCTACCACAAACCGAGAGCACAGAGGATTCACTCGTATTAGGTGCAACAGAAGCAACTGCCGTCACAACTGCCGTCGCAACTAAGGAATCTAGTAGGAGAATCGCAGTTGTGGATGGAATGGTTCTTGTCCAGAAGCTGGCAAAGAAACCAGCAACTATTGTGACAGCCAACGACCGTAGTAAATGTTTTAATGACAGGTTAAAGAGTCTGACAGCAGGATATTATGAGATCATTCTTGTATTTGATACATATCAAGCAGATTCCCTGAAAAACACGACCAGAGAGAAACGACGACATGGGAAGGATCCAATTAGATATCAAGTCAAAGATGATACCAGTATCAAGCATATCCCTATGACAAGATTTTTGTCTCATGACCAAACAAAGAATGACCTTGCGCAGTATCTGGCAGAGAAGACTATTGAGTACAATAAAGACTCATCTACCTTGGTCATAGCATCAGCATCAGGCCAGACGATAAGTAATAGAAGCCTACATTTTGAGAACAACACTCATGAGGAAGCTGATACATTAATGATCTATCATGCCATATGTGCAACACAGCGAAATTTTGATACAGCAGAGTTGGTGATTTTCTCTCCAGACACTGATGTCTTAGTGCTGGCAATAGCATATTATGACAATCTACCTAAGAATACGTCTATCTCAATGGTTTCTGGTACCATTAAGCTACGGCCTATATGGAAAACTCTAGGCATGGAGAAAGTAAGAGCATTAACCGCGTTGAAACAGCATGTCCTTAGAGTACAAGTCCAGGCAAATGTGTGGGGTCAGGCAGACATTTCACATCATGTGTTTCTGGATCCACTACAGCATGGATACTACAAGGAGACAGGTGGCCAACTAAAGGCAAAAACAACAGATGTTTTACCAGCTCCAAAGTCTCTCATTGAGATGGTTAGGTGTCAATGCAAATCAAATTGTTCCTCTCATCGATGCTCGTGCAAATCCAAAGACTTACCATGCACTGAGCTTTGTCAATGCAGCCAAGAGTGTGAAAATGATGATGACTCAATCGTTCATGTCTCTATATCAGATGATGAAGATGCCGCCAATGTTGCTAGGTAGACAGCAACTGATGCAGCACATTGATTGTTGCTTGAATACTTAGATTAAATTGGTGAGATAACTCTGTTATATGCCAAATAAAATTCATCATCGCAACATTATCACAAAAAGTTACAAATTTGCAGATGCTGTCTGTAAATTACATATTAAGTCAGGACTTATCGACCAAAACATGATTTCTGTTATTTGAAGCTTATTATAAATGTTACCAATGCATTCACTGACCCAGAAAACATGGACTTCCTATTATTGGCCCTGATATCTCTAAAAACAATGATTTTAACCAAATTATATGTATTTGAACCATTTTAGACCATGTTTCTAGCTTAGACTCCCAATAGCATTACCCAAAAAGTCGCAGACTTCCTGTATTTAGAAGTTTGTTGAAACCCTGGTATGTGTGTATGTATGTATGTGTATGTTTGTATGTATGTGTGTATGTATGTATGTATGTATGTATTGTACATTATAAGTCTGAGGCGAGACTCATATCCTTGCTAACCGAAAATCTGTATGGCTAATAAAATCCCCAAATAGGTTAATTTACTGGCTAATAATCCCAGAAAGGTAGTCAAGTCCCTGTATAGGTCTTCATATCAAGGTAGCTTTTCAGCATTCTGTCACTGTGCCACTGTCTTGTGTGTCATATATATGTTAATGTATAAATGTTTTTGTAATGTGTGTAAGGAGTCCATCACTCAATAGGCCATGCCTTTGATGGACTGCCTGTTTGGATTATATTTAAACGTATAGAAAAAACCATGAAATAAAGCAACTTTGAACTTTGAACTTTGAACTTTAGATATAGACATCAAAATTATTAATCTAGGTCATATGGTTGCAGATATATTGGATTTCAAGGATTTTCGATGGCGGCCATTTTGAAATTCAAGATGACCGCCATGAAGACTTTTGTGCAAATGCAAACATTGGGTTTTTGAAATTGACACATTAAAAGCTTTCCGAAAATAGGGCCTATATAGTTTTACAAATCCCCAAAAATTCTGAACGAAATTTTTTACACTGTGACCCTGACTAGTATGTTCAATTTGTTTTCAAAGATAATTTAGTCATGTTTGAAGGATACATATGATCGTCTGCGTCAACCAGTTAGTGAATACCTGGTCGCGCGCAATTGCGATTTACTGAACTCGCGCCATCCGCGGTGGCGACAACTAGCCATACAGAGATGATGTGCGCATGAGCAATCTAGCCAGATTATATTCGATATCTATGTTTACAACAACACGCGAGGAATAGCAAACACAGGCCATATTCCATGGCGTTGACACACCACACGTACGCTATACATTCCAATTGATTAATTCACCAGTTTGTTTAACCCTTACCACTATGATGTTAAAATTTGAAATTTTCAAATGAAATTAGACAGCAACATCATCTACCAAAATTGTAAAAAAAATGTACACCAATTTCGTTGCTATTGACAAAGTAAAAGGTAGAATATTTACATCAGGGTGGTAAGAGTTAACGTGCCACGTCATCTGAACTTGAATACGAATTTCGATCCTTATTTTCATTATCAGGCGCACGACAAATAGGGCCTAATAAAGTTAGACGTATTCCGTTCTTCTATCGAACCAACGCGTGTTATTGTAACCCATTCACATGCAGTTAAAAAAACCAAACAAACATTAGTTATCATATGAAATGAAAAGATATCTCGGAATCTGAACTCTTATTAGTCCATGTGTTGGTATATAATTTTCAAAAAATCTATATTCTAACGGTTCAACCGTATTCAACCATAACATTAATGTGTTTTTTTGTAATTATATTAAGGGTTTATGCGCTACATATGCCTAATATAGTCTACACATTTAGATCATTAAAAAATATGGCCTCCATGTCTTTGTCTTTGTATGTTTCAAGTCATTGTTTAGGAATTAGTCTACAGATCCATCCAGCTCACCTATTATTCTATTCATTTCTTATATTAAATACACGTTATCGCTTCGCTTTGACCACTGAACGCGCATACCAGTATGTTGTCATAGATCAAGGAAAGCCATTAGAATAACAAGACACACAATGCGCAATCACGCCATCTAGCGATAACGATGTAACAATTATGTTAATCAAGGGGCTAACACTGTCTGTTGCGAAACGGATTGTTGCTACCACACCATAAACTTGCACATCTTCAGCTAGATGCATCGTAATAACATACACCCAATCACATAGCTACGATGTTCGAGAACTCGATAGGGAGCGGAGCAGGAGTTGGGGGTGGGGGTGGGGGGTGGGGGGTGGGGGTGGGGGGTGGGGGTGGGGGTGGGGGGGGGGGGGGGTGGGGGGCGTCCAATAGGATGATGGCTAGATGACGCTTCACGGAATTGACGATTCCAGTTTATCCATCAATAATATAATGTCATAATCACAATTACATCATGAATGACTCGATTTAGTCCGTCTTAAATGCTTAATTAAACAGTCCGTCAAGTTGTACGAATTGTATGTCTTTACTATTTAGTAAACATGCTGTTGAATATTTTGAAACTAATTTGACTGGGCGCTGTTGCTGCCATAAGCAGCAACAGCACCTAGTCAAATTAGTTTCGAAATATTCACTGAGCGTACCTGTATAGTTTTCTGGAAATTGAGATTCAGGGAGTGCAGGGATCGATCGATCCCAACACGGGCAGCGTGGTGGAGCTGAGGTCGAGATGGGCGGGGAATAGCTAACATTGGATTCCTCAATTGGATGCGAAAATCCCAGCGCCCGTTATCGCTCATAGCACATTTCGTACATCGTTATTCTGAGATCTTTCAATCCATCCTAAGATATACAACTTCTGAAAATCACAACACATTTTGATTACTTTGTCCGACAATTTCGTGCTTGGGGTTGGGACTAGTTGGTGCTTGTAGCAATATAGAAATACTTAATGTTAGCGTGATAGCCACGAAGATACACAGTAGCAGGCGATCCACCACCAGCGCCGCTTGCTGCCATTCCTGTTTAATGGATTCCAAACGATCAACCTCGAGTAACCGGACTTCGTTCTTTTCAATCGTCTGATGGACTTTGTTCAGCACGCGCATGAATTGTCGTTCAAAATTATCCGCCAAAGGGCTGCCGCTTCCACTATTCTGTTTCATGATGCGGGAAAAACGTGTTTGTATTCCACCATTTTCACTCTGTCGACACGCTTCACTGTCTAGCTTTGATTCCGCGACGTGGACCTTGTCATACGTGTGGTGGCTCGTCGTGCTTGGTGTCCGGTATTCCTGTAATTAGAAACAAGAGCAATCAGATATTGTAGATCCTCGCGCTCTAGTTTGTGTCACATTGCAAAGTTTTCGAATTTTCCGGATTTTCCGGATTAATTATTTTTTCTGATCATGCCCAAAGGTTTTGGAATCCTGTTGTAAGGGCAACACCATTCCATGTGCTGAACTTTCAGCCAAATCGGACCAGCAGTTTCCAAGATATCCACATATCCAGAAATTGATCCCATCCTGATCACAACCAACATCTGGAAATTCCCTTGCACGACACGTTCCTTCGTTGTGTTATAATTTAAGCCAAATCAGATCAACAGGTTTTGAGATACAGCGCTGGACACGTAGAGACACACACAGACAGACACACAGACTCGATCGCAATACCCTTCCCCTTATCGGGCGGGGGTTAAAATATCAAGCTAGCTACAATAGAGTGATCAATTTCTAGCTAAGTCAGGCCTTTTTTTAGCTAAGCCCCGCCTCGATTTTAAGCTTTGAAATCTGAAATACCAGAATCTAAATACCAAGGCAACTAACTATATAGGGAAGCTATTGAATTTTTAGAAACTAATTTGACTCAGAACTGTTGCTGCGTATAATAATTGCATTAAAATGCAAATTCATCAATGACATTGATTGGGATGTCAAGAAGACGTTATTGGTTTGATTGGAGTCTATCGAGCCCCTGATTCCAGATCCCAGTCACGCCATATTTAGGCTGGTTTTATTTCAGTCCATTATTGGTAACTTCCCCAGTTTTATACTGGTACCTATTTATACTCCTGGGTGGAGAGAGGCAATGAGGAGTGAAGGAGATTATCCATGTTTCCACCGATTGCCCGTCAGCCACCTGATCGCCTGCCAATCGAGCGGGATTTGAACCCCGTTCGGCTGATTACCGGACGACCACGCTAGATTGTGATGTCAGCTATTATGTGACGTATTTAATAATGGCGTAATACACTTGAGCAACCAATCGGAACTCTTCATTTAAGCACTCCCCGATCAATCACACGCCTTAAACAACTATTACACTATTGCCCCGAATAATACAGATGTCCATGTTTCCGAAGCAAAAACAGAAACATGTTAGTAAAATTTTGAACACGATGTAAGAAATGTTCTGTTGAATATTAGACTTAATTTGATTGAAAGACAATCAAATTAAGTCCTAAATAATTAAACGGTAGATTTTATTTAGTTTTAGAAGTTATTTCCGAGCTCTACTGTGCGTTATTTTCAATGACATCTGACTCGCATTAAACATTGCCCAGAACTGTGAATTCTGTTTGAATAATTTGAATCTAATGTGAATGGAGGTGGGGTTTATACAAATCGAATTCGATTAAAATATTCAACATGGAATTTTGTACAATTTATATTATTTATAAATCTTGTTGCGTCTGGGCTATCGAGTTCAAAGATTGGAAATCTGTGATATATTTATTACACCACGGGGACTAATCCATGCCAGCTTGATCGATTCCAAAATTTATTCTATCATAGAACTCGCTTGAACTATTAAATGATGTAATAGTCTTGTTAAATTAAAGTTATCCTGCGGCAATAGCATTAGGAAAATATTTGCAAATTTCAATGACGACCGTCTTATTCCGAGCCGCCATTTTACTTTGATTTTTGTAGCCGCCATTATTTGGGATTCTATTGTTCTCTCTGTCGCACCAATTCCAGTATAAAACCATTCCCGTAACGCTAATAAAAGTCAGTCTACTGTTGGCCTCAGAGGTCATCTGATTTACCTGTGTAGCGTGTAGTAACAATAACAATGTCCTCTGATTACTAACACTGTTGGGATGAGTTGGCCAGAAGTATTAGTCCTATATGTGTATGCTACCTACCGAAAATCGTTTATTACTTTGTTGGTGGGGACCAGTGTCTTCCTTTTGAGAACCTTTGAATCCGGAATAGGAACAGTTCCTGTCTGCATAACGATGGTAGTCCGTGGAATACTGAAATAACAGGAAATAAGAGATAAAATAAAACAGTTGTACACATCGCTGAAAATGTTTAGCTGGTGGTGGTAAAGATATGGCGGATGTGGTGCCGGCGGCGGCGGCGGCGGCGGCGGCGGCGGCGGCGGCGATGTTGGTGGTGGTAGTGGTGGTGGTGGTGGCGGTGGTGGTAATGATGATAATGGTGGCAGTGGGTGGTACTGCCACCGCCGTTGTTGTTGTTGTTGTTGCTGGTGCTGCTGGTGGTGGTGCTGCTGCTGCTGCTGCTGCTGCTGCTGCTGCTGATGATGATGATGATGCTGGCGGCAGCGGCGGTGGTGGTGGTGGTAGTGGCGGTCTTGGCAACGGTGGTAGTGATGATAATGGTGGCAGTGGGTGGTACTGCCGCCGCCGCCATTGTTGTTGTTGTTGTTGTTGTTGTTGTTGTTGTTGTTGTTGTTGTTGCTGCTGCTGCTGATGCTGCTGCTGCTTCTGCTGCTGCTGCTGCTGCTGCTGCTGATGATGATGATGATGATTTGAACTATTTAAACTATTACGTCATACAATACTACTACATCCCTCGACATTTCATTCAATATTGATAGATCGACAAGAGTTGGTAACCTGCTCGGCGGCCACCGGATTTAGGGAACATAATACAGCGGAGACATAGGCGAAATACAACTTGAATTAAGGAATCGCCATTCGATCTTCATGTTCACCATTGTGTGATGTGCCTAAGTATATTTGCTATGGAAACATGCCGCAATTAACATGCATTATATGACCGCCAACATGTATTCTTATTGAAGGTTTCAATGTTTAATGAAGCTATTTAAGATCAAAGAATTCAAGTTTCCTCAGAAATGGGACACTTAGCACGTTCAGTTCATTGACCGTTTCTTTTAACCGACTAATTCGTTCAATTCAAGAAGCAATCTATGCGCACCAGATGCACTGCGTGATGTCGACATGACGTATATAGCAGATTTCCGGTAAATATTGTGAATTTAATGCGATTGGAGTTGTTGTTGCCTTAGGCAGCAACAACTCCAATTACATTAGTTTCATAACTTTCATCCGGTAAACATGAATACCGCGGAATATGACCTACAGCGATTCCAGCGCCCAAAGCGTCAAGACAGCCGCTACTTCCCAGCAAACGCACTAATTGATATCGAGTCAGATTTTCAATTCAAGGGTAACGCACCGGAAATTCCTAAAAGCAAGATAAAAAATCAGCTTCCGGTAGTCGTCTGACCAGGAAGGCGACGTGGTGATTCTTCAAGTGTTGGCGTAATATTACGAAATCGGTTTTGCTTCATGTTCCAGACTGCCATTAGATATATGTCAAGGTCTTTTAAGGCACTGATATGTTTTATCTTGTATGATTTATATTGTAGACATTTTGAGAAAAGGATGGAGGTTATGAGCTATGTTTGTGAATTTTTTGGCAAGCTGGTTTAAGAACTATTGGTGACGTACGCCAAACATCGACCAGAATACAACGCGCATTAATTAAAGGATACGCTAAAATATCATATACTTTCCACATCTAGGTATTACAAAATGACAAAAAATAAAGTATGCATGACATTTTAAATCTTTTTTTTATCATATCGTCACAGAAAGATTACCCAGGCTTTAATAACTAAATGTTGATACATGTCTCCAGTTTAAATAGTACGAAAATACACCAGATGGTGGCCTGTACTCACATGGAAGAAGAAGAAGAAGAAGAAGAAGAACACCACCAACAACAACAACAACAACAACAACAACAACAACAAGGCGGCCATTATTCAATTTTCAACCGATCAGAACAAAAACGTACGCCGTTTCCTTCAGTACAAACGCCCGTCCTGTCGCTGAACAACATGACAATCGAGGACATATGATTTTAACAGGTAGTGATTTATGTATGCAGTGTAGACACACAACCTCAAGGGTTCGAAGTTTTATAAATCGGTTCCCCTATGCTTACAAAGTGGACGGAGCTTAGATAGAAATCGGAGTGGCATGTAATGGATCCCTCTATTCAGTTGTCCGATGATTACTGGATTCTGCGGCTGTAAATAATAGAAACATCCAACAGTCTTGTCCTCAGCCAAAATCCTTCGCTTCCTCAGGTCCATTCTTGATTTACTGTACCGAGTCCTGCTTTCTTGATGTCACCGCGTAGCATGCTTACCAAATTTATGCGACGACGTCCTCTCCTGGCTTTGTGTTTTCAGGGCTCTGAGTAGGGCGAATTCCAAGGCTCTCTGTGCTGGTGTCTCTTCTGGAATCCTTAGTACATGGCCAAACATGGACCATCTTTGCTGAGCGACTTTTACAGACAGCGGCGAAATTATACTGTCTGGCCATCGGTGTCCACTGATGGCGTGTAGGTCTTTGTGGGGGCAGGCATCGAGTTTGTCTAGAGCTGTCTTTGGAGCTGCCCCGCTGTTAGTTATACAGCATCAAGGATACACAGGTTGCATTGTATAAACGTAGCCTTTTTATCAAGGGCATCTTTGATCTACGAATCCATAGCTTCCAGAAGGACTGGCAATCTATGTTCCCCATGACGCAACGTGCAACAATGTCAGCGGTACTGCAAAGCAGTGAGCCCAGGATTTTACTTTTCCTCCATGGTTCACCACTACGAAGTGGATCATCACTTTCTTTAGTTTCATGCTGTATAGATAGTTATATGTGGGTGAACTCTGTTTTGGATTCATTCATAAAGAGAATACTCAATGGGAGAAGTTCGTCAAGGGCTTTCGTTTCCTCATCTATGAAGTCCACATCATCGGCATATTCCATTTCTAGCGCCATACCCGGTATTGACCCGGGGGGGGGCGGGGGTGTAGAGGGGTTGGGGGTGGGTGGGGTTGGTCTTGTGGAACCTTCCCGCACGGATTTCAATGCAGCAGCAAGGTAACAGGTGAAAAGCACCAGAGATAGACCATCTACCTGTGGGGAGCCGATTGATGTCTTAAACTCTACAGACTTCACTGTCTTGATTCGTACTCACAGCTTGGGGTCTGCAAGCAGTAGTCTCACTAGTCCTAGCTCATCTTCATTGCAACTGGCCTTGCGTAGTACATCTAGGATCTTTGGGCATTTAATTGTGTTGAAGGGTCGTGACATGACAATGCTCATTTTGTGGAAATCCCAATGTTTCGACATGACTACCGACACAAGCATGCGATGCGCCCATACAATGTCTACACAGCTGCGTCCACGTTTGAAGCCACTTTGACACGATCCTGTGAAGTCATAGATATTGTCCAGGATGCGGCATAGAGTAACATTAGATAGGATTTTCTGTATGCTGTTGAGGAGAACAATGGGCTGCAAATTGGCTGATGGACCAGGTGGCTTGGGCTTAGGTAGTGTGATATGGGTGCATTGGCATGCAGCGTCGATGGGAATGTGGTGCATAAAAGCTGAATTGATTTTGAGATAATGTCACTTCCATATTTAAATAGTTCATTGATCATGCCATCAGGCCCAGATGCACGTCAATTTTGCGGGGCTTTAAGTGTCTTCTCAAATTCTGCTGTTTTAATTGGCGTTAGTAATGGCCTGGGGGCTCCTGAGAACGGGTGCAAGGGTTCATCATTGTGGTCATTGAACTGTTCCTTGAACCATTCTCGAATCGCCTCGGCTTTTACCTGGTCAGTCCCGATTCAGTTGTCTATTTATGGTTAATGTCGCAAGAAATATTGTTTTGCTGCCTATCAGCTATTAGTATCCATGAGTGTGGAACACATTGAAGATTTCTTCAAGATGCGGTACATTTAAATGTCATTAGGGACAAGTTTATAGCTCGGTCAATACAATCTATTCAGTTCCCTCAAAATTTGTCTTGATCGCCCATCTTATTGAAAACAGCATTGATATGTAAATTGACAATATCCGCATTTCCTAAATACAGGGTTTCCTAAGTCCTAAATACACGGTTTCTTAAGTCCTAAATACACTGTTTCCTAAGTCCTAAATATACGGTTTCCTAAGTCCTAAATATACGTTTTCGTGGTCAAGCGTCCGAAGAGGTGGTCGCATAAAACAGGTTTTACAGTATAATATACATAATGTGTAGATAGATCACTACCCGGCTATCTAGCCTAGTGCACCATAAAGGCGTTTCTTGGTCGGTTGTAAAGCCTGTTCTATGCGACCACCTCATGGGACGTTTGACCACGAAAACCGAATCTAATAATAAGTCACTTGTATTAACCATATGACCCCAGATATCGTATCCTCGACATTTTAATGCACATTAGCTATTTTGACGTGATCCACCTCGATATCCAGACTTGAATCCCATTGCGCATGTCTTGAATTCCGCTGGCAGTCATTTCAGTTCGACCCCCCTCCCCCAACCCCACCCCACCCACCACACCTACCTCCAAAGCCTAAGGCAAG